>BSBK01005248.1:845000-1365000 GCA_027943335.1 Chamaecyparis obtusa
ATATTACAACATGTAAACATACATAAACAATGAACATGATAACATATATTAGAGTCATAATATATGAAGAACCTCATCATTAAAGAGATCATATTATTAAATAAGTAACAGAAACACGGACATTAATTAGAATTCTCAAAAAAGACATCTTGACTAATTGTAAGGCCCTTCTTCAAAACAACTAGTTTACCCAAGAGTAATCATAGTCATTGATAAAGAGAACACTCACATAGAAGTCACATATGTCTACTAGGTAATCATCCCAACACATAAGGTCCTAAAATATCATCATCATATAAGTAGAGGTAACTAAAAGCATTATTTTTGTTTATCATTAGAGTATTGCTAGAGCAAAATGGATTAAACAATCACTTTAGAAAAACTCATATTTTTATTAGAAAAAGAAACATAAGCATTCCTACAACATTCTATAGATTCCACAAGCTTACCAAAGATATGTTAAGATTAGAGGGGTATTACATTGGGTGGCACATAAAATGAGGCAAGCTAAAAATGCCCAAAAATTAAACATCAAATAAACTCACAAAATTAAAAGATGTTTTCCCTTAGGCACCCACCATCACATTTCTACAATAAAATTCCAAAGATGGGTAGTGACAAAAATTGGGGTAGCATAGTACTACTAAAACCTCAATTTCTCAAAATGAGAACACATATAGATTCATGGCAACCCAAGTGAGTGAAGAAAAAATGCAAGAGTATAGAGAATACTAATTCTCAACCCAATCAACTATTGTGAAAAATATCAATCAAAATTACAGAGTAAAACATAAACAGTGAGATGCCCCACCTCACACAAAGTGGAGAAAACTCAAATAAAAAGAAAAAAATCTGAAACTTAATAGAATTGGATGAGACCTTTGGTAAAGTGGAGAAATCTCGGCATGAATCCAATGAGCTACTCCTTGCAAAGATCCTATGAGCACATTAAACCCAACAAGCATAAACAATTTTCTCCAATGCCATTTGGAGCAAAATCCAAATTCTCACCAAAAGGAAAAAGTGAGAAGTGAGTGAAAAGAAATCACTTTCAAAACATTAAGGCACTTTTCCAAAAATGACTTTTAAAATAATGCACTTAAATAATTTAAGTGAACTATTAACTTTTCCCTAGAAATAAAATAAATCAATTCCAATGAAATAGAATTCAACTACAACAAATTCATTGGTAATTAAAAATATTAAATCCCAAGCACATTAAAATCAACATTTAATTTAAGCCTCTTCCTTGACAACTGCAAGAACTTTAATGCACAAATACACAACTTGTCTATCATAAAATCCAGATTTACCAACATGTATTGGAGGGAATAATATATCAATTACAGATACATCATCCATACAAGAATGATATTGGCTCAACATGAAAGGTTGGTGAAACTATATCTTATGCTATCAATGGGATATAGACACACTCAAATCTTTTAGCTCAGGTAGAATGCATCTAGTACCCGTTCACTGAAACACACAAACATCAAGTGTAGTTGTTCACAATATAAATAGTCAAAACACATGAATATATATATATATATATATATATATATATATATATATATATATATATATATATATATATATATATATATATGTATATATATATATATATATATATATATATATATATATATATATATATATATATATATATATGATAGGAAACAATGAAGGAGAATGATACATCATGTAGATATTATAAATGAGTAACTATGACTTTGTCTCACTTTGTACAAACACATCAAGCATAATCTATAGCAATTATGTGAGCATATTAGTGAACATCCTCTCATTTAAATTAACATTAACTTTAAATTAAATATTTCATTTGAATATATAGAATTAAATCATCATTTATGGTAATATGAGCATATATCAGTGAAGTCATTAACTGAAATATCCAACAACATATAAGGCATAATATAATAGGGAACCCAATAAAATCATCCTGATACAATATATGTTGATCCTCGATCTAGATAACATCTAAACATGCTAACAATCACTAGTATCCACTGGCACAAGCGACAGTAGAACCATCACTCACATCATAAGCCACATAATCAACAATACCTCAAAAGCCAAATAAATCATGACCACAATAGTAATCTTAGATAAGATAAATTTATTAATGTCCAACAGAAGACCAACAAGGGTCTATGGGATAGGAATCAAACAACCAAAATAGCAAGAAACCAGTGGACACCAAATAGTGGTCGGGGGAACATGCTAAAAGAACAAGGAACCAAACAAAATGAATTCGAGAAGAAAGACAACTGGGGCAAGGACTAGGGGTCCTTCTTGAGTGGAAAGAAATCCAACATAGAAGGATAGTGACCTGAAAGAATATGGGAATAGAGCCATCGCCATGATCTATTGGTGGTCTATCACTGATGGGTAGAAGCACTGTGAGGCTTCACACCTCGATCCGGGGGAAAGGGTGAGAAGAAATCTATAATGAGCTGCTCGATGACCTACTTCTAGGGAGATAGAAGCTATAGGGTACGAACACAGAGCCATACCATCTCCCATAACTAGAGAGCCAGACATTTATGGTCAGAGCAACAAAAGAAGGAAGTCAAGGAGCTGCATTCTCTAAATAAGAAATAGAATCTCCCTCTGATCTCATAGTATATAGGGAAATGGAAAATGAAATGTGCCTCGGTCTCAATCTCAGACAATGTGCAAAACCTGCAAATGCGATCCTCTCTATCAATGTGATGATTAGGTTGTGCTCATAGGTGGTGAGAGTTGACTCTGAAAGATCCCAGTATGATCTGAAGAGCATGGCACCAATGCTGGGATAAATATCTGTGTCGAATGATAATCCCATCCTGGATTTGTAAGAAGTGCTCAGCATAAAAATCCATCCTCGAACATAAGCCCCCACTAGGGTTGGTCCAGGTCAAGATGGTGTATTTCCTGTAGATGTCAAGTATGGCATGCTCATTCAACTCCTATCTCAAGGGGAGAAGATGAGCCAGAGCATGCAAAGAAAGTTGAAAGGGGGGTAGGCGATCAATATCAATCCTGATGGAACCCAAAAGGGAAGTGGCTTGAGCATACCAGCAATGAGCTCTAGAGGATGTGTCAAATCTAGCCAACTCAATAAAAGAGCAATAGGTAAGGTAAGAGTATCTACTCCGACCATCCGAAGAGTCTATGAAGCAACGTAGATGGTGAAGAAACCAAACCAAGTTGAAGATGGCTCCCAACCTATAGGGATGAGCCCCAAACTTAGCCAGGATGATGATGTGGGAGGTGGTACGATGACATCTGATGATATGCCAAAGGAGGAGAGTTTGTATATGCTTAATAGAGACCTAGTCAGAATCAAGAAGAGATGGTCCTCAAATAACAGAGCCATAGAGTACAGTAGGTCTAACCAGAGAATCTAGGAGGGATAACTTGGACGAGGTGTCCTGAAAGTGGTGTCTAAAGCATTGTCTCTCAATCAAGGTGAGGGAACCCATCCCTTTGTTGATGCTGGGCTGAATAGAAGGTCTCAAACTAAAGTGAGGACCAGAAAACTTAACCCCAAGGTATGTGTATGTGGAGGCAATCTCGATCTCCTATCCCTGGAAGTAGAAGCGTAAATGCTAGAATAAAACAACAACAAACTGAACTAGGTGTATCTCACAATGCCAATAAAAAATCATAACATGGGAGTAGTCACCAAATCACATAAATGAGTCAAGCTCAAATTAAAACACCAAGAATGTAATGAGTCTTCAAAACTTAGAATAAAGGCCTAAAAAGGTCTAGCATCATGAATCGGGTATACAACTAGCCACAAAACAATGGTTCTCACAACTAGGCATAAGGGCATAAACACCTTGTCAATGCAATGACATTGATCAGATCACCTCGAAGGTAACAAACTCTCATAGGTCAAACATAATCCCATTATACAAGCATATATAGCCATCAAAGCATAAGATCAACTCATCTAGTCAAGCTGGGAAAGTTCAACTATTGAAGGCAACTCTGCAAAACCTTCCAATCTATGCCCTTAGCCTATTCAAAATACCTCAAAAGTTTTTTGATTTAATAGAGAAGATCCAAAAAAGGTTCCTTTGGACAAGAGTGGAAGAGAAAAAGAGACTCAGCCTAGTGGCCTGGGAGAAGATTTGTAAACCGAAAAAGATGGGGGGTCTGGGAATAAGGAGCATAATTAATACTAATAAAGATCTCCTAGCAAAGCAATGTTGGAGAATTTTTGAAGATGAGAAAGAATGGAATATGATAATGAAAAGGAAATATCATCTTAGTAATCTTGAAGGAATGCTCCAATCTCAAAATGATATCCAGGGCTCTTTCGTATGGAATAGTATAAGTAAAGGCAAGAATCTTATAAGCAAAGGTGCTATTTGGAAGCTGGGAAATGGTAGAAAAATTCAGTTTTGGAATGATAAATGGATGTCGGAGAAGCCTCTTATAGAGAATGAAGAATGGGGGAATGCTATCCAGGATTGTAAAGATTCTATTGGTGAATTTGTGAGTGATTATTGGAAAAATGAAGAGTGGATAGACCTTGGGTTGAAGGATATCAGATTTAAAGAAGTGAATAAATAATTAAACAATTGGTTTATTAGAGAAAATGAGGCTGATAAACTTATCTGGGGTTCGACTACCTCCGAAAAGTTCTCAGTTGCTTCTGCTTTGACACCTCTCATCCCTAATGAGGCTCAGCCTTTGTGGGTGCAAGTATGGAATAAAGACCTTACCCCTAAAATTAACATGTTTTTTTTGGTTGCTTGACTAGAACAAAATCCTCACACAGGACAACCTTATGAGAAGAGGGTTTCAAATGCCTAATAGATGTGCCCTGTGTTGTCAAGAAGTTGAGAATTGCAATCATCTAATGATACACTGCTCTTTCACTAGAGAGGTGTGGGACACAACTATATCTTCCCTTGAGCTCAATTGGGTGAAACCTACTCTATCCAGGAGTTTTTCCAGCAGTGGCAGAGTCCTTTCTATGACAAAAATGCTAGGGATATCTGGAAAATTATCTTTCCCCACTTCACTTGGCTTATCTGGAAGGAGAGGAATAATAGAATCTTTAGAGAGAAAGAGGTCCCTCCTTCTTTGGTTGCAAATTCCATAACCAGAAGTATAATGGAGAACTATAGAAGTATGGGAATGAAAGACAGTAGTCAATGGGATCCTCAACCCAAGAAGGACAATATTATCTCGTGGGAGAGACTAAAAAGTAACCAGATTCAGAATCCCAGAGATAATGTTATGTGGACAGCTCCTCCCTTTGGATGGCTTAAAGGGAAGTTTGATGGTTTGGCTAAGGGAAATCCTAGACGGGCTAGAGATGGAGGGCTTATAAGACATATTGTTGGAAACTATTTAGGAGTGATCTCTGTCCTGCTAGGTATCCAAACGAACCATGTGGCGAAGGCTGAAGCTGCTCTTTACCTAGTTATGATGGCGAAAGATATGGGCTGCATGAAATTATGGTTGGAAGGTGACTCCCTAAATATAATCAATGCTATAAAAGGGAAGTCTGAGAGCTCATGGACAATAGAACACATCATTAATAAAATTAAAATTATTATGAATTCCTTTGAAGAATGCCACGTCACTCACGTTTATCGTGAAGGCAACAAACCAGCAGACAGGCTAGCAAATGAAGGGACCTTGAGTGACATCACCCAAAAGTGGAGTGGGGAAGCAAATCTAAAGGTTGAGATTACAAGTCTAATCAACTATGACAAGATTAATCACTATGAAGGAAAAATCACTTAATATAATGATGACAAGGACAAATCATTTATCGAGGAGGTATGCATTTTAGGCGAAGTGTGGGATCATTACTCTATATTTAATAAAGCACACACAACGGGTTAATTTTGAAAACCAAAAAAGAAAAGTTAACCAGAGAAGTAAGGCGGACATCACTGGTAAGGAGCTGAACCAGCACATGAGAAAACAACAAAAAATGGGTGGTGGTTTGAAAAGGGAGGAACCATCTGACTATGACAAATGGAGATAGGATAGAAAAGTTTGGAAGAAACTAAAGAAAGGGGGGTTATGCAGTTCATGAAGAAGCTTCACGGGCATGAAAAATAGATCACTTCTTTGTTCGCAGATGGCTAGGCTAATGGTAAGGTTCATCTATGGGGCAAGTCCTTCACTCTTACTATTTCTAGTTTAGCAAAAATTTTTGGTTTACCTTTGGAAGGTACCCATTTCCATAGAGGAAATCATAGACTAGGAACTAAAGCTTTTACTATTTTCCCTAAAACTGATGATGAGAAAGCCCTTATGACTAAGGGAAATGGTGACTATGTGGACATTACCAATATTGATGAATTATGGGCCAAAATTTTGAAGGCCATGATAGAATATTTTGCGCTTGATGGGTGGTATTCCAAAATTTGCAACTTCCATTTTGTGTTTGCTAACCACTTCAGGCATAATAGGAGGATTTCTTTCCCTTACTATCTTTTGAGTTCCTTGAACATCAGCATTACGGGACACAAGAAAAAGGCTAGTAACCCCATGCTGCATGAGGGCTTGATCCTTCTTATTTCCAACCACATCAGGGACAATATTCCAGACCCTATCCCTAAAAGGATCACTGGTAAAAGAAAGGAGAAGAATGAGGTGGAGACAAAGGCTGAGACTAGTAAGAAGAGAAATAATAATAAGGGAAAAGCCTATGTTGATACCATTGGCAAAGATATTACCAGCATTGAGGATTTAGAGAAAAGGCCTCATTCCCGGGAGAAGGGTAACATTGAGGAAGGTAATGAGGAGGATTCCGGTGAAGAAGAGATAAACAATGAGAAAGAGGAAGGGAACGAAAAAGATCAGGAAGAGGAAATGAATGATTGGCTAGCATAGGGGAATGATGATAAGGAGGAGAATAGTCATGAAGATGGAGAAGAAGAGGAGGAAGCAGATGAGGAAGAGGAAGAGACCTAGGAAAAATATTCTGAAGATGCTATGAAAGATTCCCCTGATTATAATGGGGGTGCCGAGAAAGAGGAAGATGGCACTCAGGTGTCATCTATGGAGGCTGAAATTACTTTTCAGGGTGCCCTTGTGGAAGAAAAAATGATCAATGTTAAACCAGATTCTGGGGATGGTAAAAATAGAGAGGAGGAAGGTAATGATGATGAGGGGCTTACTGTGGAAATTATGGCTGGAAAAGAGAATGAAGGTAAGGAGACTGGTAAGACCCCCTCTTCAAATGAAATTGATGAGGACAACTGGAAAGATAAGAAGGAAGGTATGGATAAGACGACCATGGTGGAGAACAACAACAACAAAGAGGAACCTATTATCCTCTTGAGGGAAGCTACTTTGAAAGAGGAGGAGAATAATGCTGAGAGTCATGATAAGAACATGGTTTGGAAAAAGGAAATGCGGGAAATGAAACTCTAGATCCAAGAAATGGAAAAAACTATGAAAAATATGACTACTAAGCTGGGAAAGATGGAAAATAAGGTTCTTGATAAGGTAAAAACAAAAATAAAAAATGAGGATGGCACTGCTGAGATGAGAAAGATAGTTAATGACAAGATGAAAGACTTAGAAGCCAAAATTAGCAACCATGACAGTATGATAAAAGGTGTTCTGAGCCACAGCAATGAGGGTCTGAAGGTGACCATTATGAATCTGAATATGTTGCATAACTATCTGGAAAGGAACCTTCTGGAAAGAACTACAATCACCATCGATGAGGATGCTGGAAATACTAGTCTAGGGATGAGAACTAGAGGGCGCATCCAGAGGAAGGTCCCCGAAAAACTGAAAGAACTGAAGGAGTTGCAAGAGACTATCCAGAAGATGGAATATCTCCAGAAGAAGGCTGAAGAAATGATAACAGATAATTAGCTATTTCTTGCTAGTAGTTGTTTTGTAGCTAGTTTTTTCTCTCAGTATCTACCGTTGAACTGTGTGGTTGTTGGTCCCTGCTTTTGTTTTCCAGCAGGTGTTTCATTTTGATAACTTTAATGCTCTATCTTTATGTTTTTTTGTAACTAGTTTCGGGTCCATGTAAAACCTGCTTTTACCTTAATCAAAAACTCATCTAGTCACATAAGAAAAACAATAAATTCATAGCCACATCCATCAGGATGTCATGCAAAATACAAATGAGAGAGGAACTATGTAACATGTTGAAAAGTGAGAGTTTTTAGGAGGATATCAAAAGGATTGATCCCTTTAACAACATAGTAGTGGAGGAAGTTGTAGAAATGATAAATAAAGATCTTAATGAAGAAAGAAAAGGAAAAAATTGGTAAGAGTAGACTAGTATTTTGTGGATGAAGGAAAACCATGTGAAGAAGGAGAAAATCCCTCATAGGTTGATGTAGTAAAAGAGAAAGATTTGTGGGCACAGTTGTTGGTAATAGAACAAGAGTATATAGATAAACTTGAAGGTGTGAAGATAAAAGGGATAGTCAAAGACAAGGAAGATGTGATTGCAACGATTGAAGATGAAAAGCCTACAAATGATAGAGTTGAACATGATGGCAGGTAAAAGAGCATAAGGTAAATTAAAATGAATTTTAAGATTTATAGTTTAGTTTATCTTTGGTAATTGTAGGAGAAGATTTAGTTGCATATTTTCTTGTGGAAGTTGGTTGCATACAGAGTATGTGGATGATGTTTTAGGGTATTGGCGGAGATGGTCAATTTGTAATGGACAAGATTCCATGAAGAAGGGGAGGAGAGTAGAGAGTATGTGGAGGAGAAGAAGAGAATGTTATTGGACGAGGTCAGATTCGGTAGGCATTAACCCATGAGAAGGAAGAGGAGAAGAGAACAATATTGGCTAAGGAGAATAGTCTAAGAATCCTAGCTAAGTGGTAGAAGAAAAAACTATCTTCATCTACATCAGTGTTGGAGTTCGTTGTAGGTCATTGCAACTTGAAAGGGTAGTCCTTCTACCTATCTCCATTTGTGAGTCGTGTTGAAAATCTTTCCTACTTGGGGAGCCTAATGTAGGAGCATCCTGAAAAAATCAGAAATCAACATCAAACAATAATATTTCCTTTATGTTTGCATTAATTCTAGTTTATTGTATTTAATGTCTTTGATAACTGACTCTTTTGGTGATGTTTCATACACAAAATATATGGATAATGACATGGCTCTTGATGTCCGCATGTTGCCTATCGAATATGTCCTTAGTTACATGATTGATCTCTTATTTGGCACATACTCTAAGATAAAACATAGACAATGCAATATAATTATTTAATATAGATATGTCAACCCATAAAATGTGATGATTTTGTAATATGCACAAATAAATTGGTGGAAAAGTAATGCAGTCAAGGATGGTGGATCCAATTAAGGAAAATCCAAACCTTGCAGCCAACAGAATTACATAGTGGAATACTCAACAACACAACACTATATAATTGTTTAACTCTGATTTTCATTAACATGCCCGATTGTAAGGCCTTTCAAGTTCGGGCCAATTATAATCAGTAAACAATTCTGCAAGATCCACAACTAGATCTAATACAATCACTAGCTAGTTTAGCTCTGAAGACAATCAGAAGATGATGGAAACCCTAAGGCAGATCTAAACTTGAGCCCGCAAGCCTGCAAGCAATCTCCTTGTTTCCAAGTTTGCAAACCCCTAGCTCTGTTATATATAAATATCAGATTACAATCTGATCTGCAAGATCATCAAGAGCTTTTCCACAACTTCGCTTCTCTGAGATCCAGATCTACTAAGTTCTTTCCTTTTCTTGTTCTTGTCTCTCTACTTCTCTCTTCTTTAAACATCTACCCAAGCCCTCCTTAATACTAACCATCAGCCACTAGTCAGCTAAATGAAACCCTTAACTCTCCTAAAAAAATAATTAAATGCAATACAATTCGGCTTACAAATGTATACAAACATTTAATTCAGCATGTCGGCCTAAGTTAATGGCTACCAACAATAAATGCACCAAGTCAGCCGAACAAATCACACAGAACTCCAATCGGTAAGTCGAAACTACCAAGCATCAATGAATTAACCGAGCAAGCTAGGCATCGCTGAGCACCAGTGTTGATCGAGCACCACAAGCATGACCAAGTAACATTATCACTGAGCACCAGAGACTACCGAGTTCCCTCAGTGACTAAGCTTCCTTCAAAAACTGAGATCGTCGGTCAAGGCTGCAACCGAGTAAAAATTGGCCAAACACAAACACTTATGTCATTTCACCGAGCACACAGAATGCCCATGCCTTAACCTTGGATGCCCCTGCATCAGACACATCAAGTTCCAAAAGATGTTCATATGTGAGAAGAACATCTTCCAGGGTTCAACACATAAACCCCAAACTAGTTCTTCACATACAAGTCCTCCACTTTTTCTGCTTGCATACTCTTCCATTTATGTTTCCTCTATCTCTTCAAGTCTTTTCTAGACAATGCACAGGTCTATTCTCCAAACTGATCATTCATTTTCTTTGGATCCACCAACTCAACTCGGGAACCAATACTCAGGCTTCTCCTACCGAGCATTGTATCCATCAAAGGCATCAATGAAAACTTCATGTCATCCTTCTCAAGAGTAAAGACATTCTTCACACAATCATAAATAGCTCTACAATCATACTGCCAAGGTCTACCGAGCAATATATCGCAACTATTCACCTTCACAATGTCACATAACACAAGATCCTTATACTGGCCAATTTGAACATCAATGAAGCATTGTTCTCTAACTTCCAGAGCATGATCATCTTGTAACCAACCAATCCTATAAGGATGTGGATGTTTCATTCTATTCAAACCAAGTTTCCTAACCATGTCCTCAGCCACAAGGTTATCAGTACTACCACTATCAACAATAACATCACAAAGTTTACCTTCAGACTTGCATTGGGTTCTAAACAAGTTACTCCTATGACAAGGTTCATCCTTTGTACCGAGAAATGTTCGTCGAAGAAGAAAGTTCTCTAATTCAGGTTCATTCTGAATGTTTTCATTTACCACAGCAGTTCGTCAGTCAACCTTCTTCTGTGTACACTCAAAATAACGATGTCCTTCCTCTCCACAGTTATAGAAAGTACCTTTAAAGATAACTCTACCTATCTTCTTCTTAGGTTCCACAGGTTTCTGTTCATCTTCTTCATCAGTTGGTTTATCCTTTTCTGAGTGATCAATTTTCTCCTTCCCTCGAGAGTTATTAGGTTGTTTCCTTTTCAACTTCTCTTCTACCCTTAGAGCATACTAATAGGTATCTTATGTAGAATCAATCTTCAGCATGCTGAGCTCATCATGAATATTGAATCTCAGACCATTCACATACCGAGCTACCTTTTCCTTACCAAGTTCTCTATGTCCAGACCAAATAGTAAGTTTGTGGAACTCCTCGGTATAATCTTCAACAGGTAAATCCTTCTGTTTCAGATTCTGCAACTTCTTAAACAATTCAAGCTCATAGTCAGTAGGTATGAACTTAGTTTTCAATTTTGTCACCATCAATCTCCACCGATTGATCTTCATTTCACGCTCATCTTCTCGGTCTCTTTGCAATTCTTTCCACCAAAGAGCAGCATGTCCTTTCAACTTTGTCTGTACTAATCTCACCCGAAGAGTATCTTCAATTTCTTCCAGCTCAAAGAAATCTTCAAGTTCACCAATCCAATCAATCAGATTGTCGGGCTTCAAAGTACCAGCAAAAGTAGAAACTTCCATTTGGTAGCTACCTAACCAAGTAGCAGATCTAGGTAACCGAGTAGTTCTATCTTCACCAGATCTATCCCTTCGGTCATCACCACTAGATCCAGCTTGTTCAAATTCTTTAGCAGCTTCTTCATAGCCATTCTCAGTACCAACATTCTGAGGTATACTAGTAATAACTCTCATGATCTCGGCGACCATGTCATTCTTCATCAATTCCATCTCAGATCTGATATCTGATTTTATCTTCTCTGTGATCCGGGATTCGATAATATCACAAAGATCAGAAATAGCTCTAGGGTCCAATCTTCTCAGAGGCATCCTTAAAGATAAGAGAAATCCTCTGCAACAAACCCTCACTGACCTCCTTGTGACAATTTCCAAGTTAGATTCAAGTCAGATTGCAATCTATAATCCTGCAAACAACTAGGGCATAATTTCACATGTTCGGTGCTACGGATCTACAATCCAGATTGTGCACAATCTTTTGTCAACAAGATAAACTTCACAAGATCAGCCTTGCTAGGTCAAACTTCTTCTTTAATAAGATCAAAATCTCAGCTCCAACAGGAACAAAACAAGCTCAAACAAGAACCAACCTCTCTCTGATATCACCTAATGCAGTCAAGGATGGTGGATCCAATTAAGGATAGTCCAAACCTTGTAACCAATAGAATTACACAGCATTATACTCAACAACACAACACAATATAATTGTTTAACTTTGATTTTCATTAACATGCCCGACTGTAAGGCCTTCTGGGTTCGAGCCAATTACAATCAGTAAACAATTTTGCAAGATCCACAACTAGATCCAATACAATCACTAGCTAGTTCAGCTCTGAAGACAATCAGAAGCTGATGGAAACCCTAAGGCAGATCTAAACTTGAGCCTGCAAGCCTCCAAGCAATCTCCTTGTTTCCAAGTTTGCAAACCCCTAGCTCTGCTACAGATAAATATCAGATTATAATCTGATCTGCAAGATCATCAAGAACTTTTCCACAACTTTGCTTCTCTGAGATCCAGATCTACTAAGTTCTTCCCTTCTCTTGTTCTTGTCTCTCTACTTCTCTCTTCTTTAAACATCTACCCAAGCCCTCCTTAAATACTAACCATCAACCACCGATCGGCCAAATGAAACCCTTAACTCTCCTAAACAAATAATTAAATGCCATACAAGTTAGTTTACAAATGTATACAAACATTTAATTCAGCATGTCAGCCCAAGTTAATGGCTACCAACAATAAATGCACCAATTCGGCCCAACAAATCACACAGAACTCCAATCGGTAAGTCAGAACTACCGAGCATCAGTGAATTAACAGAGCAAGCCAGGCATCGCTGAGCACCAGTTTCGACCGAGCACCGCAGGCATGACCGAGTAACATTATCACCGAGCACCAGAGACTACTGAGTTCCCTCAGTGACCAAGCTTCCTTCAATGACCGAGACCGTCGGTCAAGGCTGCAACTGAGTAAAAACCGGCCAAACACAAACACTTATGCAGTTTCACCGAGCACACAAAATGCCCATTACTTATCCTTGGATGCCCCTACATCAAAAAGCTTTTAGTAGCCTTCACACACTATTCCAGCGTCCAGATGGTAGTACTAAGAAGAAGCATTAGAGAATAGTTATAGATTTCCTAAACTTATTGGTCTAAAAAAATGTTTTGAATGTCCAACATGCCTTAATCAACATCAACCTAAACTTCTTGGTCTAGGTTTATGTCTTAAATCTCTAACTCTTTATCAACATCAACCTAAACTTCTTGGTCTAGGCAAATGGCTAGGTATCCAACTCTTATTGCATTAACCTAAACTCATTTTCTTTTGGCAAAAGTTTCAACATTATATGTGAATCGAAACATACTGTATTGTCCACAAGCATATCACTCCTTATGTCTTCATATTGAGACATAATTATCTACAAACTAAAACAACTACTATGTAGATCAAGACAAACTCAACTATCTAAAAAATTTCCCCTTTTCTTTATAAAGAGGTATTCAAACAATAAAATTATTTTTCTTCTCGTGCAAGAAATTATCCCTAAGTGAGAAGCTGACTCAGAATGATAAATATTCTCCTGCCTCTATTGCATCCAACCTCCAATAAAAATTTGTGCTTAGATCTTACCCACCATAAGTAGCACCCAAACCTTCACACTTTTTATCAAATGCAACATGAAAAGACACAAAAGAACAAAGATGTAATAACATAATGTAATCAAAATGAATATTTGTTAAGCCATAAATAAATCACATGAACCTTATTTCCTTTATATCTCCAAAGAAATAAATTACTCCCAAATATTTGAATAGTAAAATTCTATAGAAACTAAATTTCAGTCTCCAAAAAGACTTAGGATCTAGACCCTTCTCGAAGTAGAGCTATGAGAAATGAGTTATAAATTTAGCTTTTACCAAAGTAAATGGCTTTCTCCAAATTTCAATAATGTGGCTTCTACTCCATTTGCATAGCAATCTCTCTATAAAATGCAATTCACATGGATTTTATTGTAGATCCTATGATTTCCATGTACAAGTTGTAGCCTTCAAATTCTAAAAAAAAAATTGTAGCAATTTCCAAACAACATAATAAGGGAGGTTCGAATGGTAGTCACCAAAATCTTGTCTAACCAAATTATTCAAAATGTTGAACCCACAAAACACTTTTATGCCTTTTTGCAACTGATTGTTGATGCCTCTTTATTGCATTTTTATTTTTTATTCTAAAGAAAATTTCATGGATTGGTTGAATCACATCTCCTTTGTAGTGAATACTTTAAAGTTGAATTCACCATACCCTAAATGCACCTCTTAAATACTTCTATTCTCTCTAATGCTATACAAAATTTATTTTATCAATTCAACCTTTTCAAATGTCAATTCACTCTCCATTTTTCAAGCAAATGAGCTTGCATTAAACATCATTTGTATTTTCATGGCACATGATCAAATGAATGCTTTGACACCAATGTAGGACAATAAAGAAAAAATAACAATATAAAGATTTACATTGTAAATAAAGTACAAAGTAATTTTATGGTCATTGTTGGGTTCATTTTACATTGCTTTTCAAATGACTTTATAAAGCATTATTTTTCATTTACAAAATTAAATTGAACTTCCCAACCAAAAAATATAACTGAATTCATTAAATGCAAACCTTATTTCACAACATAAAACTACAACCTTTTTTAAAAAAAAGGGCAAATATAAAACATAATTAAAATGATTATAATTTTATAAATTATAATACTTAATAATGTTATACATTCACAATTTAAAAAAATGGAGGAAAAAATCACACCACTAAAATTTAAACAATGAGCACGATAGCCAAACAATGTTTAAACAAATAGCTAAATAACTAGAACACAAGTAAAAGGAAGACAATTAGCTTCATTTATTTTATTTAAACTTCAACAAATTATAAAATTAATTTTCCTGAAATAATTTAATAACTAATAATATCAATTGTTATATATCAAATTTAAGAAATCCACATGGCAATGACTAATAATACTATTAGCACTTCAAATTCTAGATATCATTATCGTGATTTCAAATTAAAATATATCAATAAATAAGAATAAAATATTTAGAATACTTCTATTTTTAATTTTTATTAATGTAATAAAATAAGATATAATATTATTTTTAAAAATTAAAACTTTAAATTTTCATATAATCTTGTCAAAGGACATTTTGTTTAATGGCAAAGTCCATGTTGCATGCATTTAGATGATGTTGAATCCAAATCTTTTATAATAATATAAAAAAAAACTTGCAATTTGTCTAAAGATAAATAGATGTGTGACATGTGGAATTCTCTTGGTCAAATTTCTAGATTAATTCAAAAATTCTAAGTTATTTGTGTGCAAACACTAATATTATGTATATCAATACAAGTTCTAACAATAATAATCTTCTTTTTTTTTTGGTATTAAACAAAGCAAATTTTACAAAGAAACAATAATGATTATTAGTTACAATGTCTCATATGTGAGGTGTCTCCTTAAATTATTGTTAAGTGCGCTTGTTAGTATTTAAGAATCTATTTCCTTACATCCTCTTTTTAGAATAATCTATAATCCCTTCAAAAAAGTATAAATAGTCAATATTTTTTTTGACAAGTATATATATATATACATATATCTATAGATAAATAAAGTTTAAATTTAATCTTACATGAATACATATTTGTCTATTTAAAGATAATGAGACTAATATTTTCTAAACTATAGTAAAAACTAAACTAATATTCAATAAAACTATTATTTAAACTAAGCTAATATTTGTCTATTTAAAGATAACAAGACTAATAATATCTAAACTATAATAAAAACTAAACTAATATTCAAAGCTAATCCTCTCAAAAAACAATCAATATACACACCTAAACTTTGTATTTTATCTACCACAAATTTTTAAAAATAGGCAAACAGAGTTAGATAATTAATTATTATTACACATAACTCAAACTGAAAATTTAAAACTAACGTTCAGGAGAAGTTCAATTAACTAGATAATCCAGTTTTCCAAAAAGTAGGTCAAATGTACTAGTGGCTACGTATCTAACTCTGATTACATTAACCTAAACTCATTTTGTTTTGGCAATTTTTTCAACATGACATGTGAATCGAAAGATACTATATTGTCCACAAGCATACTGCTTCTTATGTTTGCATACGGAGACATAATTATCTACAAACTAAAACAACTACTATGTAGATCAAGACAAACTCAACTCTCTAAAAAATTTCCCCTTTTCTTTATAAAGAGGTATTCAAACATAAAAAAAAAAATTCTCATGCAAGAAATCATCCCTGAGTGAGAAGCTAACTCAGAATGATAAATATTCGCATGCCTCTATTATGTCCAACCTCCAATAAATTTGTGCTTAGATCTTATCCACCATAAATAGCACCCAAACATTCAAACTTTTTATCAAATGCAACATGAAAAGCCATAAAAGAACAAAGATTTAATAGCATAATGTAATCAAAATAAATCTTTGTAAATCTAGAAATAAATCACATGAACCTTATTTCCTTTATATCTCCAAAGAAATAAACCCTTGTTACTCCAAAATATTTGAATAGTAAAATTCTATAGAAACTAAATATCAGTCTCCAAAAAGACATAGAATCTAGACCCATCTGAAACTAGAGCTATGAGAAATGAATTATATTTAGCTTTTACCAAAGTAAATGACTTTCTCCAAATTCCAATTATGTGGCTTCTACTCCACTTGCACAACAATCTCTCCATAAAATGCAATTCACATGGATTTTATTGTAGATCCTATGATTTCCATGTACAAAGTTCAAATTCTAAAAGACTTTTATAGCAATTTCCAAACAACATAATAATGGAGGTTTGAATGGTGGTCACCAAAATCTTGTCTAACCAAATTATTCAAAATCTTGAACCCACAAAATCTTTGGTACCTTTTTGCAACTGATTGTTGATGCCTCATTATTACATTTTTATTTTTTATTCTAAAGAAAATTGCATGGATTGGTTGAATCACATCTCCTTTATATTGAATATTTTTCTAGTTGAATTCACCATACCCTAAATGCACACCTCTTATACTGTTATTCTCTCTAATGCTATCTAAAATTTATTTTATAGTTCAACCTTTTCAAATGTCAATTCACTCTCCATTTTTCTGAGCAAATGAACTTGCATGCATGAACTTCCATAAACTTCATGCATGAGCTTGCACTAGACTTCATTTATATTTTCATGGCACATGATCAAATGAATGCTTTGACATCAATGTAGGACATTAAAGAAAAAATAACAATATAAAGATTTACATTGTAAATAAAGTAGAAATTAATTTTATGGTCATTGTTGGGTTCATTTTACATTGCTTTTCAAATGGCTTTATAAAGTCTTATTTTTCATGTACAAAATTAAATTAAACTTCCCAACTAACTAGCAAACATAACTCGAATCATTAAATGCAAGCCTTATCTCATAATATAAAACTACAACCATTTGTTTTTAAAAAAGGACAAATATAAAACATAATTAAAATGATTGTAATTTTATAGATTGTAATATTTATATTACTATTTAAAAATTAATGTTATACATTCACAATTAAAAAAATAGAGGAAATGATTGTAATATTTATATTACTATTTAAAAATTAATGTTATACATTCACAATTAAAAAAATAGAGGAAAAAATCACACCACTAAAATTTAAACAATGAGCACCATAGTAAAAATAATGATTAAACAAATAGCTAAATAACTAGAACACAAGTAAAAGGAAGATAATCAACTTCATTTATTTTATTTAAACTTCAACAAATTATAAAATTAAAAATATATTTTTCTAAAGTAATTTAATAACTAATAATATCAATTGTTATATATCAAATTTAAGAAATCCACATTGCAATGACTAATAATACTATTAGCACTTGAAATTCTAGATATCATTATCATGACTTCAAACTAAATTATATCATAAATAAGAATAGTATATTTAGAATACTTCTATTTTTACTTTTTATTATTAATGTAATAAAATATAATATTATTTTAAAAATCTTAAGACTTCAACTTTTCGTATAATCTTGTTAAAGGACATTTTGTTTAATGGCAAAGTCCATGTTGCATGCATTTAGATGATGTTGAACTCAATCTTTTACAATAATATAAAAAAGACTTGCAATTTGTCTAAAGATAAATAAATGTGTGACATGTGGAATTCTCTTGGTCAAATTTCTAAATTAATTCAAAAAATCTAAGTTATTTGTGTGCAAAGGCTAATATTATGTATGCAAGTTCTAACAATAATAATCTACTCTTTTTTAATTAAACAAAGTAAATTTTACAAAGAAACAATAATGATTATTATTTAGAATGTCTCACATGTGAAGTGTCTCCTTAAATTCTTGTGAAATCACTGTTTTACTTGTTAATGTTTAAGAATCTATTTCCTTACATGCTCTATTTGGTATAAATAGTCAATAATTGTTTTTGACGAGTATATTTATACATATATCTATAGATAAATAAAGTTTAAATTTAATCTTACATGAATACATATTTGTCTATTTAAAGATAACGACACTAATATTTTCTAGACTATAATAAAAACTAAATTAATATTCTATAAAACAATTATTTAAACTAAACTAATATATATCTATTTAAAGATAACAAGACTAATATTATCTAAACTATAATAAAAACTAAAGTAATATTCAAAGCTAATCCTCTCAAAAAACAATCAATATACACACCTAAACTTTGTATTTTATCTACCACAAATTTTCAAAAATAGGCAAACAGAGTTAGATAATTAATTATCCCAAATTGTAGTTAATTATTACACATAACTCAAACTGAAATTAAAAACTAACGTTCAGGAGAAGTTCAATTAACTAGATAATTCAGTTTTCCAAAATGATATAGTTGCAGTTTAGATGTCCAACTGACCAAAACTCCATAATGATATATAAAGGCACCCGCTTCCAGCTACATATAAAACTGAATCAAACTGTCTTTGGGGCTGAGAAAATGTTTGTTCTGCAATCACAACAAGAAACAACTATAATTAAAAAATAAAAAAACATAGGTTTACTGCGGAGAGCATTTGAGTGAAAATTTAATCACAATTAGGAGCATTCTAGAAAGAAATGGCTATCCAATCTTTAGATGCACCAAAGCATAAATTACCTTCATAAACTATAATTAATACATTGGTACATTCTGAAGACTGGATAACTGCTAGAATATAAAAGATCTTTATAAATCCATTCCTAATAAATAGAAAAGAAAAGGAATACCCATATTTTACCAAGGTGTGAGTCAATCATCAAGCCAATCCAAACTGAACTGTACTTCTACAATATCAACCCTAAGCTCTGAGATAGCAATTCCCTTGGCCTTCAACCACTGTTTCCCAATCTTCTCGTCGCAGATAACGTGTTTCAGGGAAGTAAGTCCACAAACACTTCTGGGTAGCCTCTTTAAACGAGAACACTCTCTCATATCTAACTCAGTCAATTTCTTCAATTGGCCTATTTCCTCTGGAAGTTCTTTCAGACCCACACATACTGAAATATCCAGATATTCTAACCACCCAAGGTTTCCAAGTGATGATGGCAGCTCTTTTAGACCTGGCAGTGCTGACAACCTCAACACTCTTAGAGACCTCAGATTCCCGAGGTCAGGTGGTAACTTAAGAACCTGATGGCAGTTGGTAATAGACCACATCTGAGCAGAGGGCATATAACAGATATTTGGGGGCAACTCCTCTAAATCAGTGCAGTGATCCATGTTAAAATCATGCAGCTTGGTATTGTTGAATGTGGATGGGTTTTTAAATCCTTCACATAAGCTTAAAGACAGCTTCTTCAAATTCTGCAGTGTTTTGCTCTGTTTTAGTACTGCTGGTGCAATTACTTTCTCCAGGCGAACACTTTTGAGTTGAGTGAGTGAAGACAGGGCTTCTAGACCTTTCACAGTTGCCCTCTTTGTGCCATAATTGTATACCATGAGAAATTTCAATTTCTTCATGGATTTCAAAAATGGAGGGAGGTAATATTCACTTGCAGTAAAGAGTAAGATCAGAGCCTCTGCTTCCGGGAAATTCATCTCGTGCCACTGGTTTTCCCCCATGGGCCCTGCATGTACAAATTGGAAAGTGAAATTCAATTAGAGAGTAAAATATATGGCCACAAATACTACTTGTTTGGCTTAAGGAAAACTGACAAGACCATTGAGGTTTCATTGCCCCACCATTTATCATCATGTCAGACATGCACATAATACATCCAGAAAATTGGGTATGTAAATTTAACATCAATTAGTGACACCACCTAAGCTAGATGCAAAATTTGCTCCAGAAATTTTAATAAGATCTACTAAAACATATGGCCAGAATTTAAGCAAGTTCCATCTGTCGAAACTCATGTAACCCACCTGTGTGAATAGAGACAATTTGAGCCTCAAACAGTGTATCACAAAACCCCCATGACCCTGGCAAATTAATCTCCTTTCTGGGCATAAGCAACCTCTTCCTGTGGACTAAATCGCCCTGGCATCCCAAATACAAGGCCAAATCTCTCATTACATCATGCTGAGAAAAGTACAGCTCAGAGACACTTCCATGAGATATTGCTGCTCCACTCCTGATAAATTCAACTACCATGTCAATAATGTTCAAAGAAATGGTGACAAAATTCTGTAAATAAAAGGATATACAATTACCCTGGATTGCTGATTAAATTCAACAGATTTCGGCTTGCAAGTTCCAATAGGATGACAAAGGCATCTTGCCATTCCAGATTCCGAACATAAACCCAAATATCTAGCAGAGCATCTGCACAGATCTTTGTGTCCTCTGGAAATGAGCCCAAGTCTAAGAAACATTCCCTCACCACATCATCTAACAAATCAACACTCGTATCCAAGCATTTCAAAAGCCCTTCTTTGTGATAATCTGATATGGGTTCCCCTTTGGAAAGCTTATTCTTTGCAATCTCCCAGACTACAGGAGGTTCCCCATGCAAAGAGCTTCCAATCACCTTAAGAGCTAATGGCAAACCCTTACATTCTGCTTGCACCTGTAACTCATAGAATGGAAAAACATTCAAGAGGTCTTGTAGGACAAACAAAATTATACATTTGCAGATTAATCACAGCCTGCGTTCATAAATCTTTGATTTAATTGCTTAATACTAAGTTGCTTGGGAAACCCATTATATAAATTAATTTTCTCCATAATGATCAATTGTGTGTTTTACTCTTGCTAGTCCATTCCTTATTTCCTCCTGCCTAATCCAGCAAAAAGTCAAGAAGATTAATTTTCCCGTCGCAAAAATTCCAGATATAAAAAATAAAAATAAAAGTTAGGCATATCTAAAAGTATTCCTGATTTCATCGAACTCTCACAAAACATCAAAGAGCCCAGAGAAGAATAAAAACCTCTTTCACTAGATTTGCATCTGCAGTGCATGGAACTGATGTCTGTCCGAATGCCCAGAAGCAGAAAAGAGACAGAGCATCTTCCTGGCCCAGTAATGGCAAATGATACAGTTCAGTAGAGGGGTTTTTTGGTAGAATGGAACTGTCTCTAGTTGTGATGAGGGTTTTGTATCCTGGGCCTTCAAATAGCAAATTTTCCAGGCTTACTCTGTCCCAGACATCATCCAGAATCACAAGAGTTGGCTTCAACTGTTTCAGAAGCTGCTGCTTCAGATTTAAATGTGCATCTTCCACATTCAAAAACTCAGGTTTCTTCTTCCCGATTATCTTTTCCCACATGGTCTCTAAAATGGTTTTAAGGTTTGGGGACTGTGAAACTGTGATGAAAACTATGTTGTTTCCATAATAACCTGATATCCACAATAAACCAAATCTGTTTTTTCAGTAAATTCTTTAACATGCAAGAAAAATAAACTGAAGCAGTTAAACCAGTAATTACTTTATAGAGCCACAGGGAAACACCATACTACAAGATATTTACAGAGTCCCGTGTAAAAAAAACAGAGAATGATAACAGCTACATAGAATTGTAAACCAGACATTTATCTTTACAGTCTACTGTTGGAAATCCAAACAAATATTGATGACAACCAAATTAAATTTTTAGAACTCATTTAAGAGCATACATCCCCAAAAAGAAACATTTTGCTTAGGACTGTGAGAATGTTAAAATTTTGTCTCATCTCCTCAGAAAAGGGGAAGAAAAAGCACCCAAAATCTTGGAATTTGTTGGCTTTCAACTCAGAAAAATCTTGGAAATTTCAAGGAAAATACCTCTTCAGTGAAAACTTAAAACAACAGAAAAACATTACCCAAATTAAGGGGAAGCCCATTTTACCTTTAATTTGAGAATCGTTAGAGAGAGCCAGAGCCAATGTGGTTTTGCCACCTCCTCCCATACACTGCACTCCAACGACAGACACTTGATCGTTAAACAAAATCTCCTTCAAACCCCCAATGGATTTTTCCAGACCAACGAAAATTTGAGATTTTACATAACCACTATCATGATTATAGCTTCCAGAATTTCCTAAAATCTCAGTACTGTCAAATAAATCATCTAAAACCATTTGTTGAAGCATCCTGGTATTTTGGGAAGGATCATTTGTCAGCATGGAAGCCTGCTTGAAGATGAAATCATCCAGTCCCCTGCTTATATCTGCAGCCTCTGATGGATAATTATTTTTCAGTTCTGCTAAAAGAACTCTGGTATCAAGCAATATATGAGCAGGGATTAAGCCCAGGAAGCCATTAATCTCCTTTTCAAGCTTGAGAATCTGCGAAGCATATCTATAATTGAGAGGTAGGTTGAAAGTGCTAATATTTTCGCATTTTTTCACGAGTTCGGCACCTCTCACAAGAGTATTGTAGAACTGGTAAAAGATGGGATCTTGCTTATCCTTTGGCAATTTCAGATCAGATACATAAATTTCCTGAATGACTGGGGTTAAAAACTTCAGCAGAGCACCGACTCTAGCGCTCAGACTCTGACAATTGAAAATCTCCATCTTGTATATTTCAACGAGAACGAGAAAAATAAAAGGCGATATTCTTACAGATAACTTATTTTCCTCTGTTCTGCAGTTTCAAACTTGCTGACCTGCAAACTCACAAGAACTTAGCCAGGACTCTGCTTAAACTCAAAAATCAATGGCGGCAACAAGAATTGAACATAATTAACGTTCAGTAGCATTCTCACCTTCTACCTACGTAGAGGATACGTAGATTGAGTATTTTGAAATGAAAAGATGAACGTGTAACTGGTAAGACACATAAATTTATAGCAATCAATGAACGTGGAACTGGTAAGACACATAAATTTATTAATTAATTATTTATTTTGAAATTAGTTTTTTTTAACAAAATTATTATTTTTATTGATTTAAATTTTTTTAAAGAGTTCAATAGATATTTTATTTTATTTATTACTTATTTAAAAAATTATTTAATTTAATTTTATCATTACTCTTAAACATATATTTTTTCTAAGTGTAATAATTTGAGATATTTTATGGTATTATAGCACGTAAAATATTTTGTATTGAAAGATATATTATATTGTATTACAAAAATTAGAGTGGGTAGAAATATTTGAGTATATTATATATTGTTTAAATGAATTTGGATAGATATAGATCACATAGAGAGAAAGTTGTTTATGAATTGTAGTTTTCAAGATTTTTGCATCAGCTCTATCCATCATAGGATGAAGAGCGTCAAAGGAACACATAAAAGTCCATAATGATAGACAAAATAGGGATATAACCCCTCTTTAGATAAATTTAGCAATACTTTCTATTTTTTTGTAGTTTGAAACATCCTAAATTGCACATTTACAAATTCTTAGGTAAGAGCCAATGAGATTTGATGCTAAAATTTAACATTCAAAGTTTGTGACTTAACTATTAAAAAATATTTTTTGGCTTGTGAGTATTAACAAAGCTCTTTTAGAATTCATTAAGTGTCAAAGGGTCAAATAACCACCATTACAAAGTGTTGTCTAGTCTACTTAAAATGCCCCAATAATTGCATGAACTCAAAATTGTAATTATTTATGGAAGTGGTGCACAAATGAATCAATTATGAACCAAAAAATCTTTTAAAAAAATGTAGCTTTGAATTTCCTAAGAATATTTTGCATAAAGCTATAATTAGTGATTATAAAAAAGAAGTTTCATAGTAAATACAATTATGTTAACAGTTCATTCTTAAAAAGAAATATTGATCATGAATAATTTTTAAAAGATTTGGAAATTTGTGAACAAAGCTATAGTTAATAAAATGTAAGAGGTTGGTAAATTATCAAATCTTTTATTAAAGTGATCTTGACTATAAACTTCTTAGCTAAGATATGTAATAAAGAGGTAGCATATGAAATGATTGCTTTACCAGGTCTCTCATATTCATGATAATGTGGGGATTAGAAGTGATTATTACTCATTATAGATTTATATTGAGGGGCATTGATTTGAAATTTCTTCAATATTATTAAAGAGTGGGGTAATAAGAAAGCATAATAAAGGTGACATATTAATGTGTGATTAAAAAATTAATTATTCTATTAATTTTATATAGTTAATAGATTATTGATCTACTTTTACTTTATACTCATTTTAAACATTTTAAGGATACATTCATCCAATTCTTTATGTCCTCTATACTCCTTTTTTTCTCTACCTTTTCTCTCATTTATAGGGGATGCTTTCGATTTTAAAAAAAATCTTGAAGATGTTTGTTTTTAAAGTATTGTTTAGGTTTCATTGATGTTATGATCTCTTTTTTACGATTCACATTGTTTTGGATGGTTGTCATTAGATAGTTTTAATTTTGAAATCCTTTACTAGAAAACTATAATTAGTAAAATGCTTGTGTATACTAAGAGGTTGGAAAGTCGTCAAACGTCTTAAGCATACTTTATGATTTTGAGCGATAAAATTTCTAGCTAATATATTTTATCAATCTTCAAATGTGCCTACGAGTAATATATTAGATGATTATTTCATGAGAATCTCTATGATGATATAAACTAAAGTTTATTATTACTCATTATAGCCTAAGGACAAAGATTTGAAATTTCTCCACTATTAAAGGCTACTATATCTTCTACTTTATGAAGCCATATTAGATATTTTAAGGATAAACTCTTTCAAATTTGTGTGTCCCTTGTAGCCCCCGTTTACCCTTTATCTAATTTTTTGGGATGTTTTGGATATTTTTAAAAAATCTCAAGGATGTCAACTAGTTATTTTATAGAGGTTACTTGGGGTGTCTTAATGTTGTTGTGACATGCCAAATCTACTAAGCACATCTCAATTGTTATAGTGAAATTTGATCTTGTCATGCTTTTTTTATTCAGTGATAGCTAAGGTCAATCATAAACTTATTATATCTTGTAGTTGTAACTTACATATGTAGAATTGTCATTTGCACATGTATAACTTGTGCTTATAATTATAAGAGGGTCAGAACATTAATGGGTTATTCAATGAGCTATTATAACTTGTTGAGAGATGTATAAATAGAGGTAATGTCTCCTAATATTTCTAATCAATTAATTTAATCTTTCTAGTTTTTCCAATAGAGGCCCTATACAATGAGCTCCCTTCTGCATGTCAAGATAATAGAGTGGAATATTTTTCCATAGATGGTTAATTGGATGCACTCTCTTTTTCCTGTAGTGTGCTCATGGAGGTTAGTAGGTATAAGGATACCATAGTTTTATTTGATGTTGATCTAAGTTAATATATGTTTTGTCGTTGGCATACAATGATAAGGTCAACAATAGACTATATCTTCACTTGATAAGTGATAATCACATGTTTGTACTTGTAATAAGGAGATTGCACCTCTTGCAACTATGTGAAGGAGATAAATTTGGGTTGAGGGAATTCAGTTACTCCAATACCTAGGTGTTTGATGAAGGAAACTAATTTCATCCATCCTTTGTAGGTCTAACTTATTGCATGTTATAATTTTATGCCATGACCACACCTTTATGCTCTTCTTGAATCTCACTAATTGGGTATGATCCCTTCATGCACACATGTTGTGTTCTCTATGTGCTAGTCTCAATTTTTATTGTTCTCTTTTAGATTTCTTAAATATTTTGGATTCTCGTTATGTCTATAAGAGGGATACATTCCTAACTAGAACCACTTTTGGAAATCACATTTGTATTCTCTTTTTTCATTAATTTCCCTTTCCATTTTGTGTTTTCTTTATGTGGTCCATCAATAATGTGTTTAACACACCACAAGTCTCAAAGGGGGCATTGAATTAGTCTTTAGGAAACCTTAAACTTTTTATGTGAATCATTTATCAATTATCTTTATCCAACTAGATATTGATGAAAGATAATGCAATCAACGCAAAACACATGAATGCCATACTTTTATGCAAAAAACCTATTGGAAATTTTTGCCACCATTAGCCCATCAAAGATAAAACTTTGATATACTTCATCATGGGCTAACTTTCTTTTATTTTCCACATTGGTGACTAAACGTGAATTTTTTTTGCATTGGTCTTTAAGTTGAATTTTTTTACACTAAAGGCAGTGTGATACAACATCAGTGCATTTTCCTATTGATGAGACATTTAGCTGTTTGTGTGAGTCCTGCTAGGGATTTTTGATAAACAATACACTCACATCAGTGTTATATCCTCAAGGTCTCTCCAAGGAGCATATGGGTTAGGAAGACAACCTATGGTCAAAGGGAGGTTTCTAGAGGTCTCTCTAATGATTATCATTGGAGAGACATGTTCATATTTACAAGACATGCACCAAGGTCCCTGCTTTTGTTCTTTATTGATTGAGATGGCATTTTGGCTTCAGGGAGATGCATCTTTTGACCTCTCCAATGGTTTTGAGGCTCGATAACTTATATTTTACCAATGTTATTTTTTGTTAGTGACCCAAGTTTGACTTCTAATTACTGTACCATGGCCACAATGGATAAACTCAATGGCGTACTACTTATATGGCCCTTTAAATGCAATCTAAAGGTGCTCCCATGCCTATTTACTATTTAAAGGTGTTGTTCCTTTTAACAAAGGTATTTGTGAACGCCATACTTGCTACAATGCTATCTTTGTAGGGAAAAGGTTCTCCTTTCAGTTTACAAGGTTGCATTTAATTTTGGTCCTACTTATCAACTTCTTGAATCAATAATTGTACAAAAACATCAAATTTCTCTATGATTTTCATATATTTTCTATTTGTAGCTTGACCATGGTCGATTATGAGTTTCAACTCCTTGTAAAATATGAGTTATGCTTGATCCGTAAAGGCAATTTTTTAACATAATTTTTGGGTTGTTCTCCTTTGGTTCTTTTTGTAGTGGATATGCCTTGTACTTTTAATTTTGCCTTGTCTTACAAGAATAGAAATCCCTTTTTTTTACCTTTTCTCCCATTTAACTATTTTTTGCATGACTCTTTCCTTATGATGAATGCTTCTTTTTAGTCTTTCAAGTTTGTATACATTTTGTTTAACATGCTCGTGAATGATGTATTATGAATACATCTTTCCTTTTAGCATCTCATATGTTCTGACTTGCATATGAGTCCCCAAGGATAGATTAGAGTTGATATTTGTGTAGTTTTAGGTTTTTGTTAATGTTATGTATAGTCGTAGGCAGGGAGAGACTAGGTTTAAATCTAGTGCATCAACCCCCCATCAACATTTTGCATTCCTTCTCGCTTTTCCTTAAAGTTGTTAGATTAGGCTAGAATATGTGCACCTTAATTGGAAAAGTCATATTTCTTCGAAGACTGAACCTCACATGCCCAAGTCCCAGACTTTGAGGTTTTTTCCATGTTTTACAAGGTTGCTTAGGGGTCATACCCCAAGAATGGGTGCAAAATTTTGTGACAACAAAAACCAATGTGGGAAAAATGATGATGAGAACCACACTGACTATATGAATGAATTGAATACAATGTTTTAGGCTAAAGGCCAAGGAAGCTCACTACTCATGATTAGTCTTATAGGCTAAGTTACACAAACTTAGGGAAAGATGCAAAGGACTTGCAAATCTGAGACACACAATCCTTGAGCAAGATACAAAGAAACTAGTTGACTAAAGTACATTACCCCAGGACAAGCACAAAACTATACAAGTTGGAAAAATGACTCACCATCTTCTAACAGGCACAAGGAACTAATGAAATAAAATAAAAAGTGATGTTCTAATGATAAAATTGTGCTTAACCACTTCATAAATCAACCAATATCATTCCAAAAATAGCTCACACATTCACTACCTCAAATTTTGTCAATTCTTAAAGATATTATCATTAAAGCACATTGCGATTGATAATCACATATCTTATCTTTCACATTTGCATCACATGTAATTCACTTAATATCCATATGTAATCCATAATTTAATGAAATATTTGTATGTCTATATATATCAACTTGATCATCAAAAACCTCAAATAAGTTGGCCATGGTAAAGATATAATATTTACACAAATTCAAACACCATGAACACTTACACTCAATATAGTCCATCTGATGAGATATAGAGGACCTAAATCTATCATAATGTACATCTCCCACAATTGATTTAATCAAATCAAATGTAACATCTAGAGAAACATTAAAAAAATTAACCAATCAACCCAAAAACATTCTCCAATACACATAAATTAATCTGGGTCTAAATATACCACGATAAGATCCATATTAAAATCTTAACACAACCCCCAACAAATATCTACAAAAGATCAAATTTTAATTAAGATAATCCATTAAGTCAGTTAGGGATTGTGTTAGAGTAATTAGTTAGTTTTATTACTCTTTTTTACTTAAGCTTTCTCTTAGGTACATTATAATTAATATCTTTATTAATTATAATGTGCAACCTAGCTTTTCTAGTTTTAGGGTTTTGTTCACCTTTATAGGTTGAACCTTGTAATTCTTTTTTCATTAGATTGGAATACAATTTCTCTCACACCGCTGAGATTTTCCAAGCTTTGCTTTTTGTGTCTTCTGCTTCCTTCCAGCAACAGGTCATTTGCATGTAGGTGTTCTTGGTGAACTGTGAAGTTGGATTTCTCAACTTCTACATGGTATCAGAGCTTCCCTGTTGCTGCCTGTTCTGGTGTTTTTGAAGCAATTTTTGAGGTTAAGGGTTTCAAGTAAAAAATTTTGGAGCATTTTGAGAAAAAATGGATGCCACCATTGCGCTCAGAAGGCCTGGGAGAGTCAAAAATCATATAAAATTTGTGATTTTTGGCCACTGTGACCTTTAGGAAAATTTTTATCCCTCTTAGGGTTGTACGGCTCAAAAATCGAGAAATTTTTTTTTTAAAAAAATCATTTATTAAGGTTTTTTGGGGTGCAGCCAGTGCACCGCCAATGCTCCACCACCGCACCGCCCCGGCGCCATGCCTGCCGGCCACCACGCCACCCCTGCGTCGCTCACCACTCTCCGGCCATAGCAATGACATCACTGCTGATGTCACCACCAAATTTTTTCCTGATGGATTCTTCAAACTTTCCGGTGACCGGCATTTTTTTCCAACGAGACATTTCTGTGATGTGCAGATGGCCGTCAATTTTTTTCCCATGCCTGGTTTTTTCTAGGGAGCTTGCATTTTGGGGGTACCTGGGCCTTTTTGGTCCTACAGGGCTCATACAGGCTCAAAATTTGACATATGATATATCATCAAAAAGGTCTTCCCGAGCCCATCACTTTCATGCAGGTTTCACTTCCTGATTTTTCCATTTGATTGCCAATTTTTGTAGTCAAAGACACCCCTTCCTCTGTGTTCCTATTTCGCTTCTAGAACTCAAGTTTTTTTCTCATTTCTTGTGCTTTCATAGTACTTTGTTGTGTATAGGGATAATATTATACTTTATGGGGGGGTGCTCTTTACTTTCTATAATTTACTTCAAAAAGACCCTTCTACTTCTTTCTTCTTTCTCTCAATGGGGGACTCTATCGCTCGCCTTACACCTCAAAACTATCACACTTGGAAAGGACAGATGACCAGATTGCTTATGGAAAAAGGGCTATGGTCATGCCTTGATGAGACTCAGCTAGTTTTACAGAGGCCTTATGAGGCTCTTATGCAGAGAAACAGGATGGATGAGGCAATGGGTCTCATTGCAATGAACATTTCAGATGGGTTGTTATTCCACCTGGATGGTTTGACCACACCCAAGGATATGTGGAACAAGTTTTCCACCTTGTTTGGCACAATGAATTGGTTCAGGGTTCTCTAGATAGATGCAGAGTTCACCTCCTTGGTACGTGAATCATTCACCAGCATTGAGGACTTCTTGATGAAGTTCAAGTCTCTTTGATCAATTTTACAGGTTGCTGGAAAGATGAAGTCAGATGATGAGTGTATCTTTTTGATACTCTCAAAGCTTCATGGCCCTTATCAGATTTTCACTTCTACCTTCTACTCCACTATGGATGCACTGGGTGCACGACATGTTATGCCCTCTTTTGAGACTTTTTGTGACACGTTGACTTGTGAGCAGTCCAAGCTCAATCAGATGGATTCTCTTACAGGTTCACAGTCACAGGCATTGCTTGCCAAGACACCACAGGATACACAAAAGTAGAAGCCGAAGCAGATATCTGATTCCTCTTCTCAACACTCTACTGGCCCACCATCTTCTTCTAAGAAGGAGAAACAGAAGACTGAGAGCCCTACATGTTCCTATTGTCAAAAGGGACCTCATGATGAGTCACATTATTTTTAGAAGAGATTTGATGGCTATGAGAAACAAATTGTAGATTTGCAAGCTCTCCTTCAGAAGAGCACTATTTCCTCTCCATCCTCTTCCACCTCCCAGGGGTTTGCTTTTCAGTCTTCTACCTCATCTTCGACATCTGGATAGGATTTTGGACAGGGTCATGCATTACGAGCTTCCATTGCATCCCCTTCATAGGTCCCTTGGATACTGGATTCAGGTGCTTCTCACCATATGGCATCTTCTCTGAAGATCTTCTCTTCTATTGAGGCTTCTCCTATTCCTCACATTCTCATGGGGAATAACATTGTTATGCCAGTCTGCGAGAAAGGCTCTGTACGCATTCAGGATGGCACATTCAATTATGTATTATATGTTCCATCTCTGTCTGCAAACCTCCTCTCAATTTATCAGATTACACTCAGTGGGTTAGGGAAGACAGTTGTGTTCACGCTAGATTCAGTCTTCATCCAAGATAGTGCGATGGGTGGCATTGTTGCTACAGGGATAGTTGATCATTCCACCCATCTCTACACCTTCTCACACTTTGTTCCACCATCTCCATTATCGAAGCACATATCTCCTCTTATGTGAGAGCATCATGTGGGACAGCCAGGTCACTTGAACCTCTATGTTGTTCCTAAGACCACTTCTGTGATTGCCTCACCTCATCTTTTCGAGGTTTCTTCTCTTCAGTAGGACTCTTCTTCAGCACTGCCAGACCCTCTAGCTCCATTCATCAAGCCACCAGGTGCAGTTGTTGAGGATTCTACAGTGGACACTCATCTCCTCTCTCCTGGCAGTGTCAGCACACCTGTCATACCACCTACATTGGGGATTCCCTTTTAGGATCCTCATGTCTACTCCTTTGAGCATCAGCTTGGCCTTCCAGTGACACCTCATCTTTCAAGGTTACCTCTTCAGTGCTCACTGCCTTTCATTCCTTTGTATTGGCATCATGGTGGTTTGTTCATTGATCCAGGGGTTGTTTCATTCTGGGGGGGCTTTGGAGCCTTGACCCTCTCTCACGGGGGGGTTCGCAGCACGCATTGTACTTATGGCTTTGAGAGAGTCTCTTGAAGTCATTTTTTGTCTTTTGCTTGCTTTTATATCTCTTTTTGGAGAGGAGTTTTTCCCACTGGGTTTTCTCCTTTGTCTCCAGTTTATAGAGATTTCCTTGTATTGGGTACCTGATCAGGCCTTGTTGCCAAGACCCATTTCCTACTTTCATAGTTGTACTAGGTTAGCTTACCTCCTGAGCTTTCCTTAAGGGGGGGTGTTAGAGTAATTAGTTAGTTTTATTACTCTTTTTTACTTAAGCTTTCTCTTAGGTACATTATAATTAATATCTTTATTAATTATAATGTGCAACCTAGCTTTTCTAGTTTTAGGGTTTTGTTCACCTTTATAGGTTGAACTTTGTAATTCTTTTTTCATTAGATTGGAATACAATTTCTCTCACACTGCTGAGATTTTCCAAGCTTTTCTTTTTGTGTCTTCTACTTCCTTCCAACAACAGGTCATTTGCATGCAGGTGTTCTTAGCGAACTATGAAGTTGGATTTCTCAACTTCTACATATTGATATGTGGATGATAATGCAAAACAACAAAACATCACCATTAACAAGCATCAACTCACAACTCAATCCTCAAAACTATTGGGGACCTAAATCTATCATAATGCAACCTTCACATATCATAGACATTACAATGAAAACCACCACCAACTTCTTATGTGGAGGAATGCAAAGAATTCTCCCCATAAGGACTTCAAATACTATTTCCTGGATATTCTAGCTTCCGATATTGTCATCTTCTAGAAATACCACACATTGACTCAACATTACCACCTGAGATCAAAACATCTAATTGCATATTTCTAAACCTATATCAGATTCCACATACTATCCAACACATCACCTCATCATGTTGACATCAATGGAAATACTAAACACATATTTCATACAATCTCTCCCTTTCTCATTGATAGAAAAACCAATGGCAAACACACCTGATAGCTACTTCTATGTCATAAATGTAAGGAAACTCAGGTGCAGAAACAACTTCCTACACTAATCTCATAAGGAAAGTATTTTGCAAATTCTTTTAAATCCTTACAATTTCAGATTCGTTAACTACTTTAACAAAGATATTGCAGCATATACCATACATACAGAAAATAGATAGAGAAGATTGAAACACATAAACACAAAGATATGTCGGTGGGGAAAAACCTTTTGGTAAAACAACCCCACCCCTCCAAAACCTGCACAATGTATTATCTTCAACACAAAGATTACAACACACTTGCAATGCAAGTTCTTTCAGGAAAATGAGAGACAAAGCCAACAAGACTTATCAAACTTGTGTCTCTCCCATAGAAGCAGCATCATATATATAGGCTCCTCAGGACCCAAAAAATACCCAAAATAGGTGTTTGGCATCCAACCACCAAGACTCGTGCACAAAGCCACATGTACATAGTTGTTACATGCAATCCCAAGAATAGGCATCCATCCCTAGAATAGACTATGACAACTTGTCATAGAATCCGCCAAAAATAACGGTCACAAGAGAAGTGTAAGAGAATCTATCATACCAGCGTATTTTTGGCATATTCTCTTACACACACCAACCACTCCTTCTTGGGCGCCAAAATAGGCCCAAGTCACAAGATGCTCTTACACCTATCATAGCACATTCCTTAAATAGCTCTTACGTGTCATAGGAATCCGTCATAACTATTTTAGCCATGATTTCCTTACACATAATACAAGATGCTGACACATCAAGTGGAGTGACACATCAACATGCCAACTAGACATGTCCACTCATACTTAATTACATTATTTGCAAAAATACATTTAACAAAACAAATAATAAGAATAGGAATTATCCAAGGTTGAGACACCTTATTCCTAACATTCTCCCACTTGTCGAACACCTTGTAAGAGCAACAGGAACTAACCGCTATAGGCCAAAAGGCCCATAGACTCCGAACACCATCTAAACTTCTTAGTGCCCACTGGTTTCGTTAATGCATCTGCAACATTCTTCACAGTATCTACCTTCTCCAAATTTACCTTTCCATCTTCCACCATATCTCTCACAAAGTGAAACTGCACATCAATGTGCTTTGTTCTGGCATGGAAAGTTGGATTCTTCACAAGGCAAATAGCACTCTGACTGTCACACCAAATAGTAATCTATTCTACATCAACACCAACATCAAAACACAATCTCCTAAGCCAAATGGCTTCCTTACAAGCATGAGTAGCAGCCATGTACTCAACTTCTATAGTGGACAAAGCAACCACAGGTTGTTGCTTACTCATCCAACCGATGGCACCACCAAACATAGTGAACACATAAGCACTGGTGGATCTCCTACTATCAATATAACCTGCCCAATTTGAATCCACAAACCCACAAATACAAACTGAATGCGGAGATCTAGAAGAGTTACCATGATAACATATGGAGTAATCTAATGTACCCCTCAAATATCTGAATACTCACTTAACTGCATCCCAATGTACCCATCTAGGGTTAGCCATAAACTGACTCAGGACTCCCACTGCTTGGGCAATGTCTGGTCTAGTATAGACCATAGCATACATAAGACTGCCAACTGCACTAGCATAAGGTACTCTACTCATGTCCTCCACCTCACTAGGAGATTTTGGAAAATCATCTACAAATAACTTTGTTCCCACAAAAACAGGAACACATAGTGGTCTACAATCTACCATGTTGAACCTATCCAACACAGACTTCACATACTTACTCTGACGCAACCAAAGTTTTCTATTAGACTTGTCTCTACTAATTTCCATACCCAATATGTACCTTGCTGCCCCAAGATCTTTCATCTCAAACTGTGCTGACAACTAAGATTCAAAATCAGAAATCATACCCTTACCCTTCCCAAATAGCAACATATCATCAACATATAATGCAACAATAAGAAGGCGATCATTTTCAACTCTGAAATAAACACAATGATCTGATTTCGATCTTACAAATCCAATTGACAACATAAAGGCATCAAACTTAAGGTACCACATCCTAGGAGATTGCTTCAAACCATAAAGAGATTTCTTTAATCTGCAAACTAAGGATTCTTTACCTTTAACAATGTAGTGCTCAGGCTGTGACATATAAATCTCTTCCTCCAAATCACCATGAAGGAAAGCTATCTTCACATCCATCTGTTCTATCTCTAAATCATATGATGCAGCAAGAGATAACAGAAATCTAATGGATGTCAACTTTGCAATAGGAGAGAATATTTCACCATAATCTATTCCCTCTACCTGTGAATACCCCTTTGCAACCAATCTAGCTTTGTACCTTTCAACACTTCCATCAGCACAGAATTTCTTCTTGAACACCCATTTATAGCCAATAGATTTTCTCCCTTTAGGCAAAGGTACAAGGTCCCAAGTTTTTTTTTCCTCCAATGAAGCCATCTCATCATCCATAGCCTCAATCCAGGAACCTGCATCTTCCATGCCCAAAGCCTCTTTCATAGATCTAGGCTCATCAGTGTTAGTAATCAAAGCAAAGGCACAAGTGGAATCTAACATAGAATAACCAAACCTTTCTAGTTGCTTTCTTTCTGTCATGGATCTCCTCAAGGGCTGAGGTTGAGGTTGTTCTTCCTCTTCTTCCGAACTATCAGAGCTGCTAGAGCTCTCCTCATCATTAGACCCAACATGGTCTCTTTGTTCAATCTTCTCAGGGGTAGGAGGCAACTGAACAACATCTTTTTCCTTTTCTTTTTCATCTGGTTGTAGCACAATAGGAGAAGATGTTAGCTCTCTGAAAATAACATTTCTACTATACAACACCTTACTAGTGACAGGATCCCAAAGCTTGTATCCTTTCACACCAACACTGTATCCGATGAAAATACATTTGACAGCTTTGTTTTCCAGCTTAGATCTTTTCTCCTTTGGAACATGTGCATAAGCTTCACAACCAAAAACATGAAGATGTCTAATTGAAGGCTTCTTACTAGACCACACCTCCATGGGTGTCTTACCAACAAGGGCTGATGTAAGAGATCTGTTAACCAGATAACAAGCAGTGGCCATAGCTTCGGCCCAAAACCTTTGTTCTAAACCAGCTCCACTAAGCATACTCCTAGCCTTCTCCATCAATTTCCTATTCATTCTCTCTACAACTCCATTTTTTTGTGGGCTATAAGGAGTTGTCTTATGCCTCTCAATACCTTGTTCTTTACAGAACTGTTCAAACTCTGCTAAGCAAAACTCACCACCATTATCAGTTCTCACACACTTAATCTTCTTACTAGTCTGATTCTCTACAAGAGCTTTAAATTCCTTGAACCAACTAAAGACTTGTGTCTTAATTTTAAGGAAATAAATCCATGTCCTTCTACTATAATCATCTATGAAAGATACAAAAAATATAGACTTGGAGATTGAAGGAACTTTTATAGGACCAAATACATTAGAATGAATAAGATCCAAAACATCAGAAGATTTGTGAGAACTAGAGTAAAACTGAACACGATTTTGTTTACCATAGACATAGTGTTCGCAGAAGTCAAACTCAAGATTGCAATCATTTAACCCCTCAACGAGATTTTTATTTTTCAGGGTTCTGAGACCCTTTTCACCAATGTGGCCAAATCTCATATGCCACAACATTGTCTTTTCTGTAGGAAGCTTACCTTCCAAAGTGTTTGCACTACCATCAGAACCAATAGCCACAGACTTCTTCATTACTTGTTCAAATGGTGAGGATGAAGAACTATTACTTAGAGGAATACATGCATCAAGCTGAAATAAGGTACCTCTCCTAGTACCCTTCGCAAGCACCATCGATCCTCTCATCATCTTGCATCCTTCTTTCGAAAAAACAACCTGCACACCTACATCATTCAACATACTTACAGATAATAGGTTTCGTGCCAAACCTGGAATGTGCATAACTCCATTGATTCCCTTCACTCGTCCATCAAGAAATCTGATAGTGACCCTTCCGCGTCCAACTATCTTTAGGTGAGAATCATCACCCAGATACACCTTTCCACCATCGAACTTCTCATACTTTGAGAACCAGTTTCAATGAGAGGTCATGTGAAAAGAAGCACCCAAGTCTATCAACCACACATCATCAGATGCATGGGCGGCCAAGGCTACAATGAATGCATCTCCATCTTCTTGAGATCTTTTTGAAGCTGAATCTGAACCCTTCTTCTTCTTCTTTGGCTCTTTGCAGTCTTTACAGAAGTGCCCAAATTTATCACAGTTCCAACATTTTACCTTGGACTTATTGGAAGTCTTTGACTTCCCATGGGATTTGGATCTACCCTTATTGTCATTTTTCTTCCCTCTTTCAGTGGATCTCCCACGAACAGCAAGGGCTTCTTTTTCTGAAATGAAAGACTTTCTCCACATCTCCTCTGATAGTAGTGAAGACACCACATCATCCATTTTGAAGGTGACTAACGTGCTTCTGAGAGCCATCACAAGATGGTCCCATGAATTTGGTAAAGAACACAAAAGTGTGTCGCAATGATCCTCCTCCTCTAACTTGACACCAACTGATGTCAACTATGCAGCCAGTAGATTAAATGCATTTAAATGATCTGTTAAGGGTCCACCTTCCTCCATTCATAGAGAGTACAACTTCTTCCTCAGGAACAACTTGTTCACCAGAGATTTGGCTTGATACACGGCCGCAAGTCTTTCCCACAAACTATTTGTAGTTTTCTCATCTAGAACATTCAGAAGAACTGCATCGGTTAAATAGAGTCTTATGAGACCCTTAGCTTTACGATCTTTGATATCCCAATCTGCTTGAGTTATAGTTGCTGGTCTTGTAGCACTTGAAGTCACTTCCCATAGGCTTCCAACATGTCTTCCATCTTGAGTTTCCACAACTCAAAATTAGTGCCATTAAATTTCTCCACCTCCATTCTTCCATATGATGAACTCGCCATCTCAATCTGCAAATAAGATTCAGAATGCTCTGCACAAAACTCCCACTCAACTTGAGATTAGCTCAAAAAACCCTACCCAACAACTAGGATCAAAAGTTGATCAAGCTCTGATACCACTTGTAAGGAAACTCAGGTGTGGAAATAGCTTCCTACACTAATCTCATAAGGAAAGTATTGTGCAAATTCTTTTAAATCCTTACAATTTCAGATTCGTTAACTACTTTAACAAAGATATTGTAGCATATACCATACATACAAAAAATAGATAGAGAAGATTGAAACACATAAACACAAAGATATGTGGGTGGGGAAAAACCTTTTGGTAAAACAATCCCACCCCTCCAAAACCTGCATAATGTATTATCTTCAACACAAATATTACAACACACTTGCAATGCAAGTTCTTTCAGGAAAATGAGAGACAAAGCCAACAAGACTTATCAAACTTGTGTCTCTCCCATAGAAGTAGCATCATATATATAGGCTCCTTAGGACCCAACAAATACCCAAAATAGGTGTTTGGCATCCAACCACCAAGACTCATGCACAAAGCCACATGTACACAGTTGTTACATGCAATCCCAAGAATAGCGTCCATCCCTAGAATAGACTATGACAGCTTGTCATAGAATCCACCAAAAATAATGGTCACAAGAGAAGTGTAAGAGAATCTGTCATACCAGCCTATTTTTGGCATATTATCTTACACACACCAACCACTCCTTCTTGGGCACCAAAATAGGCCCAAGTCACAAGATGCTCTTACACCTGTCATAGCACATTCCTTAAATAGCTCTTATGCGTCATAGGAATCCATCATAACCATTTCAACCATGATTTCCTTACACATAATACAAGATGCTGACACATCAAGTGGAGTGACACATCAACATGCCAACTAGACATGTACACTCAAACTTAATTACATTATTTTCAAAAATACATTTAACAAAACAAATAATAAGAATAGGAATTATCCAAGGTTGAGACACCTTATTCCTAACAATAAAAAACAACAAGTTTAACATTAATGAGAGCATAATAAAAAATGAAAACAATCTACCCATTTGTCATCAACGACAACACTTGTACACCACCAACTATAAAATATCTCTCTCTCTCTCTCTCTCCCCTATCAGGCAAAGAGAGAGTGAGGGGAAGAGAGGGAGAGAGGTATGAGAGAGAGAGAGAGGATTTAGAGTTTAGGGCTTATAGTTATAGGTTTTACGGCTTAGGGTTTAGGGATAGGGGGGATGGGAGAGGGGAAAAGAATGGGAGAGGGGGAAAGAGAGAGAAGGAAAGAGAGGGGGAAGGGTGAGAAATAAATAGAGATGGAGGGGGAAGATAGAGGGAGGGGGGGTGATAGGGGAGAAAGGGAGAGATTAAGGGAGGGGTAAGAGAGAGGGGGAAAGGGAGGAGGATAAATGTATAGGGAGAGGGGGGATAGAGGGAGAAAGAGAGAAGGGGAAAGAGAGAGGGGGAAAAAGAAAGAAATAAGTGAAAGAGACATGTGTGAGAGAGAAGGGGGGGAGAGAGGTTGAAAGAAAGAGGGGTGAAGGGAGATGGGGCCTACCAATTTATTCTCTCTCATAAATATACATTCCCCCTCCCTTCCCCCCTCTTTATTTTCCTCTCTCCCCTATCCTCTTCCCTTGTTTCTTTCTCTTCCCACCTCTCCCTTTACCTTTTGTTATTTCCCCCTCTAAACCCTCTCCCTATCTTCCCCCATATACCTCCTCCCCCTTTCCCATTATCCTACACTCCCTCATATACCTCTCCCTCTCTCTTTCTCCTATCCCTTTTCCTCCCCCTCTCTCTCTTTCTCTCTCTCTCTCTCTCCATTTCCCTCTCTCCTTCTCCCTCTTTTGTTTTGTCCCTTACCCCTCTCTCTCTCTCTCTCACACACACACACACACACTCCCTTTCTCCATGATCTCCCTACCACTTTCTTATATATATATCTCTCTCTATCAATTGAACAATCGATCTTGGCATAGAAAATGGAGAGAGAGAGAGAGAGGTAGGGGTAGATAGAGAGGGGGAGAGTAAAAAGGGAGGGATAAGATGAGCTCAGACAAAAGACTAAAGAGATATGGATGAATAAGAAGAGATATAGGAAGAGGTATACATGGAGGCAGTGAGACACATGGGGAGAGACAAGATAGAGGGGAATAGAAGTGACATCCTTTGAGGGAGAGAGAGAGAGAGAGATAGGATATATGGGGGTTCAAGGATGAAGGAGGAGATATATAGGAAGAGGTCTACATGGAGGCAGTGAGACACATGGGGAGAGAAGATAGAGGGGAATATAAGTGACATCCTTTGAGGGAGAGAGAGAGAGAGATAGGATATATGGGGGCTCAAGGACGAAGGAGGAGGCATAGTGTTTGAGAGAGAGAGAGAGAGAGAGAGAGAGAGAGAGAGAGAGAGAGAGAGAGAGAGAGAGAGAGAGGTGTAAACATAGGAAATACCCTCAATCTTATGTACCCTAAACCTTGTACCATTAATATTGCACCCTAAGTTATATATATAGAGAGAGATGGATGGATAAAGATGAAATATAAGAGAAAAGAGGATGAGAGGACTAAGGGGGAGGGATGATGTGGTTTAGAGAGAGAGAGAGAGAGAGAGAGCATGCTAATTGATAAAATTTGAGTAAGTTTGAAAATTTATATGATCTTCAAAAATGTAGAATCTACATTATAACTCCTAGAGATTTGAAACCACTCTTAAATATCTTGACAATATATACATGAAATATAACTTAAAGTATAAGAAAGGAAAAATACATATTGAAATGTGACTTATACTTTAATATTATATTTAATGTATATTTTCTTTCTTGGAGATTACACTTGAATTGAGTTTGAAGAATTTGATGAGAGAGAGAGAGAGGTCACCAATGAAAACTATTTGGAACAAAAAATATTTAGCGCACAAGTATAAAAAATGCATTTTTTTTGCATTTGGTGCACGTGATATGTCATGCGCTACATTTGGTCTGTGCCAAATAGTTTTCCTTAAAAAATGCAAAGCCTTTGGCTTGGACTTTCCTTAGGCATCCAAGCCAAAGGTTTTGATGACCATTTTATATCTAAGATGTATTTTCTAAAAACATGGAAAAATCCCTCACATTTTTGGTTGTGCTCTCCATTAGGTTTGCATGTGTTTCAATGCAAAAAAAGTAAAAACCTACCACGATGCTATTAAGCTCTCTTTAGGTATCTAACCATAATTTTTTATAATTATGATTATGATAAACTTTTCATCTCTTATTTTTTTGTCAGTATATATGTTTTTTTGTCAAAAACCAACATGTGGTATTTTGGGCATAGATTTTGGCTCATTGATTGAATTTTCAAAAAAAAAAATTACAAACAAGACACCTAAAAAAATAATTATTTTCAATTAGTTTTCATAAGATTTAGGGGGGGACGCGCTCAAATTGTAGTTTCTCAGGATGTGTCAATTTCAAAAATTAGTTAGAAACTCATATATTAATTAAAAAAATTAGCCCAAAAATTGGGATAAATTACATAGTGTTAGCAAACTTGTCACCTTAACAATTTTATAAATTCAAAAAAATAGTTGACTTTTTAGGGGGAGAACACCTAGTGTTATGTTATCTTTTTTTAGAAAAAAGGAACACTTTGTGTGCTCCCCCTTTTTGAGGCTCTTAATGTTCACCATTTCAAAACAAATTTGTAGTTTAGAAACAACTTTGTGAGCACTTTAACTCTTTTTATTGTTGCATGTTCAAATTTTGTCCCTAACTATCTTGATTTTCTCATTGACATTCAAAGTTTGATTATTTTAGAAAAAAATATAGCATCTTAAGACCCCTACCTTGGTACACTTACCAAGCATTACATAACTACATATTTTTGTAAAAATATTTTATTTAATACTTTATTGACACCTATTTGTACATATATATTATTCATCCAAAAACAACTACAGTCACCCTATTTTAAATTGGAATATAAATTATTTTGATTCTTAAAATGAGGGTATCTTACAAAAGGTTGGTTGGTAGCCAACTAAGCGATTTTAGTCCAACAAGACAAACAAATAAAAAACTATTCTATAAGTCAAACTTTAATCAATATACGCAAAAGTCTAAAGTCTAATATGTTTTGTTCATTGTAAATGCGTAATAATTGAGATTATTCCACTGACAAATTATTCCTCATTTGAAAGAATCTTTTTATTATTCTACCATTAATTTTAATCCCAATTTATGTTTTAGCAATCTTTGGGTTGTTGGATCGTTACATCGTTAAAAATCATGAGTAACATCATTAAGTTTTTTTGATGTAGCTCTTTTATGCCTCATCAACATATGTTTTTGGTGCAACTGGATGGTCTAATAGATTTTTAAGCTCTTCATTGATGAGCCTACTTTCATTGATAAGGATTTTATGGATGTAGCTACTTTCATTGATGAGCCTACTTTCATTAATGCTCTGTGGGTTTTATCAATGTGTCTTCCTCCATTGATAAGGCCATTTTTTATGGAGCTTCTCCCCTGTTTGGTTGATATAGTATTTTCATAAGTTTTATATTTGATGAGATGGGTCTTTGATGTAGCTTTTTGGTTGATATAGTATTTTCATAAGTTTTATATTTGATGAGATGGGTCTTTGATGTAGCTTTGTTCTGTCTCACCTACATGATCTTTTCAATGGAGCTTGGAGATATATGGGATGCAGGGATATTTCATCGATGTTCTATATTTCATTGAGAATGAATTTCAATAAAGAAAGATGTGGTTTTATTGACTATCGTGGTAGACATGTATGCATAGTGTGAATGTAGAGACAATTTGTTTGTAGATGAGGGGTTCATCAAAGGGACTCTCAACAATAAAGAGCAACAAGAATTGATCACATTGATTTCTCACAAATGCATCAAGTGACTTTTTACTTCCAGATGCACCATCAATGCATGTTTTATTGATTTACTCAAGATGCTCCATGTCTATTGATGGAAGTTAATTATTGATCTAATTATGTACACCCAATGATAATCATCATGTACTTATAGGAGTATGGTCCATTATTTCATTATAGGGGCATTCATTCAACCTCCTCTATGTCACTTTATAGTATACTTACACATGGATCAAATTTTTGATCTAATATGATCTTCATTCTATAAGTCAACCCCGAGTTAGGATTTGAACCTCATGTGTAACTTGAATTATGCCTAAACTCTTAAAAAGAAATCTTTTACATTCTTTTTAGGATCTTCTCTATAGTTCTTTTATAGAATTATTCTCTATAACTATAACTTGTCTTGCCTAAATTCAATAAAATTGTTGTTTTTACCTATTTTAAAGTCTTATAAGTATCTTGTGTAGATTTGCTACCTTTTTATTTACATGTATTTCATCATCTTTAGCTTTCTATGAGTGTTTAATCTATGATTGATTAGTCTTGTTTAGTGAATACAATATTCCTTGTACAAGATTGTATTAGTTCCTTAGCTTCATATAGAGCTAAGATTGATAAATATTGGGAGTAGTGTAGTTTTATGATATTATTAAATTTGAGTGTAGTCATAGGTAGAAGGAGATCAATTTTCAAGTATTCAATCTTGATGTATCACCCCTTTCCCTTTTTTCATATCCTCCTTCCTCTTTTCCTCAAAAATCATAGTTTTAGGTGCACCTTGATTATAAAGGAAGCTTAATTTATTTGGAGACTCAACCTCACATTTCAAGTCCCACACTTGAGAGGTTATTTCCATGTTTCAGAAGGTTTCTTATATCACTAAAAGCCACCTAAGAAAGGGTTCAAAATTTTGTGCTAGTAGGTTCTTTAAAAAAATATTTTTCTTAGGCCCTAGGGTATCCAATAAACTAGCCAACTGCAGGTTGGAGGAGATAGTGGCTTCTTGAACTGAAATGGCTCTAAAAATTATTTAAGAGTATTTTCCATAGAATGGAGAAGGAATAACGGAAGGGAGAGGGCACTTTTCTTTCTAAAATGATTAAAAAAAGGCATATGATAAATGTAATAAACACCATGTCTTCCTTTGAGGGTAAAATATTTCCTAACCATTAAAAATACTAGGTCCCTTAGAGGAGGAAGTTGTTACTACTCATATCCACCATGAATTTTGATATGGATTATGCTATCCCTAAAAAATTGATTGAGGCTTTCCATGTTTGAATCCCTTTTGGTTTTTCTCCACATGTTTCCCACTATCAAAAGACTAGTTGCATCTACAATAATTTCTTCATTTATTTTGAACAAAATGCATTCCATCAAAATGCCCCTCTCATTCCATGAGGAGACAAATTTCAAAGAGAGTCTTTCATCATCCCCCATTAAACACTCAATGAACTATGTCACACCCCCCTCTTTATAGATGTTCTAGACTGTAGGGTTGTTCATGAAATCATCCCCTCTTTATTGAGTTTGAAATAAACTCTATCCACCCATAACCTTCTAAATTAGAGCTCAGATATCATAGGAATGCAAAAACCCAAATTGAATCCTGGAGGGAGAAAAGGTGAATTTTTTTGAAGTAAATTAATGTAGTCGATACATTCATATAGTTTGATATTTCCTGCATTTTCATTTCCAAATTGTTTTCCCGCTCATGTGACAAGTCCATCATCATTATAGAAAATTGTTTTCTCGATCATGTGACAAGTCCATAATCATTTTAGAAAGAAGAGTTCTATGGATTATGGATAGATTTTTTAATCCATAAAAATATTTCCACCTATAATTTAAGTTAGTGCCCCTCTCCTCAAAAAAATACCACTAAGATTGCAATTAATAATTGGCCACATCAGCATATCCAATGTCACTAAGGGGAAAGGTCGGTGGTAAAAACACTCCTTGTTCTTCCCTGTCATGTAGTTTAAATTTTGAGAAGAAAATAAGTAGGTTTTTAAAATAAGATCCCTACCATAATGGCTTAAAGATCCCAAAGATACCCATAAAAGGACATAGAAGGAAACTTTATAAAATTCTATAGGGAATTAATAAAAAAATTCATTACCTAGGAGGGATTTCATATTTGAGGCCAGATAATGATCCCCCCTCCAACATCCCAAACCATCACTAGTTAGGCCAATGGAAGCCAAATCATCAGCAACAACATTCCCTTCTCTTAAAATGTGCTAAATACTAAAAGATTCAAACTAGTCAGAAGATACCTGATATCATCTAATGTCCCTCCACCTTCCAAAAAACATTAATTGTACATTTGGATTCTTCATTTATCATCTTGGAATCACCCTCAATAACCATATAACTAAGTCTAATTAACAATGCAATTTTGAGGCCCTAAAACAAGGCCACGGCCTTTCCCTGGTTGCTTGTTGAATCATTTAGATTACCTATGTAGGTGGTGATTAAGTTACCTTTGTGATCCCTAATCACACCTCCAACATCTACAAAAATCTATCTTATAGGACCATAAAAGTTCAGCTTAAACCAAGGGGGATGATGACGTACATCCATTTAGTGTTTCTTCTAGATGCCTTCTTAGTGTCATCAAACTTGTAAAAAGCATTAGGAAGTTTCTAATTGTTTGCAATAATATAATCCCAATTAGATGGGGGATATCTAGATACTTTCCAATGACTGACATCAATGTTTTCCAAAAATGAGTTTGTAAAACATCCTAAGGACACCCTCCACAATACTTTGATAATCCCCAAATTGATTCTTCCTTTCTTTCCAGATGCACCAGCACACATGAGGGGGAATTTTTTGCCAAAGATGCTTAATAAAATGATATTTTGATGAGAACCTCCAATCAAATATGAACTACTGGATATTGATATTTAGGACCCATTGTATGCAAAGTCTCTGGAAGATAGCCCACCAAACATTTGAAGAAAATTGATAATGTATAAAGAGGTGTTGGAAAGTTTCTACTTTTTTCTTATAGAGGATGCATCTGTTAGGAAACTAGAATCCTTTCTTAGCAAGATTTTCCTCAGTTAAGATTCTACTATGTAGAGAAGCCCACCAGAAGAAATTTATCTTTGGTATTAGTTGAGAATTCCAAACCCTTTTCTAGCACTTAAGGTCCCTATCATACTTTATCAACATATTGTTGTAAGAAAACCTGATTTTACCTTAATCAAAAACATATTGTTTTAAGAAAATATTGAACTAAAAATACACCCTTCTATTTTTTTAACCAGATAAATTTATCTTCCTTAGGGAAGAGGGGGAGTATCATTTCACTCAACCACTTCTAAAGTTCAGTGACTTTTTGGAGGATGCATGTCTTGTCCAAATAACTTTGAGGCAAATCTTTCCATTTCCTTAGAGGGGTTATATAATCAACACTTTCCCCTTTCCATTATCAATTTAAGATTTGGAATCTAAGCCAAGGGTTTCTCACCAATCCATCAGTCTTCCTAGAACTTGATCTATCTACCATTGCCAATTTGACATTTTAAAATTTCCTTGATAATATTTATACATTTAAGGACATTGTTCCAAATTTTTGAACCAATTACTAGGAAACTATACAAATCAAGGACTTTGTGAAAGATACCATTGTTAAGATACTTGCCTTCATAATTTTACACCAATTAGCCTTCTCTAAAGAAAGATTCCAACCAATTTTCAAAATTGAGGATTTATTCAAGTTGCTAAGTTTCTTGATCCACATAGTAGCCACCCCTCAAGGCTCCTTCAATCTCACTAAAGAAGAAGGAGGATCTTGACCATAATCTACCAACAACCAAGGAGAAAGTATGGTAAGACATATTAACTTTCTGCAACAAGAGAACATCATTTTTTAGATCCTTAATATATGGTCTAGTGGAAAAATGGTTATGGGGGCTATTCAACCCCCTAATGTTCCATGAAAGGAACTTCATTTCTTATTCCTAGTATTAACATCTAGAGTAAGTTTCTTTCTATTGGAAATTTCTTTGGTCATGGCCTTGTGTCTAGACACCCTTTCCAGATGTCTACCAACCTTGTTGTATGTCCTCATATCAACCTTTTTGGTTCTTATTTTTATCTTTTTCTATTGTTAATCATCTTTTCTTGAAAAATTAGAAAAATCAATAGAGGGGGAGGGTTTTGTCTCTAGTGTGAGAATCACCAACTCATTAACTTTACACAAACTATCCACCATAGAAAAGGAAAGTTTCATAACTACATCTTGAGTAAAAATAGTTTTCTTGGGCTTGTTAGGGGCTACTTCCCCTACTTTAGTTTTTTTATTAGAATCAAAAACCTCTTCCAAAGAAATTCTAGTGGGTAGGATGGTAGTCCCAGAGTTATGTCAAGTTATCCTACAAATTCCTCTCTGATGTATAATACTAACTTCAACAAATAAACATAAACAACTTGGTAAAAACTTGATTGTGCCTTTATGATTCATTAACCAACTGTCAAATAATGTAAACATATACCGATTAAACTAGTTACTTTAATGTGTAAAGTAAAATATCAAAAAATCACATGCATACATATTTAACACTTGATTTTTAACATGGAAACCCTGTTAAGGGAAAAACCACCTGGGACGAGTACCCGAAACATTTGTACTCTTCTAAAGTGAGCTCGGTTAAGAGAGAACCCGATTAAAGTTTACAAAATACACTATAAGGTGTGACCTTGTTAGAGGATTTATCACTAATAGTTCTCTATGACCATACGTTCACTTAGGTCAACAAGAAAACAAGTAACATTCATTGAATGTCATAGAAAATAGAAAAAGATGGTTATGTCTCACTCGGTTAAGAGATTATGTCTGTAGCAATGGTTAGAAAGCAATAATATATGACTTGATTCAAATGCAACTTCCTTTTCTTATATTCAGATTTATGCTAAGCTCAATATTACTCTGGTCATCATAATATCTTCAATCTCCTTCTTCCTCTAACTCTGTTCTACTCGGTTATCTCCTTCTATCACTCAGTTAGGTCTACAGAATTACTCAGTTCTTACTTCAACCTGTATGAACAGCTTCACATGTATGTGATCTTCTCTCTCCTATATTCTTTCTATATTTATTGTCTCCTTAAATAGACATGATAAACCATTTTCTTATCAACCATATACTTTTCCTCTTAATCTCCATCATTGATTTTGCCTCTTCAACCTTCCTCAGAACTTGTGCCTTGAAATATTTTCTATCTTCATCATCCGATCAACCTTGAATTTTTTCAGGCATAGATCTTCATAACAAAATTTATCTTTATCCTTGGAATCTTCTAGATTCATTCAGCTCATCATCTCATGTTGAAAATCACATGTTCCTCCTTATTTCTCCCGCTCGGTCAATACCGTAATGTGTCAATTTCTTCCTTCTCGATTAATATTGCACTCAGTGTACACTACACCTTCTTGGTGTATACTAAATCTTCTCGGTGTACACTAGGTTCTTCATCTACCAACCAAATTAACTTGTACATTCTTGATCTTCAATACTTAGCATAATCATGTAAGCCAATCAAATCACTATCATGACTCATCAATACATTACCCAATGAATACCTTAATCATAACTTACTCATACATCTCATCTTCATGCTAATATCTCTTTTCCTTCACCAAAATTACCTTCTTTAGATGTTTACAAATATCATGATAAGTAAAGTCAAAACTAGTTGACATCAATGACAATATAACAACCGATCCAATGTCTCACATATACCTTAGTAGCTCGGCGATCATCATAACATTCTTTCATTTTGTTCTCCAAGTAGCCAATCAGTTGTAGCTCTAACAATGTCTCCCTTTGGCATTTATTGCAACACAATATGAAATATACCATAGAATACCAAACATCTTAAATATCTACAACTTGATCTTTATGATGTGGCTTGATAAGCTCTCCCTTAGCTTGTGCTTTTAATATGTTTAATCAATACACATCTTTTTCTCATGTAGTATTTCTCTTTACTGTTCAATGCATATTCTCTCCCTTTTGGTTAGCTTCTTTCCTAACTGATATTTCATGCGTATTCTCTCCCTTTGACAACAATGCCAAAAATATGCTCTTTAGTAGCCAAATAAGTACATATATGTTGTTCCTTTTCAGATTATTGTACCTTGCATGTACATATGTTCTCTATTTTAGCTTATCTTCCATCATCTTCAGCTTCAGTATCACTTCCATTTCTTATCTAATGTGTACTACTTGATCTTCCAATATTCAAAGATGACACAAATGCAGATTCTACCTTAGGTAAAATACTATTATCAAAGTTGTTAAGCTCAAATGTAGTCAATCTATCAATCAAACTATCAAGAGAAACATCATTACCAGGAACTGCTCTCATTTCATGTATTGCAGAGACTCTAATAGCATATGTAGGCAAAAGTGTTCTTAGAATTTTGCTTACCACAGTTTCTTCTTCAATAATTCCACCTACTCCTCGGATAGCATTCACAACTTCCTTGACTTGGTTGATGTACTGAGTAGTATTTTCACCTTCTTTCATCTTCATATCATCAAATTTACCTCTTAAGCTTTCTGCATTTTCCCCGCGCACATTTAATTGATCTCCATCACAGACTAGTGTCATTTTATCTCACATTTATTTTTTAGTTGTACAATTATTAATGTCTTCAAATTTGGCATCTGTTAGAGAAGAAGCAATCTCAATCATCATTGCATTATGCTTGTCTTTCTTTCATCTAGTTGACAATCAGAGGACCAATAGGATTTATGAATTGATTTTCCAAATAGTATAGTGCAGAATCCCCAATGCCTGATAAATACAGCTTCATCTTTCTTTGCTATATTGAGAAATTATGTTTGTTCAACTTCAGTATCTCTCTCTTATACATCTTTAGATCTTTAACTCAAGTCCTTCAAACTTCTTCCTTTAAGTACTTGTGCTTTGATACCAATTTTTAGATAATTGAGAGGGGGGGTGAATCAATTATGTTTAGTTACCTAATAGTCTAGAACAATAAGTTAGTTGTAGTCATTGATTACTTTAAATTATTTTCCCTAGACTTAAATTCTGAGGGAGGCAAACCCTTATTCTTAGAGAGGGGGATCTCTCCTTCGAGCGAACCATGGGTGACAACATTATCATTCTTTTCCTACACCATTGGGCCAAGGGATTTCACTATCTCAAGGATATCATCAATGAAGGGGTAATCATCAAGAATAACCGAATGATTCTCTGTTAATTTTCCCCAAAAATCAAGGGGGAGGAACACTTCCCCTTAAGTTTTGGTTCCTTTTTCATATGATCCTTACAGTTAGAAATGGCATGCCCTTTGGCACATTTATAACAATAAAGAGTAGAATCTTCATAAACTAGGGCTTGACTCCATTTTTCTCAAGTCCTAGTGAAGGAGAACATGGCTATGATCTAAGAAACTTTTGGAGAGTTCTCTAAGGGTAGAATTGTATCCTAAGTCCCATTGGGTTGAGACTAGAAAGTGGTCCAACTTAACTTGTGTATAATGGGAAATGGGGAGAACAATGCAATATGTAATGTAGTAAATTAATTACTTCCCCATTTTATTGATTGCACATTAGGAAGGAAGAACTCCCCCAAAAGGATCAAGAGGTGACTCAAACACTAATTGGGGATAAGATCTATTCTTCACTAAGTAATATAATGAATGAAATGAGAATTATTAGGTGATGTAATTGGTCTACTAGAAAACTCACTAAAAAGATGCTAAAAATAGATTATAACAAACAGATAATGAGTTGAAACTGATGGAAATAGAAATAAGATTAAAAAAAATGGACTTGTGATAAAAATTTTAGATGAAAGTGATCGAGACATGTTGAGTTTGATGACATGTACTCGAGACAGGTTATTTTTGGTAGAAACTTTCACAAAAACTACGACTATACTTGCTTTACCTAGATCTAATCCAATGGCTTTGTATCCAACTCTTGTACATAAAAAATGGGAAAAAGGTTTTGGAAAGGGGTTTTCCTTGGTTAAACCCCTATTTAGGAATCAACCTTGAAATATGAAAGAAATTGCACAAAGGAATGAATGTAAAAACAAAAATTGTTGATTTACCTTGAATAAACCCTCATGAACAAATGTAGAAATTGCTCAAATCAATGAGGATATTTTAATGTGCTTGGAATCCAAAGATTTAACCTTAGAATGAGATGTAGGATCAAGGATTCTTTCTCAAATGCATAGATATATTATTGCCACTCCTAGATCTTGAATGTAGATATGATTGATAACACTTGTAAAGAGTAGAGAGATGATGGATGACTAGATTGATCTTCTTTCTTTATTTGAGAATTCATCTACTTGGCCATCATGGGAGAAGGAGTTGCATAAAATGGAGAATATTGTCATGGATTTTGAATGATCTTGAAGAATTAGAGACTTGGAGATCTTGATCTTGGATTCTTGCCTTCAAATCTTGAATCCAATTGCTCTTGCTTGCCTAAAATATTGATAACATGATTGCCAAAATGCTTGCATAATAAAAAATGAGAAGGGATAAGGGTTTCGTATACTAACTCCATCATTTCATGATTAAAATCTAATCTAGGCCAACCACAAATGAAAATATTGACATAGGACCCTAACATCAAGCCCAAGGGAAAGTTTTGGCCCCAAAACCTAGAGACAGGTCGCCATTGGTGACGTGTCCTAGGGACATGTTTCCATTGGTGATGTGTGTTAGGAAGAATGGGCTGAAAGTTTTGGGGGAGCTCAGGGAGAGAATAGGAATGGGAGGAGAAAATAAAACTTTCTAGGATCAAACATAATGGGCATTTGAATATCAAAATCACCAAAATGAGGCCTAATAGGTCCTAAACCATACAATTCTAGGTGCCAACTTTTCATGACTATACCTTTAGCCCCCAATTTAGTGGGAGCATGCGACAAGCTCGTGATCACAGTAAAGTTGACCGATACATAAGAATGATCTTATCAAGGTAAAGGAGACAAAGAAACATCAAGCCCCCAAGTGACTCAAGTCTTCATTAAATTTGAAACCAAGATAAGAGAGGCATTTCTCTGGAAAGAGAAAACAAAAATGATAGAGAGAAGCATGATCAATAGCCTAATAAGGTATTTTATTACTATGAATCACACAAAGGGAAAGAACTTCAAAATATGTCATTAAATGTCTAGCAAGTTGTGTTATGCCAGTCAATCCATTAAAAAATGATCATTCCTAAGGAAAGCATTTTCACCATAGGGATCAAGAAAAGTGATCAGGCCTAAGGGAAGATTTATCTCAATATGGATCATGAAAGGAGGATCAGTCCTTAACAAAAGCCTTGTTTCAATTAAGGGATCCAATGAAAGGATAAATACAAGGAAATCATTGTCTCCTTGGCCATCTGCAAGGGAGGTTGCATTGTGTACGTGTGTGAAAAAAAAATATGAAACATGGATAAGAGTGTATGCCTCCACACTAAATAAATTGCAGATGACTTAACGAGAGAAATGGCTTTAATATAGTATACATACAACCACAAGAAATGTTTCCACTATGAGATGCCCCTAAGAAAAAGACAAGTCAAGGGAAATGAACACATGATGAAAGAGAGCACAAAAAGGGATCTACTAACTCTAGGTTCAGTATGATCATATGATAATACAAGAGATATTATATCAAAATGAACTATCATCAGTTCAGTATGATCATATGATAATACATGAGATATTATATCAAAATGAACTATCATCATCCCTAAAAGGTAGTAGAAATATAAGGACAATGGAAGAATGCCATGTAAGAGTTACAAAGAAGAATTTTTCTAGGTGGACATCATGGAGACCAAAAGAAAAATAGATAGCTAACAGTTTGCATCATCCCTAATCAAAAAACACAAAGGTACATTTTTTAATATTGAAACATGCACAACATAACATGTAACGACATATAGAAAAAATTGAGATACAAATAGAGGAATGTTTACAACATTTAAAATCCTTTATCATGTTGTGCCAATGGAGCAATAAGGGTCATTTAAAGAAATTTTAAAAAAAACATATAACATGCAGAGCATCATGGGGGAAGCACATTACAATAATAAAACACAAAAAAATCACCACACAAGAGGAGATAATCAAGAACATCACCCCCCACCCCATCTTGATTTGCAGTGTTTAGGGTAGGTGGGAAACATAGAAGAGGAGAAACATCAAGCACAATAGATGGAATAATAGCTAGTTCTAAATAAGGACCAAGCTATGAAGATGGGTCACTTTTCTTATCACTAGGATTAAGAGATAATTGTTGTGAAAATATAGCTTGCACATCATAATTAACATCAATAAGATCAAACATATCATCAAAATCACTAGCATGAATAGCATCATTAGTTTCATTATGAACATCCAAAGCATTATCATCAAGAGTATCTTCTTCATGCAAATTAATTGTAATGGAAATGAAGATATGAATAGAATTGTCATGTTTTTTCAATTGTATCTTGTTCAAGTTAACTTCCTCCTTTCGCTCAAGCATAGGTTGATCGAAGGGAATCAAGGCATCAATAGCTATTTTGGGTGAAGAATTTTTTTGGGAATCATGTTGATGGTCTCTAGCACAACGTTTATGGAGGTGGTCACAAGCATGATATGTGTGTTTTATTTTTCTAGAAATTGGGTTTGGATCAGGATCGATCAACATCATGTACTTTTCTTCTTTAAGAGGAAGAACATAAGAAAACACACTAGGTTGAGAGATAATGTCAGCAAAACATTTATAAGATATAGGAGGTGGAACTAAAGAAATTATAGGTGGTGTAGGAAGAAGTCCACGTCTAGAAAAAGGAGATGAAGTATCCTTAGGTTTTCTAAGCTCACAAATCTATTGGATTTTGTATGCTTGATATGATCGAAAGGAATTATCTCTATGGGGTTGAGTTAGTTGAGGCATAAAAGGCCAAAAGAAATCAAGGTCAACAGACTCTTGAGGTACTGAAGGCTGATAGAGGCTATGGTTAACAGTTAGGATTTATCCATTGTGAGGAAATTTCAAACACTTATGAATATGAGAGGGTATGAATTTCATGGTGGCAAGCCAAGGAAGATCAAGTTTGAATTGAAATTGATTAGAAGTTGATCACAATAAAGATAATATCTAAATTTTTACCACCAACTTCAACAAGAAATAAAGGGGAACCATGTGAAGGGTAAAGTAAACCATTGCAAATTTGGATCCTAAAATCAGAATTATCATAAAAATCACATTGCAATTGGCTATTGAAAACACATTCTTCAGTTATCACATTCACTATAAAGAGGAGGTCATCAAGTTCTTTAATTGTCTTAGCAGGGTCAAAAGTAATGCAAAGCTTAGGTTTGGGTTTAGGCTTAGGTTCAGTTTGATTAATAAGGTAGATAACCTTACTGGCCTCATTACATTTATCATCATAGTGAACAACATGAGTTGAAGAAGAAGGAAAAGGCTAGGTAGACTCAATGGTATTGATTAAATGAGATGGAAAAGGATTGGTATAGATTTGAAAGTTTTGGTTGGAAGGTGCTACACATTTGTTTCCTTGATCATTAACAACCTCAATAGAAATAGAATTATAATCAATAAGGTCTTGAGTAATAGATATCAAATGGAAACACTTTTTAGTATCATTATTAGGTTGACGATGGTATTGAAAAAAAATTGTGATCAAAGTGTTTGGGTAAAGGTTTCGATGTGTTAATTTTCTTAACAGAAGGAAGAGTTAACACTTTAGCATTAATCAATTTCAACATCACATTATGCAAAGATTTAGAAAGCTAAGTAAAATTATGTATAGGTCTAAAAGTAGATGAAAAGGGAGCCACACCTTTGGATGTTGTTTCCATTTGCTCATCAACATTGTTGGTTGAATGATTGATCTTAATAAATTTATTTGGTTTTTGAAAATTCTTAAAGTTGTTAGATGTGGCATCACTCTTATAAATCAAAGCCATTGGATTGGTGCTCTCAAAATGAATCACTTTAAGCTGATAATTATGAGGCACTACACATAATTGAGTAAAAGAGGAAAATTTAAAAAGAAGAATATTATCTCTAATGTCTTTTTTTGTAAATTAGAAATGAAAATACATTGCACATCAATATCAAGTACATGATAAGAAATATGAGCATGCAAATGCTTAAATCTATGAATAAAATCAATCACTTTTTCTCTAGCACCTTGTTTATAATGTATTAAAGTAATCAAATAAATATATATTAGGACCAATTATGTTTTGAAACTGTTGTATGAAAGCATTAACAAGTTTTTGGAAAGAATTAATAGAATAAAGAGGCAAATAAAAATACCATTTCAAGGCTTTGTCTCAAAAGGTTCTAGTAACTAGTTTAGCCATGAACCTATGATCATGAGGAATATCACTAGAGAATATTTGAAATGTTCTCACACAAGTCAAAGGATCACCCTTACTATTATAAGTCTCAAGATGAAGGATCTCTATGTATTGCAGAATAACGAAACTGATGATATCCAAAGACAAAGGAATAATAATATCACAAGTAGGAATGCTAAACTTGGATTGTGTCATTGAAGCAATTTATTTTTGTAAAGAAGACATGGTTTAAGCCAAGCTATTAATGTTAGAATCAGTAGGAATAATGGTAGGAGGAGATATATTTGAAATTTTTGGAGCATTGTGAGAAATAGAGGGAAAGGTTGACTATGAAAAGGGAACACTATTCTAAGTGGGCATTGATGAAGGTAACTTGAAACACATGACACAATTGAAGGGATGGTAGGGACAATAGGATTATGAATTCTAACATGTGTAGGATTGAGGTTTTTTATTGAAGTTGTTATGATAGGTGGAGAATAGGTAGAGACACTAGGGATTGAGGTAAAAATAGGCATAGAGGTTTCAACTGTGGTAGGTGGAATAAAACCTAGCTCTTGAGCACAATCTCCAATAGGATTGATATTTTTATCAATGAGATAAGAGATACTATGCAAGATGTTAAAACACTATGTTCATTATTATTAATTAACTTCCTTAAACCCTATACAACATTAATATCTATGAGATTAGAGTTTTCTTGTCCTAACCATTGTTCAAATTTATCAAAGTCATTGGAAAGGTTTTGGACTTGTATAGGAGGGACTCTTAAAGCCTCATCTTCATCATGAAAAGAATGTGAATAATTATTATCCATAATAGGATTGATGTCACTAGTATGCATGTTGGTCTCATTAATATTCCTAGGAAAAATAAAAAGCTCAGGATTAAAAGAACCCACAAGTATATGGTTTCTCCTAAGTGGAATACTATAAGTAGGACTCAAAGTGATAAAACTCATGCACAAAGGAATGAAACAAAAGATAGAGATCTCATGTAATTGTAATATCTTAAAGAGAAATACAATTTAATAATATTTTTTTGAAAATAACATAGATAACTTAACAAATTATTAAAGATTTAATGGAAAACATGAAAAGTAGATCTAGCTCTAGTTATGAAACTGAGGAATATATAATGCATGCAAAGAGGACCTAACTAAAAAATCAAAAGTATGTAATAGGAATTAGGTTCACCAAAATGTACAATGGGAAATGGAGAGAGAAATAAAATAGGTAATATGGTAAATGAATTACTTCCCCATTTCATTGATTGCACATTAGGAAGGAAGAATTTCCCTAATAGGCTCAAGAGGTGACTCAAGAACTAGTTGGGGATAAGATCACTCCTTCACTAAGTAATGTAATGAATGAAATGCGAATAATTAAGTGGTGTAATTGATCTACTAGAAAAGTCACTAAAAAGTTGTTGAAAATAAACTATAACAGATAGATAATGAGCTGAAACTAATGGAAATAGAAAGTAGATGACGAAACAGACCTGTGATAGAAATTTGAACTAGAAGTGGTTGGGACACGTTGAGTTTGGTGATGTGTCCCTGATGTTTCTAGTTGAAACTTTCACAGAACTTGTGACTATACCTTCTCTACCTATATCTGATCCAATGGATTTGTATCATGTTGTTGCACATAGAAAAATGGGAAAAGGTTGCAGAAAGAGGTTTTACTTGGTCAAATGCCTGTTTAGGAATCAACCTTTAAATATGAAAGAAATTTCAAAAAGGAATGAATGTAAAAAGGCAAATTGATGATTTACCTTGCATAAACCATCATGAGCGGATGTAGAAATTACTCAAATCTATGAAGATGTTTGAATGTTCTTAGAATCTAAAGAGTTGACCTTGGAATGAGATTTAGATTCAAGAATGCCTTCTCAAAGTCATAGATCTATGATTTCCACTCCTAGATCTCTAGTGTAGATATGCTTGATAAAACTTGCAAAGAGGAGATAGAAGATAGATGAAGGAATTGATCTTCTTGCTTGATTTTAGAGTTCCTCTACTTGGCCATCATGGGAGAAATTATATCAAATAGAGAATATATCCATGGATTTTTAATGATCTTGAAGAGTTGGATACTTGGCAATATTGATCTTGGATGCTTGCCTTTAAATCTTGAATCCAATTGCTCTTTCTTGCCTAAAATTTTGATATCTTGGTTTCCAAAATGATTGCATATAGTTGTTGGATAAAAAATGAGGAGTGATAAGATTTTATTCTACTAACTCCATTTCAGGATTCAAATATGATCCAGGTTGACCACAAATGAAAATCTTGACATGGGATCCCAACATTGGGCCCTAGGGAAAGTTTGGGCCCCAAAACCTAGGGATAGGTCACCATTGGAAATGTTTCCTAGGTAGAATGACATAAAATTTTAGGGGGATTTTGAGGAGAGATAATAGGATTAGGAGGAGAAAAGAGAGGTTCCCAAGATCAAGCATAACAAATATTTGGACCTAGAAATTGCCAAAATGGGGCCTAATAGGTTCTAAAGCATCCAATTGTGGGTGCTAACTTTTTAGGACTACACAACTTGAATCAGATGAGATTCCTTATGATTATTTGAATAGGTAAAGGGATTTACCAAAAGATCAACTTTGAAGAGGCTATTTTTATTGATAAAATTAGAAAGTCCATTCAAGCTATCATTATAATCATTCAAGCCTCCCATTTTTTATGAAGGAAATAAGGGAGAGATAAAGTCTCCCACCACCATAAATAATGTGCCATATTTTCTATAAAAATGAGAGATGTGACTTCATCCCACATCAGATTCTTACCAACCCAAGTGTTTGGAGCATAGATAATAAAGAGATGCCAAGTGAAACTACCAAGTCTGAAGGTCACCACTAGGTAGTTATGGGAGAAATCATAGGCTTCACCATCCACCTTATTTATATTTCATAAAGTAGCCACCCTCTAGGTTCCATTAACCTCACTAAAGAAGAAGGATGATCTCTGATGGAAATATAGATGCAGTAACTAAGAGGGGGGGTGAATCAGTTATCCACAAAAATATTACCACAGATCCCTTAGATATCTTATTAAATAATTTACTGTTGTTACTCGGTAAACATACAGAGAAATGTTGAAACTCGGTCTTTGCAGTGTATAATTATTATAACTGTTCTAAAGCATTCATCACTGATTAACATGCATAATGAAATAACAAGAACACAAGAGACACCAGATGTAACGTGGAAACCCAATAAGGGAAAAACCACCAATGTAACTAGTTACTATTTTCCACTCTTCTGAAGTGATGCCCGGTTAGAGGCCAACGCGGTAAAAGGTTACAAAACACACTGTTAGGTGTGACCTGATTAGAGGATTTAATCACCCTGTTAGGAGTGGCCTTGTAAGAGGTCTTTAAACAATTCAACTGAACTGTTACCTTGTTAGAGGATTTACAATATGGTTGTTAAACCAACTCGGTTAAGAGATTTAGAGATCACCGCTACAATGATAAGAAAATAACAGTGAAATGAACTATACAAGATGCAACTGAAATGCTGATTACAGATCTCTGTTCTGCTCCACTTTAGATCCTTTCTGATCAAATATATCTCTGCTGCTCCTCAAGGATATATGATCATCCTTCACAATTCGTACACATCTGCCTTCAATAGATTTTCATATTTTTCCCATTGCTTCTCTTTTTCTTTTCTTCCAAAATGACTATATATATATCATTCAGATTGATTATTTAGTTTGACAAGTCGGCACAAATAATCATTTCAAATATTACAACTATCGGCTCTTAAACAAGTAAACACAAGTATTATTGAGTCAGCCCAAATATTGTTACTCGGTTACTGCAAACTAACTCAGTGACTTTCTGATACTCGGCATCCACTGCATTACTCAGCATCGTCATGCACTCGGTAGAAGTAGAAGCCCGGTCCATACTAACCACTCAGTCGTAGTCTCAAACTCGGTAAATACTGGAGACTCGGTAGATATAGTGTTACTCGGTGAACTCGATAGATGCTAACTTTTCTTCGATAACCGAGGAAGCCTTTCCTTTGATAACCGAGGAAGCTCGGTTAACACTAACTTTTGTCATACTTCCTTTGACACCTGGGAGAACTCAGTAGATACTTAGCTGACCGACTGAGCTCGGTAGACACATAGAATTGATATATAATATGACATTATGTGACAACAAGGACAATACATATTTAAACAATTGTATCCAACAATCTCCTTCAGACAATTGTTTCCAACAATCTCCCTCTTTGGCATTGATGGAAACATAGTATGTCATAGCACAATGAAATTTCATAGAATAAGGAATATATCCTTAGCTTCATTCTGATTCATATCTCCCTCTGTCAGCAAACTATCTTCTCGACTGAAAACTCTCCTTCTCAAATTCTTGTTAGAAATTTCTCTTGAAATGACAACAAATTCTCCCTCTTTGACAACACATGCCAAAGATAATTCACATACTGCCAGTGTATACCAATGTACCTCAAGTACTGATTCATATGCAATGATTGCTTGAATATGCTGCATCAACTTATTGATTTTCAACATGCTCTGGCTGATGCATCACTAAAACTTTATTTAGTGAGCCTCAGATAGGGGAATAACCCCTAACTTACCTCGGAGATACAAGAATGCATCCTTAGGTAATGGTTTGGTGAATATATCTACAATTTGCTCTTTTATATGAACATATTCCAATCTGATTTCCTTGTCATGCACTAATTCTCTGACAAAGTGATACTTAATAGCAATGTGCTTGGTTTTGGAATGCATTACTAGATTTTTTGAAATGTTAATTGCACTTGTGTTATCACAAAACATAACAACTGGTTCTTTGATCTCAACCTTCATGCCTTCCAATAACTGTTTAAACCAAACAATGTTAGAGCAATTTGCTGCAGCAGCAACATATTCTACTTCAGCTGTGGATTGGGATGTGCAATTTTGCTTTTTACTGATCCAAGATATCAATCTTTTGCCAAGAAAAAATGCTCCACCACTTGTACTTTTCCTGTCATCAATGTTTCCTGCCCAATCAGCATCAGTAAATACTTTTAAGTCCAGATTGCCTCCAAATTTGTACCACAAACCATATTCTTCAGTTCCTTTCAAGTACCTCAAGATTCTTTTGATTGCCATCATATGATTTTCTCTGGGTTTTGCTGAGAATCTTGCCACTACACCAACTGCTAAGGCAATATCAGGTCTTGTATGCACTACATATTGTAATTTTCCAATCATGGATCTATATAAGGTCTGATCTACTTCTTTTGAATCATCATCTTTGGTAAGCTTCAGTCCAGTACACATGGGTGTACCAACTAGTTTTGCATCTTCCATACCAAACTTCTTAAGTATTTCCTTAATATATTTAAACTGAGTAATGTAGATACCATTCTTGCTCTGTTGAATTTGAAGACCAACAAAGAATTTTATCTGACCAAACATAGACATTTCAAATTGTTTGTTCATTTGCTCTGAAAATTCTTTGCACTGATCATCATTCCCTGTAAATAGTATCATCCACAAATATTTCTGCAAAAATAATTTTGTTATCTGGTCCATCTTTGATGTACAAATTACTGTTATCATTGGTTCTTTTGAAATTAATTTGAATAAGATAGTTATGTAATCTTTCATACCATGCTCTAGGGGCTTGTTTCAGACCATACAATGCTTTGTGTAATTTTTAGACCATATCCCTTTTGTCTGGATCAATGAAACCTTTAGGTTGTTCAATGTAGACTTCTTCATCAAGAATTCCATTAAGAAATGCAGATTTTATATCCATCTGATATACCTTAAATTCTTTATGTGCTACATAAGCAAGTAGAGTTCTTACACCTTCTAATATTGCAACAGGAGCAAAAGTTTCACCATAATCTATACCTTCTTGAGAATAGCCTTTACATACTAATCTAGCTTTGTTTCTTGATACTTGACCATCTTCATCCAGCTTATTTCTGAATACCCATTTTGTTCCAATTACATTTTTGTCTTTAGGTCTAGGTACAAGAGTCCATGTTTTATTCTTTTCTATTTGTTCTATTTCTTCATTCATAGCCTCAATCCAGCTTTCATTTTCCAATGCATCTTTCACATTTCTAGGTTCAAAATCAGTAAGTAAACATGTACCTTTTAGTTTACTTCTAGTCATGGTACCATCTGATTTGTTTCCAATAATCTGATATGGTGTATGATGCCTTCTGACATACTTGGCCAATATAGGTTCCTTTCCTTTTGAATGAGTTACATTGTCATCTTTTAGAATTTCCTCTTCAAGTTCAGGTTGCTTAGGTTCGGTAGATGTTTGCTCGGTAGCTTCAGGCTGAGACTCGGTTCCTTGTGACTCGGTATGAACTTCTTCTTGTGACTTGGTAACTATACTGGGTTCGGTAGATACAGTTGACTCATTATTGATAGATATATCTGGCAATGTTTCAGGTTCAATGTAAACAAATCTCCTGTAATTCTCTAGTTCCTTTTTGCTTTCTTCTTCAGTCTTTTCTACAAACTCATCAACTTTCACATGTATACTTTCTATGACTTTGTGAGTAGACAAGTTCAAACATTTATATGCCTTGCTTTTGCTAGAATATCCCAAGAATATTCCTTCATCACCTTTCACATCAAATTTGCTTTTTCTAGATTCTTTTAAGATATAACACTTGCTACCAAATACTTTTAGGTAGCTCACATTAGGTTTATAGCCATACCATAACTCATAAGGAGTTTTGAATGTGTCTTTTCTCAACTGTACTCGGTTCAAGGTATGAACTGCAGTGCTGATAGCTTCCTTCCAGTATTTTATAGCAATGTTCTTTTCAATCATTAGAGTCCTTGCACAATCCATGATAGATCTGTTCCTTCTTTCAGCTATTCCATTTTGTTCAGGAGTTCTAGGGGCTGATACCTATCTTTTAATTCCTCTTTCAATGCAAAAATTATTGAATTCATGGGAGATGAATTCACCACCTCTGTCTGATCTTAAGCATTTTATTCTTTTTCCTGTTTCCTTTTCTACTCTTGCCAAATACCACTTGAATTTCTCAAATGCTTCTCTCTTTTCTCTTAGATACATAACAGTCATCATTCTAGAATAGTCATCAACAAAGAGAATAAAGAATTTTTCTCTAGTATAGCTCTCGACTCCAATAGGTCCACATAAATCAGTATGCACAATTTCCAAAATCTCTTCATACTTATAGTTTTTACTTTTGAAACTAGTCTTTCCCATTTTACCAATTTGACAATTTTTACATAGACCAATATCAGGTTTCTTTAGAATAGGAATGCCTCTTACTTTCTTGAATTTGCTTATCTTCACCATGTTATCAAAATTTACATGACATAATCTTTTGTGTCATAACCAAATTTCTTCAACTTGAGCAATAAAACATGAGTGTTCACCAAGATCTAGATAAAATAGATTACCTTTTGTTTGTTTGCCTAATCCAATTTGCTTTCCTTTGTCATCTAGAAGTCTTGCTTGGCCATTCATGAATTCAACTTTGAAACTGATGTTGATTAACTATGCTACACTTAGAAGATTATGCTATATTCCTTCAACCCAATAGGCATTATCACATGTAAGTTCTTTGGTTAATGAGATTCTTCCTTTTCCTTTTATACAGCAAGGTTCATTGTTTCCAAATCTTACATTACCATCATCACAGTCTTCAAGGTTTTCAAATTTTGTTTTGTCACCAGTCATGTGATGTGAACATCCACTATCTATTATCCATAGATCATCTTTTCTTATATGAGAAACAAGTGCCATCTTATCTTCATCATTATCAGATTCATCTTTTACAGCAATAAAGACAATTTCTTCTTCACTTTCATCAGAATCTTTAGCCATAAAACATGTTTTCTTACCTTTATCCTTGAATGATTTGAAATTCTTTTTGCCATAGTACTTATGACCTTTCTTCTCATCCTTGCTTAGCTTGTTTGGACACCTAGCTGCAATATGACCAATTTCTTCACATGAAAAATAGATTAAGGGAGTTTTACCTTTGTATTTTCCTCTGCCTTTAGAGTATTTCTTTGCAAGTAATGCTTCTACAATTTCAAGATCACTATCAGAACTTTCTTCTGATTCTTCTTCACTTTCTGACTGAACCTCTTTTATTTTCTTTCCCTTCTTAAGTGAAACCTTGGCCTCAAATGCTGATTCAATATTTTTAGAAGTCGGAACATAGTTGTCATAGTTGTCTAACTCAAATGCTATCAATCTTCCCACTAAACCATCCAAAGTTATATTATGATTTGCTTCGCATCTTCTTTCTTGAATAACAGATACTCTTATTGCATAGATAGGGAGTAAAGTTCTAAGAACCTTACTTAAAATAGTTTCATCAGTAATTGTTCCTCCAGAAGCTCTAATTGCACTTACACTTGCCTTGATTCTTTCAACATATTTTGCAATATTCTCATCTTCTTTCATACTCATTTTATCAAACTGTCCTCTTAGACTTTCTTCTTTGGCTCTTCTCACATTGGCATCACCACCATAGATTTTATTTAGTTTGTTCCACATTTCATAAGCAGTGGTGCAGTCTTTGATCTCATCAAATTCTTCATAGGTAAGAGCTGATGCAATGTCTATCATCATGGTGTTATGATTCTTTTTCTCTGCAATGTCTTCAACAGTTAATATGCCAGTAGGAACTGTATATTCTTCATCAATGTATTTGCATCCTGAATCACCAATAGAAGCCAGATGAAGTCTCATGAGACCTTGCCATGCTGAAAAGTTTTCTCTGTTAAGCTTTGGAATTTCTCTCTTGTAAGACATCTTGATCTTTAGCTTAGGTTCTTGAAACCCTTCCTGCAAGCACCAAATGCTCTGATACCAATTGATGGAAATATAGATGCAGTAACTGAGAGGGGGGGTGAATCAGTTATCCACAAAAATATTACCACAGATCCCTTAGATATCTTATTAAATAATTTATTGTTGTTACTCGGTAAACATACAGAGAAATCTTGAAACTCGGTCTTTGCAGTGTATAATTATTATAACTGTTCTAAAGCATTCATCACTGATTAACATGCATGATGAAATAACAAGAACACAAGAGACACCAGATTTAACATGGAAACCCAATAAGGGAAAAACCACCAATGTAACTAGTTACTATTTTTCACTCTTCTGAAGTGATGCCCGGTTAGAGGCCAACCCGATAAAAGGTTACAAAACACACTGTTAGGTGTGACCTGATTAGAAGATTTAATCACCCTGTTAGGAGTGGCCTTGTAAGAGGTCTTTAAACAATTCAACTGAACTGTTACCTTGTTAGAGGATTTACAATATGGTTGTTAAACCAACTCGGTTAAGAGATTTAGAGATCACTGCTACAATGATAAGAAAATAACAATGAAATGACCTGTACAAGATGCAACTGAAATGCTGATTACATATCTCTGTTCTGCTCCACTTTAGATCCTTTCTAATCAAATATATCTCTACTGCTCCTCAAGGATATCTGATCATCCTTCACAATTCGCACACATCTGCCTTCAATAGATTTTCATATTTTTCCCATTGCTTCTCTTTTTCTTTTCTTCCAAAATGACTATATATATATCATTCAGATTGATTATTTAGTTTGACAAGTCGGCACAAATAATCATTTCAAATATTACAACTATCGGCTCTTAAACAAGTAAACACAAGTATTACTGAGTCGGCCCAAATATTGTTACTCGGTTACTGCAAACTAACTTGGTGACTTTCTGATACTCAGCGTCCACTGCATTACTTGGCATTGTCATGCACTCAGTAGAAGTAGAAGCCCGGTCCATACTAACCACTCGGTCGTAGTCTCAAACTCGGTAAATACTGGAGACTCGGTAGATATAGTGTTACTCGGTGAACTCGGTAGATGCTAACTTTTCTTCGATAACCGAGGAAGCCTTTCCTTTGATAACCGAGGAAGCTCAGTTAACACTAACTTTTGTCATACTTCCTTTGACACCCAGGAGAACTGGGTAGATAATTAGCTGACCGACTGAGCTCGGTAGACACATAGAATTGATATATAATATGACATTATGTGACATCAAGGACAATACATATTTAAACAATTGTATCCAACAATCTCCTTCAGATAATTGTTTCCAACAGATCTCATCCATAATCTACGAGTAGCCAAGGACAAAGTATGGCAAGACATCTTAACTTCCTACAATAAGAGAACATTCATATTTAGATCCATAATATATTTTCTAAGAGAAGAATACTTTTGGGGGCTATTTAACTCACTAATGTTCCATGAAATGAACTTCATTTCTTATTCCCGGTGTTAGAATCTAGAGAAATTTTCTACCCATTGGAAATTTCTCTTCCCATAGCCTTATATCTCGACATCCTTTCTAAAGGTTTTCCAACCTTTTTTTCTGTTCCCACATCAACCTTTTTGGTTCTTTTTTTCTTCTTTTGTTGTTCTCAATCATCATTTTCTGAATGGTTAGCAAAATCTCAACAAAGAGGGAGGGTTTTGTCTTTGAAGTGAGAATCACTGGTTGAGTAACTTCACACAAACTATCCATCATAGCAAGGGAAGGTTGAGAAACTATATCTTGAGTATAAATAGTTTTCTTGGGCTTGTTAGCAGTCACTTCCCCTAGTTGCTTCAACTTTTTATCAGAATCATCAATTTCATCCAAAGAAGATCTACTAGGTAGGATGACAGTACCAAAGTTGTAAATTGTACTTTCACCATTAGTCCAAACTAATATAAGTTAGGCGTAGTCATTGGTTCCTTTAAATTATCTTCCCAAGACTTGAAGTTTGAGGGAGCCAGACCCTTCTTAGAAAGGTGGATCTCTCCTTCCAAAAAACTATGGGTAGCAACATTATCATTCTTGTCTCTCACCATGGGGCTAGGGGATTTCACTATCGTAAGGATACCATTAATGAAGGAGTAGTCATCAAGAATGGATGAATGATGCTCCATAATTTTTCTTTAAAACTCAAGGGGGAGGAACACATCCTATTAACTTTTGGTTTCTTTGGCATATGAGCCTTACAGTTAGCAATGACATGTCCCTTCTTGGCACATCTCTAGCAGTATAGGGTAGCATTTTCATAGACTAGGGCTCTAGTCCATTTTCCCATTTAGATTTTAAAGTAACAAAGTTAGGAAGGGACTTATTAGCAATGACATTAACATCAAAGTATGTAAAAAATAACTTGGATTTTGCTAGCGTGACGACATCTGCAGTGTTATATTGGCCAAAGGAATTGCCAATCTACCCAAAAATCTATTCATCCCAAAACTGTAGGTGAGTCCAAGTAACTAGAACTAGACCATGGCCATCCTATTAAGCTTAGCTGAATGGTCAAACCCCAGCTTCTATTTGGAAAGGTCTAAGAAATGTTTTCCATAGTTCCACAATCCTGAGAGGACAAAGATGAGATTTTCCTTTGAGGTAAACTTAAAAAGGAACAATCCCCCTAGCATCGCATAAATGGAGATGTTTCACTTTAGCTTCTAGTGAGATGCAACCCATATTTGAACTATATCAATCATCGATTGGAAGAAGAATAATTTTCCAACCAAGGTAAAATGCAATGAGGACAAAATCTTGTCCATGACCATTTTTGGGAAGTTAATCTATATCTATTCTTCAAAATGGGTAATATACAATAGAATAAAGCCCAAATCATTATCTTGATTTCCCTGTTCCAAGGTGCCTTTCCAATCAAGTCTTGAATTCCCACCAGTATTCTTCTCGACATCATTGTTAGAAGAAGAAGCCCTAGACAAAATTTTGGACATTTGCGCAGACACACCAGAATCTTCGTGCACTAGGTTGGACTCAGAGGATACCAAGGACTTATCCATATCATGGGGTGCACCAAGAAGCAAGGGGGCAGAACCCAGCTTGAAACCTACAACCACATGCAAGGGAAAGTTAAAAATTGCTTGGGCAAGAAAACATAGAATAGAGGAGTAGGTAAATTAATATATTTTGATCATTGTAAATGCGTATTAACTAAGATTATTCCACTCACAAATTATCCCTCATTTGAAAGAATCTTTTCATTATTCTACTATCACTTTTCATCCCAATTTCTATTTTGATCAATCTTTGAGTTGTTGGAAAGACCTTATAGAAATATATAGTTTTCTATCATATTATTTTAAAAAAAATTATATTTCTTTTCCTTTTTTCTTATAAAAAGAAGAAAAATATCTTTTGATACATAAAAAATTATTTTAGTAATTTCAACATAACTTTTCATATTAACCTCCATTTAGAATTATATTTTGATGATTGAAAATATGCTCCAAAAAAACTTAAATCTTTTTAAAATATGCTCATATTTTTTTGATGAATAGTGCCTTCTCTATTAATAAAATATTAAAGTTACATATTCACAAAAAAGGGGTCGGGGGACATATAAATCATCGCACAGAGTTCACACAGCAAAGCTGGAAACAACAAACAACTATTCATAAAAAAAAAGGGCATAAATCCTTTAGGCAGCAAGAGCGGTGCCAGAAGGAGGAGGATCTTTATCAGTAGAACCCCACACATCATTAGGGTTGACAAGAGGGTTAGGAAGTGACCAACCATCTTCTTCTTCTTCTTTCTTCTCTTTCTCTTCCACCCGGGGCAGAGAAATGGCTAGGGCTAGGCGGGGAAACTTGGAGGAGGTGGCAGGGTGCCAATCAGAGCCACGACGGGTACTAGGAGCATCAGGAGGGGTGGACTGAACCGGAGCTGGAGACCACCCAGAAGTATGGCGAGGTAGAGAAGCTGAGTAGTACCACCAACCATCAGCGCCACCTCTAGGAGAATGGTGGCGGGGAGCCTACGACTGTGGGGTATAAGAGCGGTGAGCCGAAGAGCTGTGCCCACGACGATAGCCTCTGGGAGGAGTACCTTTAGCAAAAATGGCATCAGGAGGAACCCAGACAACAATGCAGGGAGCATTGCCCTAGTGATTGAGTAGCTCTTGCAAGTGAGCCACCTCAAGAGCCACTTTATTAGCTTGAACTTGAATCTGCATCATAACATTATTACATATGCAAGCCTTGTTATACAAAGCAACATCTGTATCAAGAAAGCTGTGAGAAAAAATAATAGCATTCTTATCCTTCCACAGAGTGAACAAAATCTCCATCCTGAAAATATGCCAAATTTGGGTAAACTTAGAAGGAAGTCTAGGAGAATCCCCTAAGACAGTCACATGCTAGGAAAAAGGCTCGGGCCTAAAGGGTTTGAAAAAATCATGAATCCACTGCCAATACTATTGAGCTCTCCTGTAGAACCAGAAGATGTGAAAAAAAGTCTCAGGGTGACCATAGAAAGGACATTGAGGGTCATGTGCACCTAGATGTTTGAGCCTAGATCCCACAGGAATCCCTTGGAAAAGTAAACACCAAGCAAAGAGAGCCATCTTGGGCTCCATGATGGCAACCCAAACGGTCTGAAAGTGAGAGCTCCAGTGAGAGGTGGAAGAATGAAGATGCCATCTCTGATTAAGAGTGTCCACCATCTGAAGATGGGGAGACAACCACCTGTAGCCTAGCCTTGGCTTGTAATTGCTGAAAGGAGTGGCAGGATACCATTTTCAATCCTTCCACTAAGGCCGAACAGCTTGAACACCAAGCTTATGAAGCAAGTTAGCAAGAATTGTAGAAACTAGCAAATCAAAAGTCTGACGATCTGAGTGAGCCAAATGGTATTGCACCTGCATATCCTCCCAGGAGCGGAGACTCATAGTGGCCCTAGAGAAGAGGTCCTTGGGAGTACAAATGTCACATTTGAAAAAATGCAGAGCACTGGCCCCTTGAGTCTTAGCAAGAGGGGTCCCTTGAATAGAAAATAATGGGGACCGCCAGAGGTTCTATTGATTGAAAGAAAGTCCATTGTGAAAGTCATCACCATCCCAATGAAGTTAAGGCTTAATAGCTTCCCAGGCTTTCCAAATGCTCTTGATGATGAAAGTACCCTAAATCTAAATAGGTTCTTTCATAGTGAGAAAGGTCTGAAGACCAATGCCCTTCCAAGTTGGCCTATGAATAGGGAATCCTGAAGAGATGTAGTGTCTAACAAGAATATTCTAGGCTTCATCACCAGTAAGAGCATGAATAATCCACTTAGCAAAGAGAGCATGACCTTGCTTCTAGGTGGAGAGAAGGCCAAGGCCTCCAAAATCTCGAGGAAGGCAACAGTACTCCCAGGCAACCCTGTGGAACCCATGGCTATCAGCTCCAGAGGCCCAGAGAAAGTCTCTGAGGAGGCATTCCAGTTTAAGATAGGAAGCTTTACAAGGAGCCCAACAAGAAGAGTAGTAGACATGAGTAGCAATCATAACCTTGGAGAAAATCTGAATTTCCCAGCAAGGGAGAGAGGCTTGCAAATCCAGTATTGCAATTTTTTCTCAATCTTGGCAATCACATCATTCCATAAGTCCACAGAGGATCCATGGAAGATAAAGGGAATGTCCAGCAAGTGGAAAACTTCTCCATGTTGGACCCATTTCCAATCAAACTTGACAAGCCAGGGAGGGGATGGAAGGAAAGACTGTCTGAAATAAAGGGTCTTATGCCATTGGATAATAGATCCAAAAGCTTGATAAAAGGTGTCCAGGCACTGTAAGGCATTAGAGATATTCTCCTCATCCTCAATAAGAGTGAGGAAAGAGTCATCAGCAAAGTGACCATTAAAAAGCTGGGAAGAGGACTCAAGAAGGGAAATGCCCTGAACCAAACCAGAGGAAATAGAATTGGCAAGAAAATACCCACAACATTCAACAACAAGCACATATAACACAAGAGCCAGCGGACAACCTTACCGAATGGATCTAAAAAGCCAAAAAGTATTAGATTGAGACCCATTGATAGTAATGCATGCTGAAGCATCACCAAAAAGAATTTCCATAGACTGCAAGAAATGAGGACCGAACCCAAGAGCTTGGAGCATGGCAAGAATAAAAGGTCATTCAATGCGGTCATAGGCTTTAGCAAAATCAATTTTGAGGAATAAAGTGGCTTGTTTAGACTGATGAGCCCATTCCATCCCTTCCTAGATAGAAATAAAGTTGTCAAGCATATACCTGGATTTAATAAAACTAGTTTGCTCAGGGCGAACAATAAGCGGAAGGAGATGTCAAATTTTGAGAGCTAAAGCCTTAGCAATTATCTTGTAGGAGACATTCAGTAGGTGATGGGCCTCCAATTGAAAATATCCTCAGGATCTCTAGACTTAGGTATGAATTTGATATTCCCTTTATTAATTAAAGCACCCAAACTTGTATTATGAAAGGCCTCGAGATAAACATTATGCAGGTCAGGACCTATAGCATCCCATAAGTGCTTGTAGAATTCACAGGGTAAGCCATCACATCCAGGAGATTTATCATCATAGAGAAAGTCACTTCTTTGAGATCACTGATGGTAAGTAGTTGCTCACAAAAGGCTTGCTGCTCAACTGCTGCACGGTTTGGAGTAACAACAATACAAGCCTTAAGAGCCTCTTCCCACGCAACATAATTACCCTGCAAAGAAAACACTTTTTCATAGTGTTGAACAAAAGCCTGAAGAATGGTGGGGAGCTCAGTAAGGGTTTCAGATCCTTGTTTGATTCTTTGAATACCAACATTGGTATGTTAGTCTTTGAGGGCATGAAAAAACTCCTTAGAGGCTTTATCGCCCACCTCCAACCAGTGGAGGCGAGCTTTGATTTGAGTGCCACAAGAAGCATAGGCATCTGCAATTTCCTTTTCATGTCAAAGATGGGCTAGCTTAAGATGAAGCTTAGAATCAAAGGGATTCAACGCAAGCACATCAACAACATTACAAAGATTCTTAGTGTTAGCTTCATAAGCACACTTCCTATAGCAGGATAATTGATGGCCATAAATGAGGAGAAATCTCGCTATACAAGTGATGACATCATTTCACCATTGAATCCAACCAAGATGACTATGGGGTCGAGGCTCAAGATTCCAGACTTGAAGGATGTGAGAAATAGTGGAAGCATGCATCAACACTGATGTGTTAAGGAAAAATTGCATATGAGCAGCCCACCTGGCAAAAGAATGCCAAGTGATGGAAAAATAAATGGGGAAGTGATCTGATAAGGTCACATCTGTCAGATGAGTGACAGGCAGGCCTCGAGCTTCAGAGAAAGAAAAAAAGATTGAGCAGTTATCATAGCATGATCTAATCTCTTAAATATGCAGTCAAAACTAGCTCTAAAATTAGACCAAGTATGTCAAACCCCACCCTATTGGCGGCGATTAGCATTGGGATCAAAAAGCCCCAATTTATTATGCATATGATACCAAGCTTCTCTCTCCCCAGCTGTCCATTAAAAAGGAAAAATCCCTTCCTTATCAGAGGTCAGCTCAACCATATTAAAGTCCCCACACATAACCAAAGTAGCAGGAGGCAAATTGTCCACCAGCCAGCACCAAAGCTGAGATCTTTCCATAGCATCATTGGGAGCATAAACATTAATGATGCCAAAAGAATGGTTGTGAAAAGACAACAAAATCCAAATGACATGCTGCATCAGATCAGATCCATGAGAAATAACAAAAGAATGAAGGTGAGGTGAAAAAATAGTAATGACACAACCTTTACCAGCTTCATGTTGAGAGGAAAAAACAATGTCGTGCGACCAAATTATGACGCGATAGGCAGAATTAAGCAGGAAACCTAAAATTTTCACTTCCTGCAAACATAAAACATCTAGACTGTGAAGTCTGTGGTGGGTATCACGAACATAGTACTTTCTAGAGAGGTCAGTTAGACCTCGCACATTCCAAGACAAAAAATTCATAAAAACTCTTGCATGGTTTCCTCGTCCCCAAGAGAGGAGAAACTATTCTGCAAGAAAGTTGGTACAGAGCCAAAGCTGGGAAGTGAATCTCCAGAAGAGATAAACTACCATTTTTTTAGGTCGTCTGTGCGTCCATCAAGACTGCGAGATTAACACAAAGTCTGAGAGGAAATCGAAGAAATAACTTACGGTGCGAGCACCACCTCTGAAGTGGTAGGTCTTGTAACTAGAGCTTTCCCTTGAATAATAGGGTGTGAAATAGGTGGCACAACTAGTGGCACTTCGGCGGAAGGAGGAAGGTCTCCAACCAGAGGTTCCAGAGGCAACACAGCTGCAGAAGCAGCGTGTGCCATTTTAGAGCCTGAGGCATTCCTACCATTTCGCGTAACTGTAGTCCATTCTTCTTTTTTTCCAGCTTTCGAGTTTTTGACCGGTGCTTACTTTGGCGATGGCTTCACCCGAGGGGTAACTAGAGGGAAGTCCTTAATCTTGTGTTATGCCGATTGACACCTATAACATGTGTTTGGCAGGTTCAAATAAAGCACTTTCTGAGAGATGGTGAGAGCACCAACCTGGATTTCAATAGTGTCCTTGAAGTCCCTAGAAAGGTTGACCTCAACACAGACACGGTTTTGGGGACGGGCATTAAAAAACTTGTCATACTCCATGATAATGACCTTACCAAGGGTTTTAGCAATAGACTCAATAAATGGCCAGCATGGCAAAGGGAGACCAGGAAACTCAACCCAAACAAGGACCCTAAGTTTCTTGTCATCTGAGATAGTGAAGTTTCGAGACCATCTTTGGAAAACAAGTAGGGATGACCTAACCGTCTAAGGCTCGCGGCTAAAAATAGCTTCCGCTTGGAAAGGATTAGCAAAACAGAAAAGAAAAACACCTTTGGTAAGATTTTGCACACCATCAAAGTGGACCCCATGAGGGGTCCAGCTCTTGTTAACCCAATCTTTGAGGATACCTTCAGGAGGAGTGTGACCCACAAAATATCCAATCAGAGTATTCTTTTCTAACCATTCACATGCAGGATCAAATTCTTGCAGATTAAGAACAATATCAGGGTTAACTCGTGAAAGAACTTCGGGACAAACTTGCGAGGACTTTTTTCAGAGGAGGCGCCATGACTTTTCGAAGCTTCAACTCATGCACCAGCATCAACTGTTGGGCCGAAGTTGGTCGGAGCCATACTAAAAGCTAACCCTAATGCAAAAATCCCGTAGTAAATGCGGTATGACAGATGGAAAGCTCAGAGCAAAGACACAGACAAGAAGCTATACACATGAAACCTTAACAGAGCGAAAATCATCTCAATACATTCATATTTTCAAAATAATAAAAAAGTAAGAATCTTTTAACATTAAGAAGAATATTTCATAATTTTAACATTGTTAAATGATCTTAAGACAATTAAAATAGATTGGAAAATATTACTACTTTGATATTATAAATTCTTTTTACTAAGAAAAATATTTGTTTTTACATAAATAGATAAGAAAATATTCCACAACTAGAAAGACATTTCATAATTTTAATAATCTTTAAACTATTAAAATACATTGCAAAATATTACTTTGATATTAATTTTTTTAGTGATTGCTATCGTATCATTCTAGGACAAGAGTTACCTTATGAAAGGACTTCAAGGATTAAAAAATAATGGATTGGGGACAACAAGAAGATCGCAATTGAACTATGCAATTGATTTTTTTGTTGTTTTCAATCTTGAAAGGAAGACGGTTGATGCTGTGTTATCCTCAAAAACATCAATCAATTTATTTTTAGCTATAACTAAATATTTGATTTTTATACTGTGTCATGAATCATTAACAAGAAAATGTTTATTGAATCAAAAAAAATATTTGCGAAGATTATACCCTGGAAGATGAACGTGATACCTAATAAAGTTCTAAAAAATTAGACGTGTATTCATGCAAGTTGGTTTATTATGTATAAATCAACTTTGCATCCAGAATGGTTATATAAAATTTAAACTTTGGTGAGTATATAAGAATATTACGTTTACAGGTGTCATCTTTAATGGTAGCACGGAGGGGAATGTAAGCATGTTAAGAGGGAGCATGTAATGAAATCATTTTTAATATATTTGGATAATTGGAAGATTAAGTATTTGTAAAATTTGAATTGGTTTAGTGGCAAAGAACTTGTTCTTTTGAAAGGAGTATGAGATAGTTTCATATTATTGTCAAAAAAAAAAAGAAAAACAGATGGCTGGTATGGTAAAATAAAAAATATCTTTTCTTATATTTTATTTTTGAATTGTTTTTAAAAGATGCACTTTTTTGAATTAACAACATAAATAAAATTTTAATATTTCTAACACTAGCATAGATATCTTAGTTTGAATATTGAGAATACAAGGCAGTGCCACAAAAAATAGATGGTAGGTATGGTGAACTATAAAATATCATTTCCTATATTTTAATTTTAAATTGGATTTCTAAAGAAACACTTTTTATAATTAAGAACATATAAGTAAAATGTTAATACTTCCAACACTAGCATAGATATCTCAGTCTTGAGGGACTTGTGTTGAAATTGTTATTGAGAATAAAAAATGGCCTAAGACTGATACCTTCATGTCTTCTACATAGATGTATTAATATGTTTGTGCTAATTATTTATTACATGATTAAATTATGTACAAAATTATAAGTTGTAAAATAAAAGAAATTAAAATTGTTTAAAAGTTAAGCTAAAGGTAATTTCTTTTTGAGAGGGAATGAATTAATTTTGGTACCAATGGTGAATTAATTTTTATGTTTGAACATTGAATAGTGCCTTTTGTCTATAGCCTTTGAAAAATGAATATTGTTGAATGATATTGAATAAACACAAAGACACACATATGAATGTATATATAATGAGAGTGAGAGGGGCTTGAAAATCTAGTTGTCAATAATTTTATTTTTTACTTTGAAACTTAAAACATCAAAAGAAAAATAAATATCAATGTAAGGGATGTTTAAAACAATTTGTAGCATATAGAATTTTTTTGGAAAAATACATGTATTAATTAAATAAAATGAATGTACAAGAGTAAAAAAAGTCAAGGAAGCACTTCAAGCCAAAAATTTTGAAATTAACAACTCAAGTTTAAAAAGCTTGTAGCATATAGATGAATAGATAGATCAGTCATCACACAATATTTCTTTGACATTAAAGTGATTCTAACCCAAAAATGAGCCACAAATACTCATGAATATATGTTGGGAGTATTTTTTTTTGTTGCAAATGATAGTTAGTGATCTAGATTTAGAATATCTAATAAAAAAGATTTAAAATTAATCTATACAAACATCCATATTCAACCAATACACTTGCATCATTTCACCTATAATTCATTATTTTTTATTAGGGGTAAACAAAAGTTGAAGGGACTTAAAACCCTTTTACAAATAGATTTTGAGCATCCTAACCTCTAAGATGGGTTTTAGAATGGATCCCATAACTATCAAAGTGGGTTTTGAAATGGCCCCCAAAACCAAAAAGTGACCAACAACAAAGCCACCCCACCGTATAGTCCAAACTACTCCTGAAAAACTCATATGCACCTCAATAGGAGTGGATCCCACCTCCATAGGAGTAAAAACAACATAGACCACTAGAAAGGAAACTATCACCAAGTTTGAACCTTCCCTCAAGTAGCAACAACTATAAGAAGACCTCAAAGAACCATTAACACACTCTTTCCTCCAGCAATACATCACCTCTATAGAATATGCCTCCACATCTATAAGATGCAGGAAAGAGGAGAGTAGGATCAAAATGAGCCCTTCCCACTACAAGGACACAAAGCGATACCCAACCTAAATAGGGGAAAAATCTACCTCCATACAAGTATCACAGGGATGAGACTAGGCATAAAAAATAAAATCTCATAGTATAATATAACAAGAGTCTCACTAGGTGCCAAGGTATGTGCAGGATCATGGTATACAAAGCTATGGCCTTAAGTGGCAATGAAAAATTAGAAAATCAGGGTTAGTCAACTTGACGTAAAAAGTTGAACATCTTATCAATCTTATGTGAAAAAGTTGTAAGAACATAATCTTGAGGAAATTGAATTTAGTTTCTAAACTATTAGCCCTTGTCTAAAAAAAATTTAATCTAATTGTTCAAAAATTTAAATTTCAATGCAGTATTACGAAAATTTTAAGAAAAAGATAAAAAGTACATGTACGTCTAACCACCTTAATCACAATCAAATCACTAGTACATTTGACCTTATTTTTCCACCAAAATTATTGACCAACAAATAAAAAGGTTTAGGTTGGTTAGATTGTAGAAGGAAATATTTGATTTTTTTTAAATCCATGTCCGTGTTAGTCAAAATTTTGACCAATACCTTGGTGGTCAAAATTTTGACCGCCCCGAGCATAAATTTTTAAAAAAATGTTTCATTTATCACTTCATTATTCACCACGGTAAAGAAGGGCAGCACATGAAGAGGATTCTCAACAATTTCATTTGGACCGCTTGTAAGGATTTTGATTTGGGTTTTCATGCATTTACATTTGCGTTTTCATTTTTATTTGGACCACTTGAACTCGTGCGCCCTATGGGATTTTGTTACTCTATTTGTTGCATCTTTGGTGTATATTCTTATTTCTACAACTGGTTGTAGTATAGTGATACACATTGTTATTGAATCCAGTGTATTTTTATCTATGATTCCTATCGTAGTAATTAAATAAATAGATGAATGGTGGAAGTGATTGAAAACTCTCATTTCTTTGGCTCTCACAATCTGTACAAGCCCGTACAGATTCATCTTGCAAGTCTGAGGTTAAATGGTTGATTATTGATTGAGAGAAGCTATCACGGTCCTTTTATGGTTGGGTTTATACCTTAACCTAGGTTTTTTGGAGGTTTTTATGCTTCCTCTCAATGCCACCATGGAAAACTTCTCATTCTTGGTGGGCTTGAACGTTTCTGAATGCTCTTTCATTTGAATATGGTCTTAAGGTGAGAGATTGCAGACAGAGATCACATTTAATTATGAAATGTGATCATAAAACCACACAATCCATCACATCGGCATTTTTGTGACAAAACCCTATCCAGTTAGGGTTTCAGACTTGTTTGAACAAAATTTCTTATAACTCCTTGAAGTATAAATGGGTCTATGTCAAACCAAATCCAAAAGAAAGGTAATCCACTTATCTACACATCCATGTATGTTTTATACTTTTTCCAATCTGTATAGGGTCATACAAATTGACTAATTACAAGGAAAACATAGAATACTAGGAAAATTCAAAACAAATCTTTATTGATCTCATTCAAAGCTTCAACAAATATGTATTCTTCGACCCCAAGAGGAAAAAATAGAATAAAAAAAACCTCCATAACTGATTTTCAAATCAATTGACTGTTGGAATACAAAATTTTCAGTTTTGAAGACAAGTTTCTCAAGCAACTTTTACAATTTTGTCATTTTTTTCCATTTGACTATCTAATGACCTCTTATGCCCCTATAATTCTTCCAATATGCTAGTTATGGTTTGATTATAGTTTGACCAAGGAGGTCCTGAATGAGTACATAGGATCAATTTAGCACATGAATACCTTACAAAATGATTCAAAACATTTCAAAACATCCCTAAATGGTCCATGTGACCTTATTACAATCAAACAAACACAAAAAATTCAAAACATCCCTAAATGGTCTATATACTTCCCTATGATCTTGTATGTCTATAGATACATGCCCGTAGGAACATAGCCAAGCCTCCCAAAGGGACTTTCAAAAAGATCCCTTTTTTAGGTGCATACTCCATGTCAATCTAACATTTCCTCTCTCGTCTTCTATATAAAAAATGCTACAAAATATGGAAATATAGAGAACACACCTTAATTGTTTAAAAAGAGATGTCATCCCATGGATTGCAATTATTGAAGAATAAAAATAAATAAATTTGTTTAAAATTAGATATAAAAACTTTTAATCAAAATGATATTGATGGATATAATGCCACACTTTACAACCTTTTCCATCATCTCTCCAACCTGTATAAAAAAGGAAGTTTTAGAACTAGACACGAGCCTTCATCAAAGTATAATCAAAAGTGTATTTTTTTCATATATCATAACTATAAATTCTCTAATAGATGTGTATACAAAATGTGGAATCATACTCAATGCATGTGAAGTGTTTAATATACCACCTCAAATAGATATGATCTCATGGAATAAGACTATATTTTGATCAAGTCTGGTTTTGTACGGACAATGGCTGGACAATGGAATAAGACTGTGTTTTGATCAATTCTGATATTTGTATGGGGTGTTTTATGTGAGCTTTGATTGGAACAAGTCTAAAAAGCATCTAAAAGATCTTAGGAGGTAATATTAACATTTTTTGACTGTTTTGAAAGTCATTTGATATGACTATCCTCCCATTCACAGCGTAGATAGCACCATTCCTGTATATATTCTATAACAGTTTGAATTTCTTTATGAATACTAACCATTCCATGGACTCAGAGGCCTAGAATCCATGGAGTGTGGTTTATCTAACATTGTATCATTGTCCTTTAACCATGCATATGCAGAAAATTGGAAAGAGGAAGTGATCACAGTCAGGAAATGAAGAAAATGTGGTGAAATTGGTGGCACAAGTATTGTAGCGAATGATCTAGTCAAACAAGGGGTACATTTAATGATTTGGATTGTTTTAGTTTTTTCATTTGAGGGTGAATCAAGTTTATTTTATTCTTAGAAGTGTTTGGAAGCATGACATTTAGAAAGCCCTAGAAATAAGGGTTTGGAGTGTCCAATTTGGGGCTTTTGGTGTTGCAGGGGGTCAATACCTAATTTCTTGGAGATTTGGCCATTTTGAACCATTATTAGCGACTTCTGAAAGTTTGGGGTCTTGGCAGTACAAGGAGTATATGGTTGATTTGTTATTTGGGGTCCTTTATGCATAAAAGACCCTCTCTTAGCCAAAAGAGTCACTTATTAGTTCTTTTTTTTCTTTGAAAATTGTTGGAGATAAGGTCTTATGAAGGTTACTAAAGGGCTACAAGACATGGCTATTAGGCCTAGTGGCAGTTTGGAGAAGTTTCAAGGTCTAGGAGTGTTGGGTTGTACTTGGAATCACAAAACCACTTGAATAAACCTTAATAAAATATAAAGATACCATATCCATCACCATTTTCCATTTGGGTTAGTCTTGGTTAGATTGAGGTCATTTGGAGGACTTGAGGGCTTGGGAATAGTGCCTAAACCAAGTAGATTCAAATCCTATCCTAATTTGTTATTTTATTTTTATATGAGAAAAGGAATGTGAAATTAAATAATTAATTAGATAAGAATTTCTTGTATTAATTAGTGATGGATGAAGGTAACAATAACAAATTGAATATGATTTAAATAATTCATGAATGGTAAGTACAAATAATTAAATAAGTATAATTATTTTGACTAACCATTAGAGTAAATTTGACCCTATTTATTCAATAAGGGGAAGATGCATCAAATTGTTGTTAGTCAATTAAAGCCTAATGGAATATAAGGACTCATAAAGTGATGTGAATCTATGATTCTTAAATGGCTTAGAATAAAATTGAAGTAAATTAGGGGGTTTTTTGGATTGTATCTTGCAAATAGAAGAATAATGTTAGTGAATTGTATCTTGCAAATAAAAGAACATGTTTAGAGATAGTTTAGTTTGTCCAAGTGTAGCATAGTTGTACAATTTAAGAGGGAACCATTGTAGAAGGAGATGAAGATTTTGTATGGAGTCAAGAAAAAGAAAAAGAGATCATAGATCTTAATGGGTTGTCATAGATCAAGTCCATGTCATTTGATTTGAATCTACCTACTTCCTAGTCCTTATTTACACACACTCTCTTAGCCCTGATCCTATCTGACTAGTCCACTACACCTTCCTCTCAACTAGACACCACACATTCTGTCCTCTATGACAGTCCTTACAACTCTCTCCAAAATACACTCACATAACCCTTGCATTGTTCTTTCTAACTTAAACCACCATTAGCTACCTTCACACCTTTTCTCTAGGCCATGTCCCCCTTTCTAGACCCTCATATGGTCTACCAAATCTTTCACATAATTATAAACACAAAACAACTATTTAGTGTCCTAACTAGACAGTCACTGTCCTCACTCAAAAATACATCTTACAAACTATCATCTTAGATCTAATAGCCTCTACCTTCACCATAGAACATAAGGACACCCTTTGCAACACCCCTATACAAACAAACACACCCTCCAAAGGGATTATATATTTGATAAGATGAGGACAAGAAGAGGAATCACATGGATTAAAAAAACTCAAATTTAAATGCGGTTGGTAAAGGTAAGGTTAATCTCTAGGATTAGGTGACGGTAAGGAAATCTGAGAAGTTGAGATCAAATTCGCATTCAACTACTTAGGAGAATAATTAATTTTTGAGCAATCTCACAAGCAATGACACTAAAATTTCATTGAAATTATCTCATACTATAATTTCATCAATTATGACTTCAATATTAAGTAGAAGAATCTTTGGGATCACTCAACATTGATTCATTTTCTTTGTTTGATCTAGGAATGAAAGGAACCACTGAAGGTTGAGAGATATGAGCTGCCATTTGTTTTCCTCTTTTTTCTTTATAGGTTGATGGAGGTGGAACCACAAAATATATAGGATGCATATTAGGAGTATTAAAGAGTCTCAATATATGATGTAGATTGAGAAGAGATACTTCCATATCCATAGATGAACAAGGATTATTGAGGGTATCAATAAAAGTAGATCCCAAATAATTACCGAAGGATATGTCAAAGATTCTATTGGTTTTAAACTTTTGATAAGAAAGTAATAGGATGAGTTGATTAGGTGTAAGAGGTTGAGTTTTTTGAGGCCAAAATTAATCAAGGGTAAATTTTCCTACAAATACATCCTACAAACCATCATATTTTATTCTTACATTAGAGGCATTCATATGAACTTTGAATTGTTTTCAAGCTAATCCAATTCATTGTCAGGGTTATTAGTCAGCAAATGGTGGAAAAAGAATTGAATTTGATGGAAAGGGTATTGCAGTAGACATTCTAGTCGAATGAGGGGTATATTTTAGGTTTTGGAATGCTTTTGTATGTTGAATGCAAGGTGAAACAACCTTCAATTTGGTCTAACATTTCTTGAAAGACAAAGATTTAGAAAGCCTTAGAAATAAGGGTTTGGAACACCAAATTTTGGGCTTTTGGGCTTCTAGGAAGTTTGAGTCTAATTCCTTTGAAATTTGGAGTTTTGATAGCTTAATATGACACTGTCTACAATTTGGAGTCTTGGGAGTACAAGAAACACAAGGTTGCTTTGTTAAATTACCCATTTTTATGTATTTTGGGAGTCACGGGGTGTGAGAAACAGTACATGTTCCAAAACAGCCATATCTTTCCTTTTAATATGACAATGTACTAGGAAAAGGGTATCCAAAACACCAATTTATTTTGTCAATCCTTTGGAATTTTGCAAAGTTAAGTGTTGTTTACCTTCACTGCAGTTTTGTTTTCCTTCACTAGTACATTTGACCTAGTTTTTCTACCAAAAATTTTGACCATGAAATAAAAAGGTTTTGGTTGGTTGGATTATAGAAGGAAAACTTTCATTTTTTTCAATCCATGCCCATGTTCATCAAAATTTTGACGAACGTGGGCATAACTTAAAAAAAAAATTTCATTTCTCATTTCATTATTACCACGACAAATTTTTTCAAGGGTTGCAACATGTGAAACCTCATCGGCCAAGGTAGATTCTGTTGGAAACTAAATTGAAACAATTGTTGTATTGTCATTGATGTCAAACCTTAATTGGTAAGATTGTTGCTACTTAGGAAAGTACTATATCTATTTGAGTGTTGCTAAGGGGCTAAGCAAGGTTGGTAACAATAGCACCTAAGGAAAGGTTGAGTTATCTTGATACTAAAAAGTGTACTTGACTATGTTGCACTATGATGAGATAATGTATTGTTTATCTTAGTAAGACTGAAGACTAAACTGGTAGGCTTAACCAAGCAAAGAATGGAAAAATCATGTTTAAGCCGAGTGATGTTAGTGTCGACCGAGTTAGTATATGCCGAGAAAAATCATAGTGTCGACCAAGCATCAGTAAATTGCTGAGGAAGACAGTGCAAGCCGAGGAGACAGTTTTAGTATTGACCAAGTGTTCTACATGAAGACCTAGTGAACAATCACAGTATTGACCGAGCATCAACAATTTTATATTTGAAGAGAATTTAATTTTGGGGCTGACATTGTTGAATTCTTGGATTATGTAAAATGTGTTGACTTTATTTATTGATTGTTTGGAAGCATTAAATGCTTTGTAAAATGTTTTATTGTAAATCTTTAAGAGATTTGAGATGATTCTAGAAAAGGAGCCGAAGAACACAAAGCGGGTAGATTCAATGAATCTGACCTAACCCTAAGATCTATGAATGAGATTGAGCAAAAGATGAGTTAACCTAATTGAGGAAAATATAAGGGAATTTGAACATTGTGATATGCATGCACATGGTGAACAGAGAATGTTGGAAGAAGAAAAGTTTTATTGACTGAATAAGCAGAAAAGGCTGAAGGAGAATGGTGGTGATTGCTTGAAGAAAAGTTCTGAGAAGATCAGAGATGGAAATGGAAAAGTTTCAAAGTTAGTAAACCAACATTAGTGTACGAAATCAGATCTGATATTTGCAAAGTGAGTTGTATATTTTTCAGATAATACTGCTGCTACTTTCTAACCATTGTAACAGTTAAAATCCTTTTAACAAAGGTTGACCTAATAGTCATACGTTAAATCCTTTGAACAAGGTTGCATTCTAATGGAGTGTATGTAAGTCCTATGACTAGGCTCACTTTTAACAGGGTGATTGAAATCCTTTAAATGGGTCACACTTGACAGTGTGTGTTGTAACCTTTGATAGGGTTGGCTTTTTACTGAGCTCACTTCAGAAGAGTGAAAATAATAGAAGCATGTTACAAAGTGGTTTTTCCCAAATTGGGTTTCCACTATAAAACTTGGTTTTTATACTTGTGTGAATGTTTAGATCTGAACATTGCTATGTTTTACAAGTTAAATTACAGTCGGATAGTGGACTACATTGTTAGATGTTTCTATTATTGAATCAGTGATGATCGAGTTTGTTTTGGTTTTGGATCTGATTTAAGGATAAGTTTATGATATTGTTTTATACATCAGGACCTGAGAACAACTGATTCACCCCCCCTCTCTATTGTTCTAAATCATATTAATAGATTCGACACTGTGTATAGGGGTTGCAGTTTTTATCTAGACTTGGGCCCTTGATCTTCGAGCTTGGTTTTGGAAACTTGGTTTTTCCTCTCCTTATCAAATGGAAGCTCATTGAGGTAGAGATTGTGTCATTATCTCCTCTTCATTTTGATAGAATACATTGCATTTGATCACTTGATTGAATACCATCATGTATTTTGAGGGCACATCTTACTGTGATCATTACTCCATGCTCTGTTGTGTCCATGGCATTGAGTTCATTTCTTTGGATGATTTGATTATGGCATTTACATCTATATTCTCACTATTTTATTATGAGCTAGGGCATCATGTAATGTTTATTTTCTATTACCATAGCCCGTGAGTCTGATCTGCATCTTTGATTTTATCACACTTGCTGTGTTAGTGAACCAGGGCATCATGTTAATGTGTGTTCATTAGATTCTCTGGTTAAATTGCTTACTGCATGGAATCATTGGTGACACATTTCCTTCTCTACTATGCTAACTAGTGCCACCATTTTTTTACATGGCATATGCCCTTGGCTCGTGCTCTTCATATTACCACTATTATTACTCATCTTTCCATTAGTTTTTGAAAAAAAAACCTCCACAGTGACATTTGGATATGATTTCCCATTCAAACCAAGTGAGCTGCTGACGTCAAATGTGGATTGTCTCCCAACAGAGTGCAATCATATTTATCCAAACATTTTGCCACTTCATCTGCCCTTCCCTATCATATAAGTGCCCGTTAATGTTGCAGATGCTATGCCTTCAAATAGTAATCTCTATGCATATTGGCGTTCATAGTTATTTGTAGTATCCTCTTTTAATTTTCTATGAAGATACGCTTAGTTAATTTTCAATATTGAAACTCAATATATCATTGAAAAACCATAAACATGGTTAGTGATCATATATCTCAATTGGGTTTGCAAGCAATGGATATATCAGTCGCATTTCCTCAGGCTACTCCAGCCTCCAAATTCCCTGCTTGTGTATCTGATTATTATCAGTTGGATGATCTTTTAATTCTTGAAGAGAAGGCTATTCGTAACAAAGTTAGGGAAGTTGTTGAAGCTGAAATTACCCCTATAATTGCAAAGTATTGGGAGATAGCAGAATTTCCATTTGAGATTGTGCCAAAGCTTGCTAATATTAAGGTGTCTGGAGGTACCATTAAGGGATATGGTTTCCCTAGTCTATCTATTGTTGGTAGTGCTCTTGCCATGGCTGATATTGCAACAGTAGATGCCAGCTATTCTACATTTATAATGGTGCATACTTTCTTAGCAATGCTAACAATATCAATGTGTGAAAGTGAGCATCAAAAGATAAAGTATGTACATGGCATATGCCCTTGGCTTGTGCTCTTCACTATTGTTATGATGTTGTTTACATGGCATCATTTCCCTTGACCCATACTCTATTTCTTATGTTGTTGTTACCATAACATGATTACGATTTAGAGCCCATGAGATAGGGCATCTTTGCCATATTTGTACTTTGTTGTTGCAACATGAAATTGATGGTGTTTACTATTTGCTTGGGGACGGGCATGAGGTTGCAAAAAGTTGTATTTTTACTGTTAGATCATATATTAATACTATTTTTAATTTGAGCTGGGGCATCATGCTTACATGTTAATTCTTGCTTGCTACTGTCATGTACCATGATGTTTTATTGTTTATTCATTGAGGCCACAAGCCATATGTTGAATTAGTACATATTGTTATCATTTCCTTGGCTGTGATTGCTACTCACCTTCATGGAATGATGATGTGACTCAAGTATTATTTCTTTGCAATGCTTTGGCAGCCTGATTTATGTTGATCTTAATTATATATTATACTTTTTTGCATGATCCTACAACAGCCATAGGATTCTTGACAATGAATGAAGGGGAGAGAGTCAGATATATTATATAGAAGTTTGGAGGACTCTAGTTAGGATAGAAAATATTTTGATACAATTGTGTGTTTATTTGATCCATGTTTCAAATTATAACAATTATTTCATTTTAAAACAATGTTCATATGAATTTTGTGAATTTTGAATGCTTGGTGATTGTATGACTTGTATGAATTGATGTATCTCTGTATAGCAGAATTCACGAAATCTTGTGATGGATTTAATGAGAATTAAATTGATTATTTTTAAGGCTTGATGCCCTTATGCTCTACCTCCTAAAATTCTTTAACTCTCATACCATTAGTAGGTACTGATTTGTGAGGATTGTTCTAGTTTAAAGACCCTATTTTGTTGTTGTATCTAATTGCTTGCTAGTCACATGATGTTAGATTTTGAATGATGTATTGAGAGTCAGTGATGTTTCTATATTCTATGAGCACTAAGTATGAATATATTAGGTTGATTTGCAAACTTATTACTGCTATATGGAACTATTGGTTACTGACAATTGAGATCCTATTTACTCATGGATGGAAACTACATATATCAATAGCCAGTGAGCTAGACATAATTCTTATTTGTTGGACTATGATTTTCTTTGTTTTGTATCCTTTGAAGAGACCTTAAGTTGGACACTTGTTCATTGGAAACCATCTTTATGAAGGCCTTGAAGTTGACTAATTCTAGCTCAAGTATAGTTAAATTGTCCTTGCTACCCTAGAATGACATCTTTGTTCAAACCATTGATTGCAAACATTTTTTAAGTACTTGAATCTACAATAGCACAATAGTGGTGAATGTATGATTATTATAATCATATGATTATATATTATAATATTTATGTAATAAATGTAGTAGCGATGGTGCGGTACATTATTGATATAGGCTCGATGGCTCTTGTCAATGTGCCAAACTGTCAATGTGGTGGTGGGCAGCGTGCGTTGAAGACTTCACAGACACATAGCAACCCTAGACGATAATTTTAGTGCTACCCAAATAGAAAAAAGGTTGCTAATATGTATATATTTAATATTTCTAATATAAATACTATTCATTATATTATAAGAACTAATGTAGATTGGGCATCACAGGGAAATACTGGCTGCAAATACTTTAGTTGGGTCGATGAAAACTCATCTGCATCTATCCACCCATCTCCACTTATCCATGATGAAGGATTTGAGTGGAAAATGTGTCAGGCTAGGGAAAATGCTGAAATTATATTTTTACAATGCCTTCTCTGTATTGTAATCACATATCTTTGTTGCGACCATATGCAGAGATGATCTCAGGAATTAGTCAGTTTAGTATTTTCATATTGTAACTAATATTTTAATATGGATATGGCATAACTTCTCTTTTCCTCAAGTGCGCATATATATGGTTTACATCTTTTTTTACAATAATTCTTCATGTTTATGGCTCAGGTGAGCCCCAATCTACTATCAATCACATGATTTAACATATAGTATTTTCTTGGTTATTCCATTTGTTCCTTGATACATCAATTCAACCACACCCACTCCACTTCACATGGATGTCTTTGAAATATAATCCTAACTGTAATAAACTAACTATAACTACTAACTAACTTCTAACTGTCTGATACCAGTCACCAAATTGACTATATTAACAATCTAAACAAGAAATTTTTTGTCAAGTTGACAACAAAAGTTGTCAACTCGACAACACATCATCCAAAGCCCATCTAAAGACTTCTAAAAGGTTTAATGACAACCTTTAAAACCAACTAATCCTATAAACCTTACTACTAACCCCCAACTAAGCCTTTTTAGGCTCATATTGCCAATATAGACACATTACAATGTTTTGCACTTCAAGTGCTCTTGACAACATTTAGAGGCTTTAATAGCCTTATTACATCTTTTAAAACCATTATTGGTCATTTTCCCAATCCCCTAACCTAGGATCAATCCATAATCTATTCCTAGTGACACTTAGGTACCTTTTAGGCTTATCATTGCCAAATAAGGTTTACATTCAAAATTTGATTACAATAAGATCAATATATGATCAAAATAATATCATATGACCATGAATATTCTTCTTACATGATTCAATGACCTTTGAAGTCCATTTGGTTTTAATTACACCTAAGGATCCATCAGTGACCCTGGTGCTCTTCATGACTCTTGCCTTTGACCTTGGTGCTCCTGCACCAACTGCTAGCATGAAGGAAGATTTGACATAAAATATATGAAGGCTACTTAGTTTATCTTAGGGATAGAGATAATTTAATTTTAACTTTGGTTGTGTTAAAGGAACTATGTTGACTTTATTTTGTAGTTGTTTAACATGAGAGTTTGTAGATTAATAGGAGTTCAAATTTTTATGGGAGCGTATCATTCAATTGAGCATTAATGCCCATCTATATCTAGTGAGATGAACATAACTCATGTACCTCATGCTAGTGTGCTTGGATACCTTGTGTACACTATTTTTGCATTAGACTAGACATTACCCAAATAGTGAGTATTTATATAAAGTGCTCGAAGATCAAAGGCCCAAGTCCAGAATGCCAAAATTATATAAAGTGCTCAAAGATCAAAGGACCAAGTCTAGAATTGCCAAATTATCCAAAATAGACATTATCCAAATAGTAAGTATTTATATAAAGTGCTATAACACACAAGCGGTCCTCCTTTTACACCAATTAATAATAGTGACAACCCTCACAAGTGGTTGGATAATGTCTAGTCTAATCCAAGCACACTAGCATGAGGTACATGAGTTATAAACTCTCATGTTAAACAACTACAAAATAAAGTCAACATAGTTCCTTTAAGTTAAAATTAAGAACTTTCATGAAGTCAAGGAAGTAAGTGTGAGATCAAAATCAATCAAGTCCCTGAATCTAAGTCCAAGTTTAAAAGGGAGGGCTTCTAAAGGCATGAAAATGACTATGTCTGGGATGATGAAGTAAAGGTAAATTCTAAAGGGGCAGAACCTGCCCTCTTCTTGGGATTTTTATCCCAACCACCCATTCATTTCCACCCAGGTGTAGGACTGCAAAAAACAAGGCATGAACGAGGAGACAAACATAAATTTTAATTGCCATTTCTAACAAGTTATTGCTTATAATCCCATGAATTAACAATGAAAGGAAACTGAACAGAGCAAGGTTCCATTTAAATGCATTTAAATAGAATTTTCAGCATATTATTATCATTCTATTTCTTTGTTGTAAACATGCCATTGGTTCAGTTTTGTAAACATGCTTGCAATCTCATTGCCAAAGTGGCCAAAGACTATGTTAGGCTGATAAAATATGGGGATTCTCTTTACCATTGCAAATCTTTGAAGGTTGCTGCACTTGGACAAATGTGTACCATTGTTAAGAGAATTGGACCGAGTTTGGCTTACCTCGAACAGGTGAGGCAACATATGGAAAGGTTGTTGTCTATTGACCCAAATACCAAGACTATTTTGATCTGTAGGTACCCTAATGTTGGCAAGAGTTCTTTTATTAATAAGATTACTAGGGCGTATGTGGATGTGAAACCTTATGCTTTTACTACTAAGTCTCTGTTTGTCGGGCATACTGATTATAAGTACTTGAGGTATTGGGTTATTGATACCCCTGGTATTTTGGACCACCCCTTGGAGGACAGGAACACCATTGAGATGCTTAGTATTATTTCCTTGGCTCATTTGAAGGTATTTGTTTTATTTTTCCTTGATGTTTTAGGGTCCTATGGTTATAGTATTGTGCAACAGGAAGCTCTATTTCATAGCATAAAACCTTTGTTTGCCAATAAGCCTCTTATTGTAGTTTGTAATAAGATTGATTTGCAACCACTAGAGACACTACTAGAGGAGGATGCAAAATTGGTTGTGGAGATGAGATCTGAGGATGGGAAAAATATGGGTGGGTTCTTTAGGAATCAAGAGGGGGGGATGATGAAAAGGAAGCTTTGGCTGCAATTAGGAAGAAGAAGAAGATGCTTATTGTCGAACACAAATTGAAGAAGAGTAGTGCAGAGAGCTGTTGATATTATGGCAACTGATCATGTAGTGGGTGTTGAAAAAGGAAAAAGGAATACCGACATTGGAAAACCCTAAAATGGTCGATTTTAGAGGTTGCCCTAAAATGTTGTTATAAGTGGCTGAGATGCATAATGCATTGTAATGTTGGTGTATGATTTTGCTGGATAATAAGAAAGGTTGGATGGCTGTGTAGGTGGACGTAGCCCAAGTTTTGGGTGAACCATGTTAAACCTGTGTGTTATCTATTTTTTGATTGTTTTCCTCTTCTATTTCTACATATAACTGTGAATTTTATATTGTTTTGGATCTGTCAATCCCTAACAATTGGTATCAGAGCAAGGTTTTGTGTTGTAGATTGGCAAGACTTTCAGATTTGAGTGGGAGCAATGGAGGATTCCAAATTCAAGGTCAAAAAATTCAATGGCTAGAATTTTTAGTTATGGAAAATGCAGATGGAGGATTATCTGTATCAAAAAGATTTGTGGCGGCCATTAGAAGGAAAGACAAAGAAACTGGCCACACAGTCAGATGAAGATTGGGATATTTTGGATAGAAAGGCGCTGGGATCTATTCATTTGTGCCTTGCACTATCTGTAACTTTCAACATACCAAAGGCAAAAATGACTGTAGATTTGATGCAGACATTGGCTCAGTTATATGAGAAACCCTCAGCTTCGAATAAGGTATTTCTTATGAAGCGTTTATTTAAAAAGAAAATGGGTGAGGGAGGATCTGTAGTGAATCATTTAAATGAGTTTAATATAGTTACCAGTCAACTGTCATCGATAAATATTACCTTTAATGATGAGGTTATGACTCTTAATTTTATGCTCTTTGCCAGAAAGCTGGAATAGCTTGGTTATGACTGTAAGTAACTCTGTCTCTAGTTCAAATACTTTAAAATTTGATGAAGTTGTTGGTGTTATCCTAAGTGAGGAAATGCAATGGATAGGCATAGATGAAACTTCAACCTCATCAGGTTCTGCTCTAAATGTGGAGAATAGAGGAAGAGCAAGGGAAAGAGGAAAAGGCTCTTCAAATGATAAGTCATGAGGGAAGTCAAAGAAAAGGTGCTCTCAATCTAAAGGTAAGAAAGATTGTTGGTACTGTGGAAAGCCTAGTCACTGGAAGAAAGACTGTTGGGCTCGAAAAAATAAACAAGGAGATGGAAATGATGATGACAGTAAGGAAGCTAATGTTGCAAGTAATACTTTACAAGATGCTTTAATCTTATGTTTGGATAATGTTAATGATTCCTGGGTAATAGATTCTGGGGCTTCATTCCATGCTACATCCCATAGAAAATGTTTTCAAGATTATGTTCAAGGTGATTTTGGAAAGGTATATTTGGGTGATGATGAGCCCTATCCTATTGTCAGAATGGGAAAGATAAAGATCAAATTGCCAAACATAAATGACTGGATGTTGCAGGAGGTAAGGCATGTTCCTAATTTAAGAAGAAATTTAATTTCTGCAGGACAACTGGGTAGTGAAGGATGCATAGTCATGTTTACAGATAATGTCTGGAAGGTCACTAAAGGTTCATTAGTAGTAGCTAAAGGTGCAAAGGTAGGCACATTATATCTGTGTACTGGTAACACTTATTCTACCTTAGCTACTACTAATAATGTTAATGCAGGGAATGCTACTATAGATGTTGCAAGAACATATTCACAAATGTGGCACCATAGGCTTGGGCGCATGAGTGAGAAAGGGATGAAAACCCTTCACTGTAAAAATTTGTTGCTAGGACTGAAAAATATTGATTTAGAGTTCTGTGAAAATTATGTTTATGGTAAACAGTAAAGGGTCAGATTTCTGAGAGTTGGGAAAGAAAAGAAGAGTGAGAAGTTGGAGCTAGTGCATTTAGATGTATGGGGACCGGCTCAGGTATCATCTCTTGGTGGATCTCATTATTATGTTATTTTTATAGATGATTCAACTAGGAAAACATGGGTATATTTCCTAAAACAAAAATCTGATGTTTTTGAAACATTTAAGAAATGGACTGAAAAATATTGATTTAGAGTTTTGTGAAAATTATGTTTATGGTAAACAGAAAAGGGTCAGATTTCTGAGAGTTGGGAAAGAAAAGAAGAGTGAGAAGTTGGAGCTAGTGCATTCAGATGTATGGGGACCGGCTCAGGTATCATCTCTTGGTGGATCTCATTATTATGTTATTTTTATAGATGATTCAACTAGGAAAACATGGGTATATTTCCTGAAACAAAAATCTGATGTTTTTGAAACATTTAAGAAATGGAAAGCTTTGGTTGAGAATGAGATAGGAAAGAAGTTGAAGTGTCTCAGATTTGATAATGGAGGTGAGTATTGCAGCATAGCCTTTGAATATTACTATTTTATCAATGGAATTCGAAGGTAGAAGACGGTTCCAGGAACCCCGCAAGAAAATGGTGTGTCAGAAAGAATGAATAGGACAATCATGGAATGTGCAAGGAGCATGAGATTACATGTTGGACTGCCCCTTCATTTCTAGATAGATGCTGTAAACACTGCTGTCTATTTGATAAATAGAGGATCCTCAACCCCTTTGGATGGTGGTACTCCAGAGGAAGCATGGACTGGTAAAAAGGTAAATTATTCATTTCTAAAAACTTTTGGTTGTGAATCCTTTGTCCATGTTGATAAAGAAAATAGAACCAAGCTTGATGCTCAATCTCTAAAATGTACCTTCATTGGATATGGAGTAGATGACTATGGTTATCGGTTATGGGATTTTCAAAATCATAAAATAATTAGAAGTAGAGATGTTATATTCAATGAGAAGGTCATGTATAAAGAATAGTTGCAGGAAAAGAAGAATGAATAGGTCAATCAAGAATATGTGGTGTTGGATGATACTTCTGAAAATGAAATGCCATCGGTACCTGATGCTCAGAAACAACAAGTTATTCCACAAACTCTTGTAAGTGTTAGATGTTCTACAAGGTCAAGTAGACCTCCTGAAAGCTTTTCTCCTTCTTTGTATTCAATTTTATTGCCTGATTTTGGTGAGCCAGAAGAATATGAAGAAGCAATGTAGGTGGATGCCAAACAATAGTGGAAGTTGGGCATGAAAGATGAGATGGAATCCTTGTTGAAAAATAAGACTTGGGACTTAGTCCCTTTACCTGAAGGAAAAAGAGCCTTGCCTAATAAATGGGTTTATAGGCTGAAGGAGGAAGATGGAGGAAAGAAAAGGTATAAGGCTAGACTTGTGGTAAAAGGTTTTGCACAGAAAAAGGGTATATATTTTGATGAAATATTCTCTCCTATTGTAAAAATGACTTCAATTAGAATTGTACTAAGTCTTGTGGTTGCAAATAACTTACATCTTAAGAAACTAGATGTCAAAACAACTTTTCTCCTTGGATATTTGGAGGAGGAAATTTACTTGTAGCAACTAGAGGGATATGAGGTCAAGGGTAAGGAGAATTTGGTGTGCAGGTTAAGGAAGAGTCTGTATGGCCTAAAGCAGGCACCCCGTCAATGGTATTTAAAATTTGATAGTTTCATGGCTGAACAAGGTTACCATAGATGTCATTCTGATCACTGTGTATATTTTAAGAGATTGGATAATGGGAGTTACATTATCTTGTTACTCTATGTTGACGGCATGCTTGTTGCTGGGTCTAATATGCAACATATAAATGAACTTAAATAGAAATTAGCAAGGTCATTTTCTATGAAGGATTTGGGTGCTGCTAAGCAAATCCTTGGTATGAAGATTACATGGGACAAGAAAAATAGAACCTTGAATTTTTCCCAAAGTGAGTATATAACGAAGGTGTTAAAAAGATTTAATATGCAAGATTAAAAAGCAGTCAGTACACCTTTGGCTATTCATTTCAAATTGACTAAGGAAATGTGCCCAAAGGCACAGGAAGAGGTAGATAAAATGTCTAACATCCCGTATTCATCAGCTGTTGGCAGTCTGATGTATGCAATGGTATGCACATGACCAAATATTGCTCATGCAGTGGGATTTGTCAGCAGGTATATGAGCAATCTGGGTATAGAACATTGGAATGATGTCAAATGGATACTTCGCTATCTGAGAGGTACTACTACAAAGGCATTATGTTTCATAGGATCCAGTTCTGCTCTGAGTGGATTTGTTGACTCTGATCTGGCAGGAGATATTGATACAAGGAGGAGTACTATAGGGTATGTTTTCACTGTAGGGGGTATTGCAGTCAGTTGGATTTCTAGATTGTAGAAGATTAATGCACTTTCAACCACTGAAGCTGAGTATGTAGTTGCTATAGAAGCTAGCAAGGAGATGATTTGGTTACAATGTTTTTTGGAGGAATTGGGTCAGAAGCAGGAAGATCACCCATTGTATAGTGATAGCCAGAGTGTCATTCATCTTGCAAAGAATTCTACTTTTCATTCAAGGACAAAGCACATATAGCTCAAGTACCATTTTATAAGGTTTGTTTTGGAGGATGGCCAATTATAGCTTGAGAAGATTCACACAAGTGACAATCCTCCAGACATGTTCACGAAGACAGTCCCCAAGGAGAAGCTGGTTTCTTGCTCAGCTTCTATTGGGCTCCTTGACTGATGATCATGGAGTTACTGCACAGCCAAGTCTTTTATCTAGTGGGAGTTGCACATACTACATTATCATCTGGATTCAGCCTCCAAGTGGGAGATTGTTCTAGTGTGGAGCTTGATCAGTCTCCAAGTGGGAGATTGTTGATATTGTGGCGATTGGTCATGTAGTGGGTGTTGATATTGTGATGACCTCTCATGTAGTTACTGAAGGTGATGGGCGGTAGCCCCGAACCTCCGGTCATTGCGGAGCTGTAGAAAATTTTGTGCTTTTTCGGGAAAAAGGAATACTGACATTGTAAAACCCTAAAATGGTCAATTTTAGAGGTTGCCCTAAAATATTGTTATAAGCGGCTGATATGCATAATGCATTGTAATGTTGGTGTATGTTTTTGCTGGATAATAAGAAAGGTTAGACGACTATGTAGGTGGACATAGCTTAGGTTTTGGGTGAACCACGTTAAATCTGTGTGTTATCTATTTTGTGATTGTTTTCCTCTTCTATTTTTGCATATAACTGTGAATTTTATATTGTTCCGAATCTATCAATCCCTAACAAGAGCAGGCCTACCGTACCAAGGAAGTTTGACAAGAACAAGGAATATGGCTTAAACAGAATGGGAAGACATCTTTCTAGCCTAGGCTTGGATCCTTCAGCAATTAGCTTGATAATAAATGAAGCAGATGGGAGCTGAGCAATTAGTTTCCTAAGAAAAATCTCATAAATGAACTATGTGTACCCCAATTCCTGTTCCCTCTGCGCGTACCTAAATGATATATTTGAAACAACAAGGGTAAATTTAGCCTTACCCTTGTTATTTCAAATATATCATTTGGGTACGCACATAGGGCATAGGAATTGGGGTACACATAGTTCATTTATGAGATTTTTCTTGGGAAGCTAATTGCTCATTTGTCATCTACTTCATTATTATGAAGCTAATTGTTGAAGGATCTAGGCCCAGACTAGAAAGATGTCTTCTCAAACACATAAAAAAATGCACATTATAAACACGACAGCCGAGAAACATAAATGTAGATATCACAACAGCTAAGAAACATAAATGTAGGCATCATGGTCATAATTTTTTGGAGACAACATAATTGAGTTGTATAACCAGATGATGCAAAGAAACTTCTACTCCCCCAGTTCTATGTTGACACTGGACGATCCAAAAACCATAGATAAGGAATAAATTTAGAGATTGGAGGAGGGCCATAATGACCAAAATAATACAGGACAAACCTCAAGTTAAATGAGGCAACTGCAAACATTTTAATAGATTTTTATTATTAAATAATGAAATTTGCATATACTAGTGTTCTAAGTCCTCTCATTACATGATTTATTATTGTAAGCCCCCTCTGACTCACGCATCTAGAAAATGAAACTACAACCTATTGGGATTGAGACAAACCTTATAAAACAACAACAACTAAGAAGGATCGCTTGCCAACATCTACTCATGAATACAAGGTCCTCCTCTGCTCTCTAAATTTATTCCTTATCTATGGTTTTTGGATCCCGCAGTGTCAACTTGGAACCGAAGGAGTAGTAGTTTCTTTGCATCACCTAGGTATACCACTCAATTACGTTGTCTCCAAAAAATTGTGACCATGATGCCTACATTTACGTTTCTTAGCTGTTGTGTACCAGGACCCCTTATGACCCTTTACAACCCTTTACAATCCCTAAGAATACATCTTAGAGATCTTAAAATTTCGTAAAGGGTCATAAGAGGCTCCTAGGAGGGGCCAGATGAGCTTCCACCTTCACGTGGTTGGCCCTATTAAGTAGAGAATGTTAAACTATTCTCAAAACAAAGAGAAGCTTAATAATTTAAGGTCTTAGTCCACAGATAAATTAAATTAGACTTACTATCCAAATTGGATAAATTATTTTTGTTGTACATGGCACTTGGAGTCAAGTGTGTCTCTAAACATTGTGAGCTTTCCATATTCTTTAAGTGTTCTATCACAATTTTATTTGTCAAAGATTGAATTAGAGATTAAGCATTTTCTCACAATTTTATTCGTATATTGATGAGAATCAATGATGGAGAGTTTTTAGATTCTAAGAAGACGTATACGTAGTGGAGGCCAAAAGGGATTTTTGTGGAGATTTTCTAGATGAGGAGATTTTCTAGAGTGGCTATATACATACGAGGGTTTCCAGATTGAGTACCAGTGCAGAGATGATGATTCGGTAACCTACATCTATAAAACCTTCACAAAAATCCCTTCTTTGGCCTCCACTCATATCTCTTCTCAAAATCTAGAAACTTTGGACACTGTTTCTCATACATGCACAAAATGTGCTAGTGATCATATAAAATTACTTAAAACTAGTAAAGGGTGTTGGGAACAGCCTCTGGATTACGAAGGGATATTCCATTCCGGTGTAGGAATTGTTTTCAGATAGGGCATAAAGTTTCCCAAATCTCCAAGAAAATAATGTCTAAGGTTGCATCCTGGTGGATGGTTTGGATGATGGGCAGAGTGCTAGAAAGGTAGCAGCCACACTAGAGGGCAGAGAAAAGAAAAGGACCTATTGGGTGTCGAGACAAGGTGGATGAGAAATTAGATGATCATCTGTATCAACATGGGAATTTTGGCTTGGGTGTGGGTTGTATTTCAGGGGATAATCTTGGGCGGGTAATCTTGAGGATTGGCAAAATGAGGAAGCCAAATTGGAGGATTGGTGGGAAACTGTAGAAGGGAGAAAAAGGAAAAATGAAATGAAAGCTTTTGACATGATCCTTCATTCTCAGAAAAAGGATGGAGTTTAGAGAAAATTGTGCAAGTGCTTTCTTTCTTCTGAAGCTTGTGTGATTGATGTGGGTTTATCGAATATTTGGGGAGATAGCTCTCCTAAATGTAGCTATCCCTAGTTCGGGCTAGGTTCTAACCCATTACAATTAATAAAATTACTAATTACTGTTAAAAAAAAATAGTAAAGTAACATAACAAAATACACAATGATACATATTAATGTAAAGTAACACCTGAAGATAAATATCTAGACTAATCACCGAGTAGGATGCCGTTGGTGATTACTCTAGATATTTATCTTCAGTTTTTTTATTTTTAACATTCCATTATTAGTCAAAATTTTGACGACCTTTGGTTGAAACCCTCACAAAAATTGGTCTAAATTTTGACCAAGTTGTGTCAAAATTTGTCATCGTGGGTTTGGCATCCTGGTCAGAAGGTCTAAAGATTTCGACCTACTTTGGTCAAAAGTCTAACCTAATGAATTCGTAATAGAAGATGTGAATTTTGAGCAAGATTCACATAGAACTTTCTACGTTAACAATGATATGTCAAAAATTCAACTCAAAAAATAGCGACCAAATCATTGGTCAATTATTCGACCAATATTGGTAGAAAATTCAACCAATTGTCCCTCGAAAATAGGTGCCAATTATACTAGTGCTTCTTTGCTTGATAGCAACTTCCTCAATCTTCATTCTAAGATCACTCCTAGACCCATCCCACTCCATAGACCTATCAAAGGTCAATCTTCAATCACCTTAAACCACAATACACTCCACACCTTGGATCTCCAAGCAACTATTCAAACCCAAACTAGTCAATCATGCTCCATGCTCACTACATGCACTCTTCACTCAATACGCTTCTACAACCACACTCATGAAATATGATTCCCATGGTGACCCTAACTCCTATAAGGATCCCAATACACTCAAATCATACACTCATTAACATCTCAATCCATTCTTTTGACCATTCTATCTCCTTGCACCAAACTGTCTGTAATGTCCCTGTTAGTTTGTAACCTTGGAAAGCCCGCATTGAAATAGTTGTTAAAGATAATGTATTGAAATGAAACAAGTCATCATTCAGACACATTTTCAATACCAAGAATCATTTGAAGAGTGAGATTGATGATTTCCAAGCCCAGATTTAAGCTTAGGGGGCCTCCAATAATTTAAATACTAAGGAAATTATTATACTCATAGAGATAAACTAATATATTCCACTATATTAGCTACAATGGGAGGAGCTTTTTTTTAAAGATGAGGATATTGTTTAAGACCATTTATTTTAAAAATACAACTTGCAAACCATTCATTTTAAAACAATATTGTATGTACTCCTATCATCTATATTAACATTGCATGTATCTTGTCTAAAATAAACTTTTCCTTTGAACAAATTCTTGTCCTGTATTCATCAAGACTCTTCTTACAACAAGTGTTTCTTAATTTTTTGCATCTTCTGATTGTGACGACTTAGCATCTTCCTCATTCACATTTTAAACTCTCACTTTTCCTTCACAAAGCATTAACATATCACAAAACTCGTTTGAAGACACAAGGTTGAGAGATAGGACCCACATGATAAAATACAATATGTAGAGAAAAATGTTTGTTTTATTGATTGAACCGATTACATTGTGGTTTTCTTAAACATCTACTTTACACCCCCCTTTCCACTCACGTGGATCAACAAATAAATAGACTCAAAATATTCAAAGAAACCCAACTGCAACCACCTAACTGCCCAAAACTGTTCTATAACAGTCATAAAACTGACTGTCAAAACCAAATAGATCAATGATTGAATTTTTTAGATTATGAGAACACATATATTCAGTGGAGGCTAGAAGGGATATTTGTGGAGATTTCCTAGATCTCTAAAATTCTACATAATATCTTCTTTATTGAGTTGAGGTGGGACAAAAGTAACATAGGTCTATGAAACCTTCTCAAATATCCCTTCTTTAGCCTCCACTGATACCTCTTCTCCAAATCTAGAAACTCTTCAAAGAAACAGGTGATGAACATGCAGATTTGCCTAAGCACTACTGGGAGCTTACCCTGCAAAACATGTACTATTGTGAAAAGCATCACAATTCCATTTGCTACGGCATCTAGCTCCTAGTATTTCTTGGTCAAATCTGCATGGTTTTCACTTGTGCGTATACCTTCTTTGATCAACTCTTATATGCACAGGTGATTAACATTCAGATTTGCCTAAGCAGTACTGTAAGCTTTCCTGCAACACATGTACTATTATGAAAATCTTTAGAAGTCCATTTGTTGCAGGGTCCAGTTCCTAGTAATGCTTGGTCAAATTTGCATGTTTTCCACCTGTGCATATACCTTCTCTAATTGAATATTATATGCACTCGTAAATGATGTATATGCACAGGTTTTATATGATTGTGTTTTACATATATAATACAATAATAATATTACTTTGTGTTTTACATGATTTCATTCCCCAAATACATTACTGGAAAAATTTTGAGCATATACAAATGAAATATTTTGAGCCTAATATACTTAAATGGAATACACCAAGAAGTACCAAATGATGAATGCTCAATTGTTGTAATGGCAAAGCATCAGAACTGTCCATTTCTAGAACTTGATTTTCTATAGTCTTAATGATTTTTCTATAGTCCTAATGATTTTTCTTATTTTTTTGTCTTTTGTCCCTTTTTGATTTCCTATGTCTGTGCTTGGTGACAGGATTTTGAACATTGTTGACAAAGCGTGTTTCTTTTTTTTTATTGTGGGGTTATGCATTGTTTGTTGCTCTTGATAAATTAGGCATTGAATTTGAATTTTTGTTCACTATTTTATTTCAGCTTTATATTTCATTCATTTTTCATATACACAGAGACTACACATGCTGATAAAAAATGAGCTATTTGATTTAGGTTTATTGTTCATGATTGTAAATGGTTAATATTTCTAATGGTACTCCTTGATGTATTTCATTTAAAAATAATCATGTTTCTATGGCTATGATAGATGTCCCTTTGTGTTGAGAAAATTAGAGTTGACAAAATGGTTGTTCATCGACTATATCTTCCATTAGAGCCACTTCATATGCACAGGTGATGAACATGTAGATTTCCCTAAGTAGTACTGGGAGATGACCCAACAACACATGTATTATTATCAAAATCATCACAAGTCCATTTGCTGTTGGGTCTAGTTCCCAGTAATGCTTGGTCAAATCTGCATGTTTTTCACCTGTTCATATACCAAATGATGAATGCTCAATTGTTGTAATGGCAAAGCATCAAAACCGTCCATTTCTAGAACTTGATTTTTTGACCAACATGCCTGACATACTTAAATGGAATACACCAAGAAGTACCAAATGATGAATGCTCAATTGTTGTAATGACAATGCATCAGAATCGTCCATTTCTAGAACTTGATTTTTTATAGTCTTAATGATTTTTCTATAGTCCTAATGATTTTTCTTATTTCTTGTCTTTTGTCCCTTTTTGATTTCCTATGTCTGTGCTTGGTAACATGATTTTGAACATTTTTGACAAAGTGTGTTTCTTTTTTTGATTGTGGGGTTCCACATTGTTTGTGGCTCTTGATAAATAGGGATATCAAGTTTGAATTTTTGTTCACTATTTTATTTCAGCTTGATATTTCATTCATTTTTATATACACAGAGACTACACATGCTGATAAAAAAATGATATATTTGATTTAGGTTTACTTTTCATGATTGTAAAAGGTCAATATTTCTAATGGTACTCCTTGGTGTATTCCATTTAAAAATAATCATGTTTCTATGGCTATGATAAATGTCCTTTTGTGTTGAGAAAATTAGAGTTGATAAAATGGTTGTTTAGTGTCTGTATCTGCAGGTTGCAAACAAATCATCCTTCTTCCACCAACATTCTAGTCAATGTACAAGTAACAAATCATTCCTTTCAAGAAAGACCATGTCTGAAAATATCAACCCAGAACAAAATAAGGAGTATGTAGAATTCAATGATTGTATCTGCCATTAGAGCCACTTCAAGAAAGACCATGCCTGACAATATCAACCCAGAACAAAATAAGGAGTATGCAGATTTCAGTGACTATATTTTCCATTAGAGCCACTTCATATGCACATGTGATGAACATGCAGATTATCCTAAGCACTATTGGGAGCTTACCCAACAACACATGTACTATTGTGAAAATCATATCACACGTTCATTTGATGTTGGGTCTCGCTCCCAATATTGCTTGGTAAAATCTGCATGTTTTTCACCTGTGCATATACCTTCTCTGATCAACTCTTATATGCACAAGTGATGAACATTCAGATTTGCCTAAGTAGTACTGTGAGATTTTTTGCAACACATGTACTATTGTGAAAATTATCACAAGTCCATTTGTTGCAGCAAAGCTCATAGTACACACGTCTGGAGGTCTAAAGGAAACAAGAGAATTTGAAGAGTCACGAGTCTTAAGATTGTACTTAATATAGCCAAACTTCATTCAATGGTACATTCAAACATGAAAAAAACCATTCTTAAACCAGTGATCTAGATTTAACTAGTAAAACAAAGGATAACAAACTAAATTGCATTAATGTGATGTGTTGTGAAAAGAAATGAACCACAAATAAACACAATAAGTGCAACTAATATCGCTTTGGAGGAATGCAATATGATTGTTTGACATAGTAATCCAAACTATTAATATGCAATAATATGCATTGTGCACCTTTGGTGATGATCCTACATAGTTCCACATAGACACGACATTTTCCTTAGAAGACTTTTAATCTCACAACAGTTGAGAAACATAAATGTAGGCATCATGGTCACAATTCTTCGGAGATACAACATAATTCAGTGGTATACCCAGGCGATGCAACGCAAATAGTACTCCTCTAGTCACTGTAGGATCCAAAAACCATAGATAATGATGGCTTTTGGTCCCTATCTTTGATTGGTTTTTGGACCCTATAGTGTCAACTTAGAACTGGAGGAGTAGTGGTTGTATTGCATCATCTGGGTATACACTCAATTATGTTGTATCTCCAAAGAATTGTGACCATGCGTGATGGGTACATTTATGTTTCTCCATTATTGTGTCCCAGGACCCCTTATGACCCCTTATGACCCTTTACGACCCCTAAGAATACATATTAGAGGTCTTAAAGTATTGTAAGGGGTCATAAAAGGCTCCCAGGAGGGGCCAGATGAGCTTCCACCTTCACATGGTTGGCCATGTTAAGTAGAGAATGTTAAAATATTCTCAAAACAAAAAGAAGCTCAATATTTCAAGGTCCCATGGACAAAAAAAAATTGTTCATAGTCTTTAGTTTATGAAATCGTCCAAACTTGTTACGCTTCTGCAGGTCATCATGAACACTAGAGGTATGAAGGAAACAAGAGAATTTGAAGAGTCACGAGTCTTAAGATTGTACTTAATATAGCCAAACATCATTCAATGGTACATTCAAACATGAAACAAACCATTCTTAAACTAGTGATCCAGATTAAACTAGTAAACCAAACTAGTATCGCTTTGGAGGAATGCATGATTGTTTGACATAGTAAGCCAAACTATTAATATGCATAGTGCACCTCATGGAGGGATTTTACAAATGATATATATATATATATATATATATATATATATATATATATATATATATATATATATATATATATATATATATATATATATATATATATATATATATATATATATATATATATATTATTTTATTTTTAAAAAAATAAAATAAAATTTTTCGACGTCGAAGCCATATTCACGACGTATACAGTAGTGGATAATTTGACCAAGGTTGGTCGAAAATGATTAATGCTAGTAATATCGTAGCTGGCAATTTGGATGTTGTTTTTAGTCAAATTTTTGATGAAATGGTAAGTTGAATATTTGAGTTTTAAGGGAATGTGTAGAAAAATCGATAAAGAAAGTTTGACAACAAAATGGTCGTTCTATCGACCATTTTGAGTCAAAAAATCGAGCAATGAGCGTCGAAAATGAGGCTAATTTTTTTTAGTGAATGATGATATATTTTCACAAGATTCTAAATATAAGTAGTAGACTCATGCCCAGATGTGATGCATTTTTTTGTGTAATTTTTTCTCAAATAAATAATTAATTATGAATTTTCTGCTACAACTTATTCAGAATAAAAAAACTCTCATGTCTAACCACCTTGACTAGTTTTAAACTTTACAAAATTGAAACTTTTTTTTTCTTATAGTAGGCAAAGCATAGAATGTGACACATGTTTTGGATTTCAAAAATGTTAAACCATTTGAAAGTTATAGTTTTTTTCAATCACCGTGTCAATTAAGACTTTAAAGATAACTCAATTAGAAAATAAGTAATAATTACTTACTGAACTCAAAATTTGACAGCAATTATATTGATGGAAAGCTGATAATGTCTTTAAGAAACCCTTTTTGTTTCATCAATTTCAAGTGAAAAAAAGGTCGTCAGCTACATGGTCGAAGTCTAGAGATCAAAGGAAATATGGTGAACACATCTTTTGGGTTGACCATCCACATTTGGCATTGCAAAGTGAAAACCCAAGGCAAATACCAAGCCTAATCAGATATCCAAAAAAATATCAGATATCCGATATCTCCCACCCAATTTCAACATTTCAATTTGAATGGTTTTTTCAATTTTATGATTTTAGTTTTTTTCAATTTCATGATTTTAGATTTTTAAGTTATATATTATAAATTTTTATTTTTTTTAAATATTAATATTAAATGATAATAGAATTAGTATTATGTAATTATTTATATTAGTATTATATTATTATTATTTATTTCTCTATTGTATAATAGTATAATATTAGTATTAAATATTTATATTATAACAATTATACCTAAGAGAGAGAGAGAGAGAGAGAGAGAGAGAGAGAGAGAGAGATGAAAACGAAAAAGTAGAGGCAAATTTTTTTGAGTAAGAGACTTTGGATACCTGATATGTTCGGATATCCGATTTGTTTTATTGGCATCAAAAAGAAAAAGTTTATTCTCTGGGTCCCTCAGACCGAGAACCACATTTTTCTGCATAGAATATCATAGGATTGCAGTTGTAGAAGACAAAAAATTACTTTTTCCACCCTTTTTGTTAGAATTTATCTATTATTAAAAGTTTTTGCATCACCTTTTTGGTCTCACCATGGGGAGTAGTAGTCGTCAAAATCATAAATGGAAGAGGAAACTCACAAATGAAGAGATTGAAGTGTATATAGAGAAATGGATAGGGTTTCCCATCAGAACAAGGGACAAGATATGTTAAAAATTAATGAAGATGCGGGCATAGGCCTACCATTAAATGTGGTTTCAAGTGAAGAAGAACATGAATTTGAAATGATTTATGACAATAATATTAAAAATGAGAATGTAGGGATTGAAGATGAAAATGTAGGTTTTGAAAATGAACATGTAGATGTGGACAATGGAAGTGTGGACATTGACAATGACAATCCACCAATTGAATATAAAGGAATTGACAATGATAATGGTGCACAAGAACCAAATCAATGCAACACATCTCCAAATTTCATGAGAAATGAAGTCCCTTGGGAGGAAGAAAGACAAACTTCAAATTTGAGACCTTCAAGAACAACAAAATGGTTACTTGAAATTGATGAGAACATAATGAGAAAATTCGATGGCAAGAGATCAAAAGAACCATTTGGTTGTGGGTTTCAAAACTTTTTGATCAAATTTTTAGCCACAAGACATTGGTAGTAGTAGTCGTCGAAAGAATAAACGGAAGAGGAAACTCACAAATGAAGAGATTAAAGTGTATAGAGAAATGGATAGGGTTGCCCATCGGAACGAGAGACAAGGTATGTTAAATATTTTAAATGAAGATGTGGACGTAGGCCTATCCTTAAATATGGTTTCAAGTGAAGAAGAACATGAATTTGAAATTATTTATGATAATAATATTGAAAATGAGAACGTAAGGATTGAAGATGAAAATGTAGGTTTTGAAAATGAACATGTAGTATGCCCCTGATGCACATCTTCATAAGGTGCTTCAGCGCCTGTAGTATTTTGTGTAGTATTGTCCACCTCAAAGACATAGTTATATGCATCACTATCATTTAGGGGATCCAAGCATAGATTCTTGCACATAATACAAGTGTGGGGGACACAAACATGTGAGCTCGTGGAGGATGTGGAAGGGAAAGAAGGATCAGTACAAGGAGGTAACAATGCCACACTCTGCATAACCAGTAGATCACTCAAGGTGTGAATGGCTTGAATAGTCTATGAGCCAACCTCAACAATAATATCAGGATGTTGCACTGTAGGAGGTGGTGAAATCTCAGGAGGGGGGACATATGTGCGTGATGTAGGAGCATCTTGGGTCTTGAGCAATCTTGCATCGCAAAAAACATTTCCTATTTTCGGTACCTGTCTGTTGTTTGTTTTGTAGCTATTTCTATTGTTGGTTTCTTAGTTTACGAAGTTAATGCAGTATTGTGGACCTATTCTTGAGCACTATCCTAAGATCACACATCATAATTCATTTGGATCTGGGAGTTATCTTCATTTTCCTCAGGTATCAATTTTCTGCCAGTTTCACATGAAACGTGGAGTGTTTCACCTTGCGCGGTTCCTTATAAGGGAATTGGATCTTGTGAAGTTTGGGATATGTTCTTGGATCATGTGTGGACCTAAATATGGCTTTGCATCATGTTTTGTTATTTCTTTCTTTAGTTTTGGTTTCCCTCCCTAGGTTTGACCTATAATGTAATTAATGTCTGACTAGCTGACTTGTGGCTTAGTTGGTTATATATTGGGAGCTTGGATTGATGTAGAGAGAGGGGGGGTAGTAGAGAAGAGAGGAGGAGTCATGATAGATAAAAAAGAATCATAATTGGATCCTGCGAGATCTTGAGAATCAGATTGTTTATCTGATATTGTAATAGCAGAGCTAGTGGTTTGCATGCTTGGAGACAAGGAGATTCCTTGGAGGCTTGCGAGCTCAAGTTTAGATCTTCCTTAGTGTTTCCATCACTTGCTGATGTGTTTCAACGATGGACTAGCTAGGAGGTTGCATAAATACTTTTGTAATTTCATTGTATAAGGCCGAAACTCGGAAGCCCTCACAGCTGGGCATGTTGAATGAAACTCTATTTTGAAGCATTATATTATTTTATTCCACTGTGATTATTGTTTTTATAGTTGTTGGTGTAGATTTGGACCATCCATTATTGGATGCTCCATTCCTTCCCTGCGTTAGGTGGTATCAGAGCTTGAAGATTCTGAGTGTGTGGACAGATTGCCGAAGGTGAGGTAGTTTGCACCAGGACCTTGCATTGAAGATTCCTCTAAGGAGAGCTTGAGAGATCTCAGAGGAAGAACCTGATGGGGAATTCAATCTTGATGATTTTAGGGCTTTGCAGAAACAAGTACAAGATCTACAAGAGGAATTGAGAAAGAAGAATACATCGAAAGAAGATAGTGAAGATGAGTCTGAGGAAGAAGATCATTTTGAAGAAGCTATAGAAGAAGCCAGGGATCCAAAAGAAACTAGAATCCTGAAGGCTATGTCTAAAATTGAGAAAAGACCTAAGATTGAAGTTTCTACATTTTATGGAAGCCTTAGGCTAGAAGAGTTGATTTATTGGATTGATGAGATAGATGGAAACTTTGAGTATGAAGAAATGGAAGATCCTGATAGAGTTCAATTTTCAAAGACTAAGTTGAAGGGTCATGCAAATATTTGGTGGAGGGAAGTTCAATTGGAAAGAAGTAGGAGAGGAAAAGAAAAGATCACTAGATGGAACCGAATGGTTGATAAGTTGAAAAAGTAATTCATTCTAGTGGATTATGAGTTAGAAATGTTTAAGAAGATGCAAGCCTTGACAAAGACCAAAAAATCAGTACAGGAGTATACTGAGGAGTTTTACAAAATCTTGATTAGGACTGGTCATTCTGAAGCTAATAAAGAGAAGGTTGCTAGGTATGTTTATGGCTTGAGACCTAGTATTCAAGAAGAGTTACTTACTATTTGGATGACAACTATAGGAGATGCTTATCAGATGGCATTGAAGATTGAGGAGAAGTTGAACAAGAGGTTTGAAGGAAGATAAAATAATAGGAACTGAGGTGGTAAGACTAGTGAAACAATTGCTAGAGGTAATGTTGTAGAGAATCCTAAGCAGACTGATGAAGGATCTAGCAGTGGTTAAGCTGCCAAGAACTACAATAATGGACAAAGAGGGAGATGGAGAAATGAGTTCACTAGTACTTATTTTCACTGTGGTGAGAAAGGTCATAGAAGTTTTCAATGTCCTAGAAAAAGAGTTTCACTAACTGTCAAAGAAGACATAGAGAATGTTGCAGAAAAAGGTGAATTTCTTATCACTAGGAGGTTGGATACATGGGTTAAGGAATTGGTGAAAAAAAGAAATTTGTTCAGAACTAGATGTAAGTGCAAGAATAAGGTATGTAATGTTATAGTTGATGGTGGCAGTTCTAAAAACTTTGTTTCAAAAGAGATGGTTAGTAAGTTGAATTTGGAAAGAAAGAAACACCCTAACCCTTATCAAATTAGTTGGATACAAGATGTGTCTAAGGTTAGGATTGGAGAGAAGTTCTTGGTTAAATTTGAAATTGGATCTTATTATGATGAAATATTATATGATGTATTGCCTATGGATGCTTGTCATCTATTTCTCGGGAGACCTTGGCAATTTGATAGGCATGTTATGTTTGATGGTCATGTAAATACATATGTGGTAATGCATGGTGGATCCAGGCATAAGTTATTACCTTTACAGGAAGCAAGGGCTAGGGGATGTGGACTTATCAAGTGTTGTCCTTGTAAGAGTGACATACATCAGGAGCATAGAGTTGATGAACTTATCTCTATGGATAAAAGGGTGCCGAGTTTGAAAGGAAAAGAGGATGAGATAGCTGATGAATTTATAGAGAGTAAGAGGCGGATGGTCTTTCTGAAAAGGATAGTGTAGAAAATGATGGAACTAGTGACACAGAGAGATGGAGATGGTGTCGAGTTGATTAGTAAGTCTGGAGAAGATATGATTCATCAAAGTGTTGGTGTAATTGATAGTGGAAAAGATGGTCAGAATCAATTTCTATCAGTTGCAGATAGGAAAGATGAGAAAAGTGCTGGACAAGATAATTTGCTGTGTGACAATGGATAAAGTGAAGACAACATGGAATGAAGGACAAGAGGAGATATGGGTTAAGAAAAAATATGTATACCTGTCCTGATTCCCTTGAGATGTTCATGAGAAGTTTTTATTTACTTGGGGTGTCTGATGCAGGAGCATCTTGGGTCTTGAACAATCTTGCATCGCCAAAAACATTTCCTATTTTCTGTACCTATTTTTTGTTTGTTTTGTAGCCATTTTTGCTATTGGTTTTTGATCTGCAAAGTTAATACAATATTGTAGACCTATTCTTGAGCACTATCCTAAGATCACACATCCTAATTCATTTGGATCTGGGAGTTATCTTCATTTTCCTTGAGTATCGATTTTCCGCCAGTTTTGCATGAAATATGGAGTGTTTTGCCTTGCGGGGTTCCTTATGAGGAAATTGGATCTTGCAAAGTTTGGGATATGTTCTTGGATCACGTGTGGACCTAAATATGGCTTCGCATCATGTTTTGTTATTTCTTTCTTTAGTTTTAGTTTCTCTCCCTAGGTTGGACCTATAATGTAATTAATGCCTGACTGGCCGACTTGTGGCTTAGCTGGTTATATATTAGGAGCTTGGGTTGATCTAGAAAGAGGGGGGTAGTAGAGAAGAGAGAAGAGAGAAGAGAAGAGAGGAGTCAGGATAGATTGAAAAGAATCATAATTGGATCTTGTGAGATCTTGAGGATCAAATTGTTTATCTGATATTGTAATAGCAGAGCTAGTGGTTTGCATGCTTGGGGACAAGGAGATTTCTTGGAGGCTTGCGAGCTCAAGTTCAGATCTTCCTTAATGTTTCCATCAGTTGCTGATGTGTTTCAGAGCTGGACTAGCTAAGAGGTTGCATAAATACTTTTGTAATTTCATTGTATAAGGCTGAAACCAAGAAGGCCTCACAGCCGGGCATGTTGAATGAAATTTTATTTTGAAGCATTATATTGTTGTATTCTACTGTGATTGTTGTTGTTATAGTTTTTGGTGTAGGTTTGGACCATCCATTATTGGATCCTCCATCCCTACCTTGCGTCAGTGCAGGATTTCACCTGATGTGCCCATGGCCTATCCCGAGGACCTAAGCCTACACCCTGGTTCAGTCTCATGCTTCAATAATTTACCTTGTGATCGAGAAAAAATTCAACATACAATTTTTTATGAAATAGAATGAGACATCCAAATTGTTGTGGGGTGGTCTATCAAAAACCATCCACTAGCAGTCCCAAAAGTTGTCACGTATTCCATCATTTGTGCACCATTTAATTGATAACTTGGGTTTTTTAGGGTCCACTTTTAAATTGGTTTTGGGCTCCAAAAAAAGGTTACATATGTCATGTTTTGTTATATTTAGGTTCATAACTTGATCATAGTCAAGCCCATTGTCAAACTGGGCGTGCATGGAATCACGCAAAATAAGTGCAACAAAGAGGGCATGGGGAAAATGAGAAAAATAATGTTACTCCAACCCAAGGTGTAGAAAAGGCATGCACCAAGGTAGGTGGAGAAGAAGAGAAAGGAGCCTCTAGATATACAAACAAACCAAAAAGCCAAAGACCAACAACAAACTTAGGGAGAGTGCAAAATGGGGAAGACACCCATTGAGCCACCAAAAAAATAGAAGGAAAACCTAGAACAACCAAAAACCGCACCCTAAGAGAAAACCATAAGTTTCCATGATTATCATCCTCATATTATTTAGAATCAAAGGTCTCCCCTGCAAATAGAAACCCTAACATACCCTCTCTCACTCCCACTCTCACTTCACCTCATTTCAAAAGATACCTAAAATTCATTGTTTCTATATTGTTAGTTTGATATTGCTAATTTTTTTAGCTTTTTTATTATTATATATTATTTAATATGTGGTTTGATTCCATCCCATTAATTTCTTTAACTATTAATGTCTTTTCTCTCCATCATAGTTCCTTTTTCTTATTGAAGAAATGCAAATTACAACTTATTTAAATTGTAATTGTAAAATGTAGAAGAAGACAAAATAATACAAAATAACAATTGAACATTATATAATAGTAGTTGATCATTACATGACAACAAAAATTTCACTAAATACAAAATAACTTACAAAACCATAGTATAACAATCAACCTACAAAGACTATAACAACCAAATCAATTTATTTGTCCCCATTTTTATTTCCTTAAATAAATCACTTAAACATGGCACATTTATTTTCTATTTCTATCATTTTCTTCATAAGGATTACCCTTCAAGGCACAATCCAAATTAAGACCAATTTATATATCGTGAAACCAACACCTTTCTTTGACTATTTATGGAAATAAATTTAGAAACTAACAAGTATTCCACCACCAATGACATAGAATTAGAACATAAATTAATCTTGAAAAGATGACCTAATCTCTAAGATATGAGTACCTTCGCTTTTTTAAACAATAGCCTAATCTAATGTACTTACTTTTGTAGTAGTTAATATGTTGCCCTGAAACATTAGCATAGTTCTCTAGAGTTTCTTAGCCTTTGAGAGGTAGGCCTCCCCAAGCAGAATAATATCATCCAAAAATTGCTGGTGGGAGAAGGTTTGTATCTAAGAAGCATATTTAACATCTTTTATCTTATTTTTGTCCTTATTCTTTTGGATGTTCCAACCTAGAACACCTGCCACAAGAATGAACAAATAAGGGGATAGGGGGTCCCGCTGTCTTAGACCTTTACCCATAGAGAAGAAGCATCTAGAGGATATGCTTATCACAACATAAAACTTAGTAGTAGTCACACATTCTATAATCATCTTTAAGATTTTTCTATTACAACCATACTTCCCGAGCATAGTAAACAAGAAATCCCACTTAACCTTATCATAAGATTTTGAGATGTCTAGTTTAAGAATCACACTTGCCTTTTTTCTATTCTCCATAGAATGTATAATCTCATGACTCATGATAAAAACATCTAGGATATTTATTCCCTGAACAAACCCCTTTCTGACTTGGAGAAATAAGCTTATCAAGAATATTATTAAGTTGATTCACCATAATTTTAGAAAAGATTTTATAAAGAGTGTTACATAGACTTATAGCCTTGTAACCAGACATTGTTTTGGTATCATAAAATTTAGAAATTAGAGAAATGAAGGTAGAATTCAACTGCTTGACTAATTGACCCATTCTAAAGAAATCCCTTGTAGCATAAAAAATATCAGTACCAACAATATCCCAGTAAATTTGAAAGAAAGCCGGGGGGAATCTATGAGGCCTGGGAGCTTTGAAGGCATGAAAGGAAAACATAACTTCTTCAACCTCTTTGAAGCTAACTTTTTTAGTGATATTTTAATTGTCCTCATCAGTGATCACATTGGGGATAGCATCTAGCATTCCATTCATATTAGAGAAGGCAACATTGTTATTATGTTGGGGATCATTGAAGCATCTAACAACCAAATCAACAAAATCATCCTCCTCCTCCCTAAAGTTACCATTAGGAAGTTTCATCTCTCTAATTTTAGGAATTCTTTAGGGTAGAAAAATGAAATAAATTAGTATTTTGTCATCTTCAATGAGCTACTGAATCCTAGATTTTCGTTTCCAAAAGAATTCCTCTTGCTTCTTTAGTTTTGTCTATTTTTCTCTCAAAGTTCTTTCTTCCTTATAGATGTCATCATCATGTTCTCCTTTGTCCATTATTTCCTGGATTTTTTTAGGTCCTTAGTGTCTTTCTCTTTCTCTTTGAAGATGTTCCCAAAGAAAGTCTTGTTCCAGCCTTTAACTTTTTCTCTTACGATTTTCAGTTTTTTACTTACTTGAACCATAGGAGATCCCAAACATTGAGTATTCTATGGAAAGAGTTATATGTTAGTACACATAAATTTTTAATTTTATTTTAAAATATATAAGTCTAAAATTAATGGAACAATATAACCATGCACTAAAGAAAAGGAATTTAAATAAAATGAAAAAAATACTAGATAAAGATTGAAGAGTAATGTAACTTCAATTTTAGCATTTTATCAACAACTAAATTTAAGTCTTTATTTTATTAAAAATTCTATACAAATAATTTTTTATTTTTATTTTTTAAATATAAACATAACATTCATTAAAAAATAAACATTTTATTAGTTTACATTATTTCAAAATTATAAACATACAAGTGACTTTTTAGTGATGCAATTTAGAAAATTGAATTAGTCTTGGTCATTTCTTATATAAAAGTGTGACACAACTTCATACTTTTACCATATCCTTTACCTATACTTATAAACAAATTCACATATAATCATTCCCCACATTATATTTATGCATAGAAAAGCAAATATTCACCTAAATCTTACATTTATTATGCCTATATGTCCATATACCTCAATATAGTCATTAGCTACCTAGATATAATTCTTTTTCCACCCAATGCCATTTTCATAGTCAAATGATTGACTGTACAACTACGGATTTTAACGAAGCCTTTTCAAACTTTAAATTATATAACTATTAGGGTGAGTGCACAAATATGGGGGAGCAAAAAGATGGACCCATTTACTTTTTTGGTCCCCATCAGATCATTACCACATTAGCGAAATTAGGCTAGTGTGGCATTACTGGGAATGGCCAATCCTTACGCTTGGTCAATTTAAAATATTTGATGACTGCCAAATTTGACTAGTGCCAAATGCAAAAGTACTTATAAAACAAAAAAAATACAAAATTGATTTCATTTTCTACTATCTGGCGAGTGCCAAATGAGTAATATAGAGAGGGGGAGAGGTGACGACCTAAAAATTTAGGAGATGGAATAAGAGGGAGAGAAAATATTACCTTGAACCCTATAACAATGTATACCCTACATACCCAAAATCTTGTACCATCAATATTGTTCAAAGAACCCCATACCGATACCTAAAACCCTAAATCATATACTCATATACCCTCAACCCTATATTCTATACCTAGATGGGGAGAGAGAGGGTTGAGTTATATATATATATATATATATATATATATATATATATATATATATATATATATATATATATATATATATATATATATATATATATATATATATATATATATATATATATATATATATATATATATATATATATATATATTAGAGAGAGAGAGAGAGAGAGAGAGAGAGAGAGAGAGAGAGAGAGTCTATCAATTTTGGGGGAGCACACTCAAATTTATGTTCTTTAGGACGTGTCCATTTTAAAATTCATAAAAAATCACATATTCATTAAAAATTCAGCGAAAAAATGGCATAAACTACATGGTGTTAGCTAATTTCTATCCATTTTTTTTAAAAAAAATTCTAAAAAATAAATAAACCATTTACAAAGAGCACACTACATGCTATGTTATGGATTTTCTTTTGAAAAAAACACCACTTTGTGTGCTCTCCTTTTGTGTTTCTTATAATCTCCACCTTTAAAAAAAAAAAGAAATAGTAGTTTAGAAAGTAGATTTAGAGCACTACAACTCTTATTCTTATTTTCTCTTCAAAATTTGAGCTTAACTATATTCATTTTCAAGTTGAAGATTAGACATTGTTAAATTAAAAAAAAATGTGGCATCTTAAGACCCTATTTTAGTCCCCCATCTTGGTGAACTTACCCATCACCTTTTATTTTCTCGTCCTGAGTCAACTATGTACGCTTTCTATGAAATGTTATGTTATGCTTTTGTATTTAAAGTCATTTATTAGCTTTTTTTTTTTATCATCTCTTGCACATCCTTTGTGATCTTAAAAAATTAAATGAGCAATCAACAACATAACATTTGGATTTGGTGCACCAGGAGTAACAAATTACAAAAACCCATTTGAGGAGGCTTGCTTGATGTCTTCAATCTAGAGAATACATTTTAGGGTTTGACATAGGAGAATATGCTTCCTAGTGAAACAATGACAATCCTTTGAAGATGTATTTCTAAATATTGGTAGTCTCAAATGTCTAAAAAGAGCAAAGAAAGCAAATATTAACCAAGTGAGGAGTAAAATTTTGCACTTCATAGGGTCAAGCAATGGTGGAAAAAGAAAACTTCTTCTTGTGGTTCATAGCCAACCTCTAAACTTGGCCCTAGAAAAAGTATAGATTGGGCACTATATCCAAAACACTTAATTGATAGAGAGGTCACATTATTGAGCTAAAATAATCAAATATTATAATCATTAATAAGTGACAATTGTTCTTTAGTCAACAAGCTAAATGTTTTTTTTTTCATTTAATTTCTTGACTTTAATATTTTATTCTAAAATGGATTAACCCAACAACTATTACCTACTAGATTTGAGTTAATCTATACTTAATCATAGACACCTTATTAGTTTAGCCTAAATGACCCCAATTTTTTAATTAATTTTTTTTGAAAATATATAATGCTTCTTTCAAACTCTCAATAATTATTATGAAATATAATTAATGCTTTCTCTTCAACATTAATAAAATTTTAAAGTCTATACACTCAAAACTCTTGGTCTGGTGAAGTTGAATGGCTCACATCAAGCCCACCAGGGATCAAGTCTTGCCGAGTGCAAGGCTCCGACATCATAAGGGATGAGGCTGGGATCATGCCTTGCAGATTTGAACCCTCCAACAAAAAAAACAAAAAAAAATCCTTCATATTGTAATGAAGGGAATTGACATCTTGAATAAGAAATGAATAAGAAATTAACTTTGATATTATAAAATTGTAATATGAAATTTGTACATAAAAATACCTCACTCAACATCAAACATAATTGAACCTAGGAATATATAACAATACAAAATAAAAATAACATCTATTAAAAAATTAAACATGTCGTTGCCGTAAGAATCACGTTGAGACTATTAAAAGTCTGACTTTTCCTGTGAAAGGTGAAGTCGTCACGGATTCCAATTTTCCTTCGTTACGATGGAGTAATAGCCAAGACTTTTCCTTTATCTTTACTTTATTCAAGTGGAGTAGGCATGAATAAGGCTCAACAAGTACATATTAATTATAATCGCACCCTCTCTCTTGACTGAGACATTTGTTATTATTAATAAGGCTCAACAAGTACATATTAATTATTCCAGCGGTCTGTACACGACAGAGTACTTGTGGAAAAGGCCGGGAGATTTGAAATACACGGTGCTTAGGAAATCAATATTTTTCTGCCATCGTAAGTTACCTCTGTTTTTGCCCTGTTTATTAAAAGAAGCTGATGTCACACAAGTATTCCGTACTCTGTCACCCGTGTGGGTCGCACATTGAAAGAATACAATGGAGAGAAAAATATCAATTTTTATGTGGCAGTTTCCTAGATGACAGTGATGGAGCACGTGAGAGGAAAATAGAAGAAAGTTAGATGAGAGTAATAGATGTCATGTAGAGTATTTGAGGTTAGAAGAATGTGTGTTCAAGTTAGAGAACATTGAAACAACATGAGGGAGAGAAAAGGTCTAATGTTAAATGGTTGTTTCCTAGACAACACTAAAAGGAACATTAGAAGGAAGAAGGAAGAAGGAAGAGAGTAGTAGATTGCATATATAGGAGAGATAGGAGGTGAGAATAATGTGAAGTATTCAAGCTAGAGCATATTGAATGAATGCAAGAGAGAGGAAAAGGTTTAATGTTATGTGGTACTTTTTTATGACATTAATGGAGTACATTAGAAGACCATAGAAGGAAGACACATGAGAATAATAGATTCCGTGCAAGAGAGGTAGGAGATGAGAGGAAGGTGAAGCATTCAAGATAGAGCACATTGAAACAAAAACATTTTTTATAGTATTAAATAAGGTATTTGTGTCATCCACATTTATAGAGTGGCAATTGAAAGCTCATTGAAACAAGAGCTCTGATTGAGCTAGAGTCCCTGCCTAATAGATAAAAGTGAGAAGTAAATTTTGGAAGGGAAAAATGATATATCAGACATACTAGAAACTAAGAACATAGTAGTTTGGTGGCTCTTTCTAGAGAGAGTATCAATATAACAGAATATTTTAGTATTAAATCAAATTTCCACAATCTATAATTTACTTGACAATTTTCTTATACAAGGTTAATATAATATTTTGTTAGATAGGTCCCCCTCTCTCTATATATATAATTAAAAAAGCGACTTGTAATATTTTTATAATAGTTATATTTATTATTGTTGTCTTTTAAATGATAATTTTATGATAGTTCTTTTGAAATTATATTTTTAAAATAGTACAAATTAAATTATACTTGACAATATAAATTATATCATTATTAGATTTTATTTTAAATTAGATATTCTTTTTAAATGTGGTATTAGTTATACATGTTATCACTGTTTAAAAAGTTAAATTCTTACAATATATTATTTAAGTTAATTGGTATAGTGACATATTGGAAAACTAATATACAAAAAGGAAAATTGAAACAATTAGTATACTAAATATAAAAAGATTGTAGAAAATCAAATAAATATCAAAATATCAAAAAAATTCTAAAATAATAGTTGAGTTTGAAAGTTTGAAATTGTTTTAAAAACATAGTAAACGTATTTTTATGTTTTTATATTTTTTAATAACATATTCATATATTTAAATTATAAATTAATAGATTATTATTAATATATAATTACTATTTAACAAATATTAATACATATTTCAAATTCATAGATTTAATATTCAATATTATTAGATATGTGCAATATAATATCAAGATTAAATTAAAAAAATAATTTATATTTATATGCTCCTTAGTTAAATATTGAATTTTTACTATATAATTTTGTAATTCAGAACAGCAGAAAAGAATCTGGAACAGAGCACAGAGCACAGAAGAATGGGTCACCCTTCTGTATCATGAAATTTTGTGGTTGTCTAGTACCTTGCTTCTCTTCCAAAATGCACATTTATTAATTGATTTGTAGATGGTTCTTGTGGTTTCTCTCTAATATTTACTCTGACATTCAACCCCACTGTGTTGACCTCCAAATTATGTCCAGGGATTTATGAATCTGCATATTTATCAGTCACCTTGCTGTATATATCATGAGAATGTTTATCTGTCAAATAATTAGTTCCTGGTATCTCTTCCGAAATGCATATAATTGATTGTCCTTTTTGGTTTCTTGCTGATATACACTGAAATTCAATTACATTGTGGTGTCCTGTTATAGGTGGTGGTTTCCCTTTTCTTATGTATGTCTGGGGATTAAAGAATATGAACAAATGTGTGAGCAACATTAATAGATTATAATGTGGTTGCGGATCAACTGAGGTCACAAGTAGCATCAAGAATATTAATCAATTTCTTGATGCCTGTTCAAATAAACGTTTTAGGCTTTAGTTAAAATTGGATGATAGATTTGTTCTAGATGGTTTAAACCTAGAAACTAAATTTAAGATGTACTTTATGTATGAAATAATATGAAATTTCAACTCTGGAAATAGCAATGTAAGAGTATTCAATTGACTATTATTATATTCAAAATATAAATTTTCACAATTTTATTATATCATTCAATGTGTATTATAAAGAAATGTAAAATTTAATATATCATATATGCAACAACTATTTCTGTAAATTTTTTGAGTTGATTTTATTATTCACCATGATTGATCTTTGATATTGTTGCTCATTTGATAATGATGTATTTCAAATGAAATTAATTAGAAATAATGAACATAATATCTCTCAATAATATCAATCCTATTAGATAGTTATAAAATTATTTTCAATATAAATAATTACTTTAACCAAACTTACTTCCTCAAATTACATTATTAATAGTATAAATATTCCAATCTAAATAATCACATTGATATTAATTGACCCAACTACCTAACCCTTACCAACATTACAATATACAAAGACAACACTAATTTAGAGCTATATAAAAAGCCTTAAAAATTGACATTTGCCATCTTTTTTTTTTCCTAGCCGCCCGAAGGGCTAATGCATTTGACGAAACAGCAAGGGCGTAAACATTTGCTAAATTATGTGGATCTTTAGTATATTTGGAGATTGCCTAAATAAAGTGAGCGATGTCGCTAAATTTGGTGGAACCATTGGAATTAGAGCCAAAGTTGGAGGCTGTAATTGTGCATTTGAACCCTTTGATGTGGCATTATGGATGAGTCAGTGCTGACATACCAAAAAAAAAAGTGAAATATCCCACTAACCTTGGTGTAAGTGGCAAGTTTGGCAGAGGACATGCCAAGTTTGGCTGGGGATTTGAGACAACACGGAGCCCACCAAAATCTTCACCAAAATCATCTCCAAAAAAGACACAAGGGAAAAAAACTGAGACAACGAGATAAGGATGGTAGATATATTGACAGAGAAGCTGAGATTCCATTTCTGGAGATCTGTGTACAGGGCGGTGAGGAACATAAACTCTGTTCTGCCTTGTCCTCTTGTCATCAGACCCGCTTTATTGCATCTGTCCAGCTCTATAAGTGGCATCCCATCTCACAGTCCAAGCTTTATTTCTGAGCTCTGTAATGGGGAGGGTAGATTTTGATTAGTGTTTTCTTTTGATTTTTTGGGGGTTAATCTGGGTTTTTTTGGTTCCGGGGGGCTGGAATGGAGAACTGGGCGAGGGTAGTGCTATTTTTATGTTTTAATGGGGAAACTAAAACTTATATTGTTCATGTCGATAGGTCGCAGATGCCTGCTGCCTTTTTGAGCCATGAAAACTGGTATACTTCTTCTGTGAGGTCTGTAGTTGGGGGGGGAAGATGAAGTGAACATTTTGTATAACTATGAGGAAGCCTTTCATGGGTTTGCTACTAGGCTTAACGTTGCTCAGGCTGTAGCGCTACAGAAAATGGATGGGGTTCTAGGGATTTTTCCAGAGACCATCTATGAGCTCCATACGACCCGTAGTCCGAAGTTCCTCGGCCTTGATGCTGTGACTGCCATGCAGCCTGATGGGCCTAATTATGGGGAAGATGTTGTGCTCAGAGTGCTTGATACGGGCATTTGGCCTGAAAGCGAGAGCTTTAACGACATGGGTCTCGGTCCTGTTTCTCTGCATTGGAAGGGCGAGTGCGAAACTAGTATGAAATTCAAGGCCAGTGTGGGTTCTGAGGTTATTGGTGCTAGTCTTCTCGGCTATGCTAATGGCACTGCCAGAGGAATGGCCCCAAAAGCCAGGATTGTAGCTTACAAGGTTTGCTGGGTTGGTGGGTGTTTTAGTACTGATATACTGAAAGCCATTGATAAGGTCGTTGCAGATGGAGTCAATGTCCTGTTGATGTCTCTCAGCGGAGGGATTGCACCGTATTACAGAGACAGTATTTCTCTGGGAGCTTTCGGAGCGATGCAGAGAGGTATTTTTGTGTCCTGCTCGGCCGGTAACAGTGGCCCAGATGCAGTCACTTTGTCCAATGTTGTTCCATGGATTGCAACGGTGGGAGCTTCCACCATGGCTCAACAACTCCATGATGCCCGCAGATGAATTTCAGAATGGCGATTTCATTATTGAGGTACTCCCTGTCCAGAGAGTCATGCAAATCCGCCTTGTGTATGACCTTCCTGGGAAATTGGGAACTTGCCCAAATCTTCCAAATTTAACTTCATTTCTGGTGTCTTTCCACATTCACGCAGGTTGTTTGTTTTCAATATGAATTTTATATATTTGGATTGTCCAGAGATTTCCATTATCAATAATTCAAAAGTAAATTATAAACTTGGTTGAAGGAAGAACCTGGAAGAATCTTCCTGAAATGTGTAGAACCGTCTACCACTTTCCAGAAAGTTCTGGTTTCAGAAGTTAGAAAGCGCCACGCCATCGAAACAGGAACTGCCTTGACGTGCCTGATTTCTGAAGTTTCAGAAGGATTAGATTCTTTTTTTCTCTATTTTTTAAACTAAAAAATTAATTAAACCCCTAGCAAAAATACCAGTAGCCAATAAGAAAAATAAAATTTGTCAATAAAAATTAATTTTAAAATAAAACTGAACTTAAACTTTACATTTCAATAATTTTGGATTTCAAACTAATTACAAACAGGCAAATGAAAATAATAGTTCCCTGCCTATATATAGGCAGGGACTAATAATGGGTAAGGGGCCTCTTACTAGTGTTTGCTAAATAATCTTTAAAAGAAATTCCAACCAAATAAATAGCTTTACATGAATTAATTTAGGCTAATTAAATACATTTAACAAGTGAAAAGACAATTTATCTTTATATATTAAAGTAAATCAAAGTTTTAGAAATTTTGATAATTGGAATGTTATTTCAAGAATTAAAACTAAAATGGTAATGATACTTAGCTCTCAAGTCAATAATGAAATATGAATGTTGAAGATGCATAAAATCAATTCATCGTTGTAATACCCCTATATTTTCTCTTTCCTCATCTTAGTGATGTGAGAACCTAGGTGTTTATGCCTTATATATATCATTTATTAATTTTATATTTTGATTTTCCTATACTAGTAAAAAATATTTCTTTATATATCAACATTGAAGTTTATTGATTGTATGCTTTGTCGTGTGCAAATGGATTTGTATATGCTTGGATTCATGTTTTGTTATGGTATTACTATCATACTTTTTGATGATGTTTGGGTGTGTATACAACTACTAAGTTAGGTTATGTGGATTTGCAATTATTATTAGGTTGCAAGGATTATGTGCCTAGATTTACATACACATGTGGATTTGTAAATGATTTTGTCTCAATCTTCTTTCTTCTTCACTAATATTTAACCATTTTTTCTTGTGATTCTTTATTTCATGTGTATATTTGGGTTATGATAATTTTTGATAATTTCTAATTAGGGGTAAGTGCACACCAAGTTGCTAGTAAAAAAAGTGGCCACATGAAAAAAAAACTCAAAATTTTACAAAACCCGTGTGGGTTATTTGAAATTCAAAACATTTAGGCTTGGTAAAAATGAGCCCAAATTTTTTTTTTAAAAAACTTATAGTTCTTCATAACTCGTGCGGGTTATGAAGAGCTAAAAAAAGTTCTTCATAACCCACATGGGTTATGAAGAACTAAAAAAAGTTCTTCATAACCAGCACGGGTTATGAAGAACTATAAGTTTTTTTAAAATCTTACCAACAAACAATAAATTATCATCATTTTGTTATAATCTGAAGTAATAACACTAAAATAACTTCAAGAACAATCCAAAAAAAGAGAAATCAATCATTTGAAATCAAATGTGACAAAAAAAATGAAAACCTGTCTGATACTATTGCAGAAAGACATGAAAAACTGCAGTGGGCCCTTTGAACAAGTTGCAATGTTATTTTTTTGGCCGTTGGGAATAATATATTTAGCTCAATGGAACATGTACACATTCCATTGAGCTAAAAAGGTTTACAGTTATATTTCCTCACAACATGTTTGGGTTCTGTAGATCTAAAAATTATGCAAGTTTTTAGTTCTACATAACTCGCATGTGCATTATCGAGAACGAGGAAAGAGAGATGAAGGGGAGAGAGAGAGGGATTCAAAGGGAGGGAGAGAGGGAGTGTTACAAGTAGCAGTTGTCGCTACACCAAAAGATCTACCTATTAATGTATGATATAACCACTAGACTTATATAAGACATAAGAGGTTGTTAAGCCATGTTGCGAATCCAGAGGGGAGTGCTGACAGTTATGCCAACAATCTCCCCCTCAACGCTACTCGAGGGGATTCAAACTTGTGACCAAGCTCTAATACCACTTGTTACAAGTAGTGGTTACCTTTGCAACCAAAGATTGACTTGCTAATGCACGATACAACCACTATACTTATAGAAGATAAAGGAGGCAGTTAAGCTATGCCGTGAATACCAAGGGGAGCATCTCCCATTATGCCGAGAGAGAGAGAGAGAGAGAGAGAGAGAGAGATGAGGTAGAACACAAGGAGGATAATTAGGGCTCAGAATAGATAGAGATGGTGATGGGGAAGGAAGATGAGAGAGAGGGAACGTAGAAATAAATGCATGTATATAGACACATACACACAGACATATACATATATCTACATATCTCTATAGATATGCATATATACATGCATATAAATGTATTATATATGTAAGTATATACATATGTGTAGTGTATGATAAGTTTACAAGTTCAAATATTTTTATTTCTTCATAAACCTTACGGGTTCTATAGAAGTGAAAATGATGCTTTTATTGCTACATAACCTGTATGGGTAATGAAGAACTTTGAATGGTACTTTTGGTTTTGCAAAACCCATGCGAGTTATTTAGCACAAAGGAACCCGTACATGTTATGGCTTTGTTTGAGGGTTGGAAAATTACCCTAAGGCTTGCATGCCCATTCTCCCTCCATTTTTGTCTCCTTACACATTTTTTCATCTTCTAAGATTATTTCTCAACTTTGTCATCATTAGGTTTACAAATGATCAAGTGGGTATCTCTAAAATTACCACCATAATCTCACATGTCTTCTTAGCTTTCTAAGCATATAATTTTTTCTATGTTTGGACAACATTAGCATAGTAAACTTTAATTTTCTTTAATAGTGTCTTGACAGTCCTTAGAGACATATGTCTACCAATTTCTTAATAACTTTTGATCTACTCGACCAAATTAAAAAAATAAATACATGTATTACTATTCTAACCTTGACTCTATACACTTTTCAAAAAAGTTTGCATTTTATATTATTTTGGTTTAAGTTATGCCCAACACACGAACATGCACCAGATTTTCAGGATGCAGTCACTTCAAAAAATCATAAAAAAAAAAATACTCAACATAAAATTACAAATAAATACACAACTTAAATATCTCACTTTTACCTATCATCCTATCAAAGGGTTTTTCAAATACTAAATCTAACTATATCTTTTATGAAGCGCATGAAAACAACTATGTTATGTTTTTATGAAAAAATTAGGAATAGTTTTGTGTGTGGAGTGGGTCTGACCCTTTTAAGTTTATCCATTTAAAAAAAAAATTATAGTTTGGAAACTAGATTTAGAGTACTACAATTATTATTGTTTGCACAACTCCTAATTTTGAGTGCATGACCTTTGAATTTCTCTTTGAAGTTCAGGTTTACCTTATTTCAAAAAAAAAGTGGCCACTTATACCTCCCTTTGCACACCATCTTCGTGCACTTACCCTTAGATGTAGATTAACATATTATCTCATCGAGGCTATATATGTGTATTATTCTTTGGCTATTTTGTATTATGTAGGTATACCTAATTTTTTCCTTGATTGTGAATGTGTAGGTTTCTCCAATGGTGATTAACTTGAGGTAGTCAAATTGTGTAAACTTTTTGTGTTGTATTTCCTCATCTTTGATTTTTAGCTATGAGATCTATTATGCATAGCCCTACAAGCCTAAATCTAAATTGATCATTGGATTCTTGAGTTGCATGAGAACTCGTGATGTACTTTTGTATTTTTCATACTTTATTCAATTCTTGTGATTAGTTTTATGAAAGAATTTAATATATTATGTTGTGTGTAGGTGAAATGATTTACGTTGGTGATAGGGGCAAGTGCATGGAAATGGTGTACAATTTTTTTGTAAAATGGTATACTTTCTATATAGCATACTCATATTATTTTGAAACCACATAACACAATTGTGTTTGTGGCTTGGTATATACCCAATCATAATGTGAGCAAGTTATATGGCTTAAAAATCCCATTTACATTTTGTGGCAACAAAAATCCATTTTGTGGTTACAAAGATGAGTGGGTTTGGTAAAGAATAACACCCCCAAAAATACACTAAAAAAATCCATTGAAAACTATTTCTTAACATAAAATAACATTTTTAAAGAGTGTCATTCACTAACTGCTACATAGTTTTTTTTTCCTAAAAGGGATAAAAAAGGGATTGTTTCGAATTTAAATCTGTAACACCAATATCTAGTGATTACAATTAGTTTCTTTTGATTGTGTTGAATATTTTGTATCTATTAAGTTTTGATGTGGCCTTAACTATAATTTACACATAGGTTCACATACTGGTCCATAACTTGTTCTATATGTATCAATTCAATTTCTTTTTCTTTTTTGATGTTAGAAAGAGGAAACCAATACCTAGTGTCTATATATTTTTCATTTTTTTTTACTTAATTAACTATTTTTCCATAAGCATTTAACATTCAAGTTGATATATGGTGCAAAACCTATGTTTAGTAAAATTGAAAACAAAAAGTCATAATAAAGTCAATAAATATTAAAATCAAAATAATTGGAAAACTTTATTTGAGTAGTATCATCTCACATTTGGGTTTGTCAAATGAATTCATTTGATCCCCTAGTAGCTAATGTCAAAGTGATTTTTTGTCAGCATTTTTCTAGGTGCAAAGGAGACTCCATTGCATGTATGATTGAGTAGAGAGGTTATATAAAAGAGAGTTTGATCTAAAAGACTTTGATCTAACCATTTTCAATTAATTTATTCAAATAGGATCTCTCAAAGCATAAGACATCATATTTTCTTAATGTTTGATTTCAACAAAAATTAGGATGTTTGAAAAAGTGTAATCTAGTATTATGGGGTCAACTCGTTGCAACATTCAAATCTCCTCCAACACTTTTGATAAAATCTAGAAAAACCAAGAGGATTTATTAAAAATTGACGATGATAGAAATGGAAAATATACTTTTTAATCTAATCAAGCCCAACAAAAAGCCCTAGATTTACAAGGCTAACCAACATCATATCAATGGAACACTTCTTCACGAACACATAACAATGTATTAGTAAACATATTGTTCTTTTTGAAGTTAACTCTTTATTTGCCCAAAATATCCTTAAGAAATAATGTGAATACGAACAGTTGGAAAGTTGTTAACTATTCAACTAACTTCCCTCTAAATTTTAACAGGTATAGCTCCCTTATGTGAAGATATGGAATGAATTTTGTTTGTTCTAAATTCTAATGGGGTATGTTCTTGACCAGAGAACAACAGAGGTAACCAAATTAGCCCTCGGTGAGAAACTAATCCAGGCAGTGAATTTGATTCTAAACTCTAACCATCTTCAGGATTTCACAATACTTATGAATTCGCACTAGTGGGAATGCAACAATGAATTCTACTTGAATTAATGAAATGCAGTAAAACAACATGGATGAATCTGATCTAAACAGGACATATGTGTATTCTCCCAACCTCCAAGTAATGCTCTGATTACTGTCGATTAGCTGCACTAAAGAAGAGAAACAAAACTCCGTCTATTTGCTAATTTCAATCTAGCTTAAGTAAAACAAACATTCAAACTTACAAATGCATGGAATAGTAAATAAATGGCACAAAACACATTCCAGATTGAATCCGCAACAAGATGTATTTCACACCAAAAATTAGACGACCTTTTCATTGATTTTCAAAGTGTACATATAGGCTTCAAGAGTTAAGCCGTTACAAAATCAACCGAATCGATTCATATTCTACAAAGTCGGTAAATGACAAGTGGCCATTTACTGATTTTACAATGTATATCAAAAAGAAGAGGGGAAAGCTATTTTCTCTTTGCTGGCTTCTTCGCCTTCTCCAACTTAGCCTTATGAGCTTTGGCGGCCGCAAGAATTGGAATCATCCTTTCAGAATCTGGGATGTACACATTTTTCAATCTTATGAGCCAACGGGAATGATCTTTCTCTATGCATTTTGTAGCATCCTTCTGGGGTTGTGTCTTCTTCATGGATTTGTGTATACATCCACCGAGTTGCTGAAGATCAGGTAGTCTATCGAGGTGAGACCCAGATAACTCTGCAAGCTAGTCCAAGTAGTCGGAGAATAACTTCTGCATGTTGGTTATACCAATTGGGCTCTTACCTTCTTCGCTAGATGAGAATCGGAGTGAAGACCTGTCAAATATACAAAGATTTTACTTTTCTCTTTGGTGACTTCCTCTTCAGTCGCTTTCATTCCTACCTTTGCCTTGATTATCATCTCCATTTTGAACTCAACTCCTTGGAGCCATTCGATCAGAGGTTCATCTCCTTTCTGCAATATGTTGGCCTTGATTGCATCTTTAGTCTTCATTGCGACCAACCAATGTAATAGCACCATGCACTCTTCACATCTCAACCTCTCTACTGTGAGTGTCTGCATGTGTCCCTTGAGAGAATCCTTCTCTGCCTCTAACTGTAAAAAGAAACTCCTGAGCTGCTCAATGGCTACCAGATCTTTAGAATTAAGTCGTTCAATCCACCTCCTCCCAATGTGCCCAAAATGTCTATCTTCTTGCAATTTGGCAAGTATTGCTTGGTTCTCGGCTACAGAAGGATCAAATTTTGTTAGGGAACTAGGCAGGCTTGCCACAGGAGCGACCAACTGCATAATTAAGTTAGTCATTTCTTTAATCTCCGCCTTGAGTCGAGTCTCGATGACTTTGAGTTCCTCGAGCTCTTCCTCGATCAAGACATTACTAGACTTCCACAAGTCTACCTTGGTATCATGTCGGGCGAGCCCCATATCTAAGGACTAGATTGCAAAGTCTGAGGCAGTAAGGTCTTTAATTCTGCTGTTCTTCAGTAGCTTGGCTATTTCCATCATCAGGTGCCCTGTGTCTGGATCTCGACCAAGAGTGGTCAGAGTCCTAGTCTTCTTAGCCTTGCTTATGGCTGAACCTAACTACATTTCTTGGGAGAACATCTCACCACTGGGAGCACCTTGCTCAACCCTTTTTCTTTTCCACTCCAGAGTATTCTTGAGCCATGATTCTACACTTGTAACTTTTGTTGCAGAAATCAAATCTTCAACAGATAATTTCCTGATAATAGGAGGGGAAGATTTAGGCTTGGAAGCAAAAGGATTAACCTGCGGAGAAGAAACACTCTTTTCCTTTTGAGGAGACCCCAAATGCTCATCTATCTCGTCAGTTTTTGAACTGCTACTATTGTCACCAACCTCAATAATTCTAGGAGCCTCTTGAGTGGGAGTGTCACCTTGTATCTCAATGGTTCCCCCTTGTGCTTGCTGCTCTAGTTTTGCGGCCGCAATAGTTTCTTCCACTAGCTTGTTGGATTTCTCCACTTAAGCTTCTTCATTTGAATCGATGACTGGAGATGAACCCGCTCTGCAAGTCTTTTCAAGTGGGATCTCTTTTTCAGGTGGTTCATCATCTCCACCTGCTAGTTGAGCTGGTCCTTTGGCCACAGATGACGTTGGCAAAGAGGAGGATGCAGGAGCACTCACTGGATCGATTGCAGGAGCTTGTTAAGGAGTAGGCTTTCCATATGTCTTTCTCCTTCCCACCATCCACTGAACCCACTTATCGGTTCTCTTAATGACTTTAGCCGTTAAGGTCACTGAATCTTCTATAGCTTGACCTTGAACTGGTTTAGAGCTCACAGGATAGAGCTTGATCTGATCTCAATATGTGTCAGTATACATACATTCTGCATCATCAACAATGCCTTCCACATTAATGTTGACATTGAACAACTTGATTTGTTGGATAGTCAATCTGGAGTAAAACCTCTCTCGGCTTTCTAACTCATCCTTACAGTTCGCCCATTAATCTTTGAGTTCAGGGATGTGCTTGACCATAGTGCCAATCTATAGGTGATTCTTGGCATAACCTACTGGATCAAATTGAGGCCTCAAAACTTCATACACTTCTGGCTTATATCTACTCTCGAATGCCTTCATCACATTCTTAGCGTTTGATATCGATGCGTAGCTATAAGCTCCAATAGTAACAGGGAATTCATAGCCTTTCTTCTTAATTCCTACACTGTTCACTTGCAACATTTGCCGGATCACCTCTACAAGCATGATCATGTCATCGGGGTACGTTGGCAGCTTCATGGGAAATTCATCAAAACCTGCAAGATGAAGGTATGTGAAACTAGCAAATTGAATGAAGAAGCTCCCAAATTGGGTGATGAATTCCATGGCCTATGGTGAGAACCTGCGCTCTGGGCATGCTTGTAATTCTCTGCACAACCTCATTGTAAATGAGTCATTAACTTTAATGAACTAGGCATAGCTATTTTTTAACTTCAAATGAGGGAAGACATCATAAATTTTCACATCATCTTCATATTCTTCTAGCCTATGGAGTCCTGGCCATACTTGTAATGTAGCTAAAACATAGATTAAATAGGAAGACATATAAAATTTGTTTTGGTACTTGGTGAGACTCAAGGCATTTGACAGATTTTGACTTACCACTTGAGCCCAGTCTACATAATGATGCTCGACACATATTACCTGGACCAAGAAGAAGTAGTGTTTTATGAAATTCAATGCGTCACTTTCACCTTTTATCCCGTGAAGGAGCACTAGGATGTTGATGATCTCGACCTTCAGATCTATCCAGAAAAGTGTCTTTGGCACTTTTCCCTTTATGCTTCTGGCCTTTCAAAATCATGAGTTCATGATCTCTTTCCTCCACCTCATCTTCTTCTGATTATATTCTGAAATTGTGATCGAGAAATTCATATTTGAAAATTTTGCTCGCTCTGGGATACGAAGACTGTTTTGCACATAATCTCTATCAATGAAGATGAGTATTGTGTCATCTGGCAGCAAAATCTGTATTGTATCTGGGTTGAATCTGGTTATACATTCTTGGATTAGTTTGGGAGCTTGCACTGCAACAAGAAATCCAGCTGCTTTGACCAAATCACTACCTTTGAGCTTCTGTGTCATGGGGTGGATATTTTCTTCATTCAATCTTCTATGTAGATTGCCCAAATCATAGAATCTGAGGGATGTATCTATCAATTTTTTCCATTAAGATGTAATCCCGTTCAACCCATCAAAACCCATGAATCTAGTGGCCATAGCTTCTGATTATGCTTTTGATTTACGTTTAAGAAGCATTAGAGAATGTCATAAGATGATTTGTGAAATTGTGGGAAATCAAAGGCGTATGAAAAAGATGTGAATAAATGGTAATTTTTGCTTGATAGTTTGAGTCTTTTATAAACAACCAACTTCCTTAGCGTTACTTTCCATATCTCGCGCCACACGAGTGAGAGATTTTCAAAAATATCCGTTAAAGTTCTAATGTTAAGATTTGAATTAAATGCACCTTATTGATGGCCTTAACAAATCACTTTTACCTGTTTGGAGTAGCTATAAAGGTAACTTAATTGACGTAGTGGATTTTTACTTTTCCGCGTCTCTCCATTAAATGCCTTTGTCGGAAAACTCACTTTGAAGGTAGAAACCCGAGAATGGATAAGCTAGGGAGTGATTTTCTGAAAATTTGCAACTGACCTGTTTCTTTAGCAATTTCTTTTAGATGTCAAAATAGGCTATCTTCATCATAACGGATCATTCAATTCCCATGATTTCTTGTGCTTATTTCTCACGAGTTGTCGCTTCTCAGAAATTGACCTTCTCAGGTGATTTTCCGATAAGGGAGAAGGTAAAAACCAATTCTCCAAAAAAGGTCTCTTACTCACTCGCTCATATTATGAGACCGTTTTATCCACTACAGGGGCTCAATCTCATTTCCTCAAAATCTAGACGCTTGGCTTTCGGGAATCTCTGATACACTTTCCACTATCCTTTGGAAAACAACTTCTGTAGGAAAAACTCTGCAAGTGGAGAAGTTCATTACAGCTTCTCCGCCAAGCTACTTTTCTGGACCCAGCTCGCTCTTAACCCGAGCATCTTGATCTCTAGGCCTTTTCTATGTACTTGATGATTCCAGTGTTCTCTTCCCACATAAAATTACCTTCATGGGTCGAAACCTGCCGAGGAGAAGGCGATTTTCAATTTTCCAACAAAGGGGAAAAATTTCATTTTAGAGCTTCACATTCATATAAATACCATCGATCAAAACTGAAAGAAAAAGAGTCTTTATCGAATTAGGAACTATAACTTACCCATTCCTAGGATTAAAATAAAAACCAACCCGACTTAAAGGCATGAAGGGATTATTCGATAAAGACCACCTAACCTAGGGGAATTCTAGACTTAGACTCCAATTTATTATCTCAAAACTCATGACTTGATCTAACATGAGGTATTCACTTTTGATTTAAAGTGTGAAGAACAAAAGTGGGGCAACAGTTGGCTCTGTTTGGGGACTTGGATATGATAATATCTAAGCAAGGAATCCAAATCTCTAGTTTCACAAAGTTAAATGAAAAGGCGGCTCACAACAAAACTAAAGCAAAGGAAGGAAATAGGAAAGGAAAGACAAAGTGAGGAAAAAATAAACTAAGGAAAATAGAAACGGGAACTAAACGTAACTATCATAGAGCATAGGGGTTACCTACTTTAAATTTACAACTTGATACAATTTCAAATCTTCACCATTATAGGTCAAGGGTAGTACCTCACCATTTGGATACGCCAATTTGAAAGAATTTTTGTCAAAGGCCTGATGGATGATGAATGGTCCTTTCCAGAGTGTCCCAAATTTTCCATGCATTCCTTTAGGCACCCTTAGTTTATCCCATAATAGAATTGAATCTCCAACCATGAACTTCCTTGGTCTGGTTTTCTTCTCAAAGAGATTCTTTACCCGCATCTGATGTTCTGTGATATGATCAACAATCTTCTCTCATTCTTGCTCAAGTTTATTCAAATACAAAATTCATTTTTCCAACCCATCTTTATAGATGCCATCCTCTACCACCATTCTCAACTTGTTAGTAGCCAATTCCAGAGGTAGGGGAAGGCTTGCCTCAACTCTGTATGCTAGCTCAAAAGGTGAAATACCAATCGCCCTCTTTGGAGTTACTCTGTCAACCCAGAGTGCTTCATGAATTTTCTTATGCCAAGTCCTTTGGTTATCTAATACAAGTTTTCTCACTATATTTACCAGGTTCTTATTACTTGACTCAGCTTGAACAATCCCTTGTGGGAAATAGTCAGACGAAGGATTAGTAGTTATGCCATACTCGAAACAGAATTTAGTAATTTCAGCTGAAGAAAAGTAAGCTGCATTATCCATAAATATTTTAACAGGCACATCAAATCTTACCATGATGTTCTCCTTGATGAATTCACACACTACTTCAGAAGTAGTTCTCTTAGTGGCCTTTCCCTACACCCATTTCATAAAATAATCACTTGCAGTGATTATATAAGTGTGACCAGTGCTTGATGCAGGATGGATAGGCCCGATAAAATCATGGCCCCATTTCTGGAAGGGACCTTCTATTACTACTAGTCTGAGAGGAAGAGCTTCCAGTTGAGGTCGACTTGTGAACATCTTTCATTTTTCACACTTGGCTACCCAGTGATATGCATCCTTGAACATCCCTGGCCAATAATAGCATTGCCTCAAAATTTTAAATGCAGTTACAGAAGATGAGAAGTGCCCACCACAAGCTTCATCATAGAATGTTTTTAGCAATCTCTCTTGCTATTGCTTGTGCACACATCTAAGAAAATTTCCATCTACAAATTTTTTGTATAAAATCCCTTCCCAAATGACATATTTAGCAGCTTTCAACCTCAAGTCTCTCATTTGTTTAGCTGTCAAATTTTTAGGGCATTCACCATAAGTCAGGAAATAAACAATGTCTTAAAACCATGGGTCTTGTAAACTCACTGCTAAAACTAGTTGTTCTATTTCAGGCTGATCATCTCCTTCACTTTCTATCATAGCATTGCACAATGCATTTCCTCGTACCAATTTTGTTGGTTTAATCTCTATGTCATATTCTTATGTTTTAGCTACCCAAGCCCCTCTGTTATTACATCCCACATATTGCTTGGTTAATATACTCTTTACTGCAATGTCAGGAACAAACACAATAGAGTGAGAATGTAAGATATAAAATTTGAAGTTCTTCAAGGCTTTCACCATCAAGAAGGCATGCTTCTCGGTCTGAGAATATCTTAGCTCATGATTTTTCAGTGGCATGCTCATAAAGGCAATAGGAGTCTGAACTCCTTCTCTATTTTCTTGCATAAGAATAGCTGACAATGTATGTTCAGATGCGTAACAATAAATCATGAAATCCTTCTTATAATCTGGGTGACATAAGACAGGGGCATTGGTTATATTGTCCTTTATATCTTGAAAGGCTCTTTTACCAGGGTCATTCCATTTGAAATTCTGATTACCTTTCATCATGTCTACAATACACTTGGTGATCTCTGAGAAGTTAGGGATGAATCTTCGAGGAAATTTACTTGATGGAAGAATGCCTTCACTCCAGTTTTACTCGCAGGTAAACTTAGCCTTTGAATGGCTTTGATTCGCTCAGGGTCAATTCTGATACCTTCTTGTGATATAATATGACCCAGTAGCTTTCCTTCGATAACATAGAAAACTGACTTCTTGAGTTTTAAAAAGATCTTGTGTTCTCTACATCTTCGCAATACTTTTTCTAAATCCTTAATGTGATCACTTCTTTTCTTAGAGAACACTGTTAAGTCATCTAAATATATGACAATGATCTTATCTTTCATATCAGCAAATGACAAATCCATACCTCGCTGAAATATTGCATCGGCATTAATGAGGCCAAATGGCATTCTGTGGTATGCAAATGTGCCCTAGGGAGTGGTAAATGCGGTCTTGTGCTGGTCTTTCTCCTCTACTTCGACTTGGTTGTACCCAAAAAAGCCATCAAGCATAGACATCATTTCAGCTCCTGTAACTATTTGCAACAAGTGATCCATATTGGGGAGTGCATAGTTGTCTTTTAAAGAAGCTTGATTTAAATTTCTGAAGTCTACACATATCTTTATTTCTCCATTCTTTTTCCTCATAGGGACGATGTTTGCTATCCATGTAGAGTGGTGGATAGGGTAGATAATCCTGGCTTTGAGCATTTTGTCAACTTCTTTAAAGATAGCATTTTCCACTTTTGGATTGTAATTTCTTTGTTTCTATTTGAATGGGGCGGCATCAGGTTTTAGGGTAATTTGATGCTTGAAATTTCCTCCCATGAAGCTTTTTAAATCTTCATAACTCAAGGCAAAGACATCTTGGTATTCTAGAAAAAGCCTTTTAGCTTCCACTTTTTCTTCAGGTGTGCAACACTTCCCTATGTTTATCATTTTGGGATTTAACTCATTCCTAATGTTCATCCCTTTATATTCCCCAGTTGTAAGATCTTTCTCTATCCTTTTCCTCTTAACATAAGTATCATGATGATTGAACAACTTCTCTACTGATATAAAATATGGGGGAATGACATTACCTTGTAATTGAGTCACTCCTGGTTCATCTTTCTTCCATTTCTTGGGATGATCTTGTGAGGGATCATTTGGCTTTTCTTCAGGGGGGCTATCATTACCTTCAAGGAAGAGCTACAAGCATTTGCCATCAACAAATACTTGCCAATCATCTACGTTATTAGGTACTGGCAGCCTGTACATCACCTCTACCTGGTACTTCTTCTCTTTAAATTTTGGATGAGGTAGTAGTAAGGAAGCAGAGACTACTAGTGAATCTGCCTTGGAATTTAATTCACTAGGGACATATTCGATTGCAAAGGCATCCAACCTTTCAATCTCATCCCATACCTTGTCTCTATAATTCTTCAACTTCCAATTTTTTACAGAGTATTGACCTTTGGTCTAGCGCACAATCAACTCAGAATCACCTCGAGCTTTTAGAACTTTTACACCCTTTTTCTTCACAGCAATTATTTTGAGTAACAATGCCTCATACTCAGCCATATTATTGGTATTTGCAAACTCTAGTTTGAAATCCATCAGCTCAGGATCATCCGTGGGTGGAATGAATACAACTCTGGCACTAGACCCAGAGGAAGAACAACTACCATTGAATTCCAGTGTCTAGACTTCTAGAGTCTTATCCTTCTCAGAGGCCTTAACTTCTTCTTGCTCACTTTTGGGTTCATCAACAACGCCCTGGGTAAACATGATATAGTTACCGAACTCCAATTCCTGATATAGGATCTAAGCTTTCGGATCATCAAATTTCAGAACCGTGAACTTTGACTTCTCCTTAGGCTCTAGTTTAACCTTCTTATTTCCCACAGGAATTACTGCCTGGGACCAATCCAATTTAATTTCCTTGCCCAAGTCTCTGCAAAAACTCCTACTTAGCAATAACCCATAACTTGCTGGTATATCTGTAACGAGGATTGTCAGTAGCATCTTCTTTTTAGGATGGACAACTAGAGCTACTTGGGCATCTTTGATTTGGCCAAGCAGTGGGACTTGTTTAGCATCCATAGAATAGCATCTACCATGGACTTTTGTCATGGTAAGGCCTAAGGCTTTGGCCACAGGGGAAGGCATCACATTATTAGAGGCATCTGAATCTGTGATACAGTTGCTAAGTTTACAACCATTGATATACAAGGAGACATAAAATGGTTTTTGTTTTTGACCCGAGAAGGTAGCTAGCATAGTAGTTTCCCCCTGTTCAAATAGTTTCACTAGTGAGGAATCATCTTCATTAGAAGAGGTGACATTATGATTTAGTTTAATACTATCCCCTTTTAAGTAATCTACAAATCTTTTCAATTCGGCAGGATTTGACCTTAAATAATCTATGGGAGAAATTTGGATCTTGGAATTTGTACAGAACTGAATGAAATCAAAGGAATTAGTTTCCTTACCCGACTGTGAGATTTTTATTCCCTGAATGCTTTCTTTCGTACCTGAAGTAGATGCATCATTGGTTCCCATTGAAGGAATGACAATGGGAGTTTTATCTTTTTGGCTACAAGTTAGGACTCCATAGGTGGTGCCGTCTATGGTAGCGTAACACTCTCCTTGCTTCTCATAATCAAATTGATACTCAAAAAATAAATTTACAGAGTCGCCATGCGAACATGAATCCGCTTCATTGTTTGGTGTCGTAGTGTTTAACTTGTTGGTAGATAATAACTGCATCATGTGAGCTAATTCAGGATAGCTCTTGCCATTATGGTCCATTGTTAGATGAAATACACACATATTTCCTTTCTTAAGGGGAGCCTCAATTACAAGCCTTTGTTGTGGAGAACGTAATTGTAGTGTCCTGCTATTAGTATTTCTACTATTCTGATCATGAAATGGTTTCTGGTACAGATTGTTAAACTTAGGGAGTTGCATGTTTAAAGTGATGATTTCATTGGACATTTTTTGCATCATCTCCTTATTGATGTAGTACCACTTGAACTAGCACCTATTTGTATCTCTCTTTTCCACCTGCCAGCAAAAATCATGTCATCTTCCAACTGAATGGCTGTTCTCTGAGCATTATCCAAATCCGTAGGTTGTGCTCTTCTTAAATCATAGTTTATGTTTGGCGGCATGGCACCCATAAAGAATATTTTCAGATTCGTAGGAGTAGGTCTATCAGTAGTGGGAATTCTGTTGGCAATTTTATTGAACTTAGCAACAAATTCTCTCATACTTACAAAAGCTTGTTTCTTGATGGAGGTCAATTGTGCCAACAGGGTATGTTCATCTTCAACCATTTGAAATCTGGCTTCAAAAGTTGACGTCATAGTACCCCAACTTGTAATTGAAGCGTCATCCAAGTGATAAAACCAGTCATCCGCTGTCTCAACAAGAGTTTCAATAAATAGCCTTACTGCAACATCTTCATGTCCAATTCCTAGGATGTGAGTTGCTACGAAGAAGGCTTTAATGTGTTCATCTGTAGCAACTTTCCCATCTCTTGAGAACTTAGGAAAGTTCTTTCTAGATCCTAGAGGGAGTGGGTGATATGCTGCGAACTATAAAGGACTAGGTGCAGCGGCCCATGGAGCTACCATGACTGTATGTACAGGATGTTACAAAAAATTAATAACAGGGGGAGCAACTACTCCGTGTAAAGTTAATACCTGGCAAGCTATAGGAAATGAAGTTTGTGTCCTGGGAGGTGAAGGTGGTCTACTCCTACTTTTTCTGTCACCTCTCTGACGAGGTAAGTCTATTATGGGAAAAATGAGCTCAGCGAGCCTTTGGAATGTAGGGTCTTTTCCACCTTGTCCCTTGGCACTTCTGAGAAATCTTCTTTGATCCAGAACTCCAAATTAGTTTTTCTATCTAGCTTCTTGCTCGGCTCTGCATTGATTTCTTCTTTGAATTGCTCTTTCAAGTGCTTGTGCTCTTGCTTCTTCTTGTTCAAGCACTTGACTCATGTTCCTATAATGCTTTGCATTTCTTCTGTATCTCCAAGCAAAAGTATTCAGGGATGAGACTATGTTTTCTTGGTCATCTTGAAAATTGAGATTGGGTTGAAGCATAGGGAACACGTTCTCATGAGGTAACACCATTTTTCATCATGACAAATATTCTGGTCTAGTGACTGTTTCTCTCCCTAGTAGAGTCGCTAAAAATCTGTTGGTAAAAAGATTGTTCTTTTTGAAGTTAACTCTTTATTTGCCTAAAATATTCTTAAGAAATAATGTGAATACGAACAATTGGAAAGTTGTTAACTATTTGACTAACTTCCCTTTGAATTTTAATAGGTACAACTCCCTTATGTGAAGATATGCACTAAATTTTGTTTGTTCTAAATGATAATTGGGTATGTTCTTGACCAGAGAACAACAGAGGTAACCAAATTAGCCCTTGGTGAGAAACTAATCTAGGTACTGAATTTAAATCTAAACTCTAACCAACTTCAGGATTTCACAATACTTATGAATTCAGACTAGTGAGAATGCAATGATGAATTCTACTTGAATTAATGAAATGGAGTAAAACAACATGGATGAATCTGATCTAAATAGGACATATGTGTATTCTCCCAACCTCTAAGTAATGCTCCGATTACCGTCGATTAGCTGCACTAAAGAAGAGAAACAAAACTCCGTCTATTTGCTAATTTCAATCTAGCTTAAGGAAATAAAACATTCAAACTTACAAATGCATGGAACAGTAAATGAATGGCACAAAACATATTCCAGATTGACTCCACAACAAGATGTATTTCACACCAAAAATTAGCCGACCTTTTCATTGATTTTCAAAGTGTTACATATAGGCTTCAAGAGTTAAGCCATTAAAAAATCAACCTAGAATTGATTCATATTCTATGAAGTCGGTAAATGACAAGTGGCCATTTACCAATTTTACAATGTATATCAAAAAGAAGAGGGGAAACCTATTTTCTCTTTGTTGGCTTCTTCACCTTCTCCAACTTAGCCTTATGAGCTTTGGCGGCCGCAAGAATTGGAATCAGCCTTTCAGAATCTGGGATGTACACATTTTTCAATCTTATGACCCAGTGGGCATGATCTTTCTCTATGCATTTTGTAGCATTCTTTCAGGGTTGTGTCTTCTCCATGCCTTTTTATATACATCAGCTGAGTTGCTAAAGATTAGGTATTCTGTCGAGGTGAGATCCAGATAACTCTGCAAGCTGGTCCATGTAGTCAGAGAATGACTTCTGCATGTTGGTATACCAATTGGGCTCTAACCATCTCCGCTAGCTTGAGACTCGGAGTGAAGACCTGTCCAATATACAAAGATTTTACTTTTCTCTTTGGTGACTTCCTTTTCAGTCACTTTCATTCCCCCCTCTACCTTGATTATCATCTCCATTTTGAACTCAACTCTTTGGAGCCATTTGATTAGAGGTTCATCTATTTTCTGCAATATGTTGGCCTTGATTGCGTCTTTAGTCTTCATCACGACCATCCAATATAACAGCACCATGCACTCTTCACATCTCAACCTCTCTGTTGTGAGTGTCTGCATGTGTCCCTTGAGAGAATCCTTCTCTGCCTCTAATTTTAAAAAGACACTCCCTAGTTGCTCAATGGATACCAGACCTTCAGACAAAAGTCATTCAATCCACCTCCTACCAATGTGCCCGAAATGTCTATCTTCTTGCAATTTGGCAAGTATTGCTTGGTTCTCGGCTACAGATGGATCAAATATTGTTAGAGAACTAGGCAAGCTTGCCACAGGAGTGACCAAATGTGTAAAAAAGTTAGTCATTTCTTTAATCTCCACCTTGAGTCGAGTCTTTGTGACTTTGAGTTCCTTGAGCTCTTCCTCGATCAAGACATTGCTAGACTTCCACAAGTCTTCCTTGGTATCATGTTGGGCGAGCCCCATGTCTAAGGACTAGAGTGCAAAGTTTGAGGTAGTAAGGTCTTCGATTCTGCCATCCTTCAGTGGCTTGGCTATTTCCATCATCAATTTCCCTATGTTCGAATCTTGACCAATAGTGGTTAGAGTCCTAGTCTTCTTAGCCTTGCTTATGGTTGAACTTGACTGCATTGCTTCAGAGAACATCTCACCACTGGGAACACCTTGCTCAACCCTTTTTCTTTTCCGCTTTAGAGTATTCTTGAGCAATGATTCTACACTTGGAAATTTTTTTGCAGAAATCAAATCTTCAACAAATAATTTCCTGATAATAGGAGGGGAAGATTTAGGCTTGGAAGTGAAAGGATTAACTCGTGGAGAAGAAATACTCTTTTTCTTTTGAGGAGACTCCAAATGATCATCTGTCTCATTAGTTTCTGAACTTCTAGTATCATCACCAACCTCAACAATTGTAGGAGCCTCTTGAGTGGGAGTGTCACCTTGTATCTCAATGGTTCCCCCTTGTGCTTGCTGCTCTGGTTTCGCGGCCTCAACAGTTTCTTCCGTCAGCTTGTCGGATTTCTCCACTTCAGCATCTTCATTTGAACCGATGACTGGAGATGAACCTACTCTGTAAGTCTTTTCAAGTTGTATCTCTTTTTTAGGTGGTTCATCATCTCCACTTGCTGGTTGAGCTGGTCCTTTGGCCATAGATGACACTGGCAAAGAGGAGGATGCAGGAGCACTCACTGACTTGACTGCAGGAGATTGTTGAGGAGTAGGCTTCCCAGATCTCTTTCTCCTTCCCATCATCCACTGAACCCACTTATCAGTTCCTTAATGACTTTAGCCGTTAAGGTCTTCAAATCTTCTATAGCTTGACCTTGAATTAGTTCAGAGCTCATAGGATAGGGCTTGACCTGATCTTGATATGTGTTTTTATACATACGTTCTCCATCATCAACAATGCCTTCCGCAATAATGTTGACATTGAACAACTTGATTTTTTGGATAGTCAATCTGGAGTAAAACCTCTCTTAGCTTTCTAACTCATCCTTGTAGTTCACCCAATAATCTTTGAGTTCGGGTATGTGCTTGACCATAGTGCCAATCTATAGGTGATTCTTGGCATAACCTACTAGATCAAATTGAGGCCTCAAAACTTCATACACTTCTGGGTTATGTCTGCTCTCGAATGCCTTCATCACATTCCTAGCATTTGATCTTGATGTGCAACTGTAAGGTCCAATGGTAACAGGGAATTCATAGCCTTTCTTCTTAATTCCCACACTGATTAGGTTCACTTGCAACATCTACCGGATCACCTCTACAAGCACGATCATGTCATTTGGGGTACCTTGGCAGCTTCATGGGAAAATTATCAAAACCTACAAGATGAAGGTATGTGAAACTAGCAAATTTAATGAAGAAGCTCCCAAATTGGGTGATGAATTCCATGACCTCTAGTGAGAACCTTCGCTCTGGGCATCCTTGTAATTCTCTGCACAACCTCATTGTAAATGAGTCATTAACTTTAATGAACTCAACTTAGCTATTTTGTAACTTCAAACGAGGGAAGAAATCATAAATTTTCACATCATCTTCATATTCTTCTAGCCTAGGGAGTCTTGGCCATACTTGTAATGTAGCTAAAACATAGATTAAATAGGAAGACATATAAAATTTGTTCTGGTACTCGGCGAGACTCAAGGCATTGGATAGATTTTCACTTACCAGTTGAGCCCAATCTATATAATGATGCTCAACACATATTACCTAGACCAAGATGAAGTAGTGTTTTATGAAATTCAATGTGTCACTTTCACCTTTTATCCCGTGAAGGAGCACCAGGATGTCGATGATATTGGCCTTCAGATCTATCTCAAAAAGTGTCTTTGGCACTTTTCCCTTTATGCTTCTGGCCTTCCAAAACTATGAGTTCATGATCTCTTTCCTCCACCTCATCTTCTTCTGATTATATTCCAAAATTGCGATCGAGAAGTTCATATTTGAAAATTCCGCTCGCTCTGGGATACGAAGACTATTCTGCATAGAATATCTATCAATGCAAATGAGTACTACGTCATCTGACAGCAAAATCTATTTTGTATCTAGGTTGATTCTGGTTATATATTCCCGGACTAGTTCGGGAGCTTGAACTGCAACAAGAAATCCAGTAGCTTTGACCAAACCGCTATCTTTGAGCTTCTGTGTCATGGGGTGGATATTTGGTTCATTCAATCTTCTATGTAGATTGCCTAGATCATAGAATTTGAGGGATGTATCTGTCAAATTTTTCCATTTAGATGTAATCCTGATCAACCCATCAAAACCCATGAATCTAGTGGCCATAGCTTCTAATTATGCTTTTGATTTACTGTTAAGAAGCTTTGGAGAATGTCGTAAGATGATTTGTGAAATTGTGGGAAATCAAAGGTGTATGAAAAATATGTGAAGAAATGGTAATTTTTGCTTGATAGTTTGAGTCTTTTATAAACAACTAGCTTCCTTACCGTTACTTTCCATATCTCGCGCCACACGAGTGAGAGATTTTCAAAAATATCTGTTAAAGTTCTAACGTTAAGATTTGAATTAAATGCACCTTATTAACGGCCTTAAGAAATCACTTTTACCTATTTGGAGTAGCTATAATAGTAACTTAATTGACGTAGTAGATTTTTAGTTTTCTGCTTCTCTCCATTCAATGCCTTTGTCGAAAAACTCACTTCGAAGGTAGAAACCTGACTGTGGAGAAGCTGGGGAGTGATTTTCCCAAAATCCACAACTGACCCATTTCTTTAGCAATTTCTTTTATATGTCAAAGCAGGCTATCTTCATCATAACAGATCATTCAATTCCTATGATTTATTTTTCTTATTTCTTCACGAGTTGTCGCTTCTCGAAAACTGACCTTCTCAGGTGATTTTCTGATAAGGGAGAAGGTAAAAACCAATTCTCTAAAAAAGGTCTCTTACTCACTCTCTCATATTCTCAGACCGTTTTATCCACTGCAGGGGCTCAATCTCATTTCCTCAAAATCTAGATGCTTGGCTTTTGAGAATCTCTGATACACTTTCCACTATCCTTCAGAAAACAACTTCTGTAGGAAAAACTCCACAAGCAGGGAAGTTCATTACAGCTTCTCCGCCAAGCTACTTTTCTGGACCCAACTCGCTCTTAACCTGAGAATCTCAATCTCTTGGCCTTGTCTATGTACTTGATGATCCCAGTGTTCTCTTCCCACATAAAATTACCTTCATGGGTTGAAACCCAAAGAGGAGAAGGTGATTTTCAATTTTTCGACAAAGGGGAAAAATGTCATTTTAGAGCTTCACATTCATATAAATACCATTGATCAGAACTGAAAGAAAAAGTGTCTTTATTGAATTAGGAAATATAACTTACCCATTCCTAGGCTGAAAATAAAAACCAACCTGACTTAAAAAGAAGAAAGAAGGCATGAAGAGATTATTCGATAAAGACCACCTAACCTAGGGGAATTCTAGACTTAGACTCCAATTTATTATCTCAAAACTCATGACTCGATCTAACACGAGGTATTCCCTTTTCATTTAAAGTGTGAAGAAAAAAAGTGGGGCAACAATTGGCTTTGTCTAGGGACTTGGATATGATCATATCTAAGCAAGGAATCCAAATCCCTGGTTTCGCAAAGTTAAATGAAAAGGCGGCTCAAAAAAAAACTGAAGGAAAGGAAGGAAACATGAAAGGAAAGACAAAGCGAGGAAAACCTAAACTAAGGAAAATAGAAATGGGAACTAAATGTAACTATCATATAGGATAGGGGTTACCTTCTTTCAATTTACAACTTGATACAATTTCAAATCTTCACCATTATAGGTCAAGGGTAGTACCTCACCATTTGGATATGCCAATTTGAAAGAATTTCTGTCAAAGGCCTGATGGATGATGAATGGTCCTTTCCAGAGTGTCTTGAATTTTCCATGCATTCCATTAGGAACCCTTCGTTTATCCCATAATAGAACTAAATCTCCAACCATGAACTTTCTTGGCCTGGTTTTCTTGTCAAAGAGATTCTTTACCCGCATCTGATGTTCTGTGATATGATCAAATATCTTCTCTCGTTCTTCCTCAAGTTTATTCAGATACATAATTCATTTTTCCAACCCATCTTTATAGATGCCATCCTCTACCACTATTCTCAACTTGTTAGTAGCCAATTCTAGAGGTTGGGGAAGGCTTGCCTCAACTCCATCTATGAGCTCAAAAGGTGAAATACCAATTGCCCTCTTTGGAGTTACTCTGTCAGCCCAGAGTGCTTCGTGAATTTTCTTATGCCAAGTCCTTTGGTTATCTGATACAAGTTTTCTCACTATATTTATGAGGTTCTTATTACTTGACTCAGCTTGACCATTCCCTTGTGGGAAATAGTCAGACAAAGGACTATCAATTATGCCATACTCAAATTAGAATTTAGTAATTTCAGCTAAAGAAAAGTAAGCTGCATTATCCATAACTAGTTTAACAGGCACACCAAATCTTACCATGATGTTCTCCTTGATGAATTTGCACACTACTTCAGAAGTAGTTCTCTTAGTGGCCTTTTCATCCACCCATTTTTAAAAATAATCAGTTTCATTGATTATATAAGTGTGACCAACACTTGATGCAGGATTAATAGGCTCGATAAAATCGAGGCCCCATTGCTGGAAGGGACCTTCTATTACTACTAGTCTGAGAGGAAGAGCTGCCAGTTGAGGTCAACCTGTGAACATCTTGCATTTTTCACACTTGGCTACCCAATGATATGCATCCTTGAACATCCCTGGCCAATAATAGCATTGCCTCAAAATTTTAAATGAAGTTATAGAAAATGAGAAATTCCCACCACAGGCTTCATCATAGAATGTTTTTAGCAATCTCTCTTGCTGTTGCTTGTCCACACATCTAAGAAAAGTTCCATCTATAGATCTTTGTATAACCTCCCTTCCCAAATGACATATTTGGCATCTTTCAACCTCAAGTCTCTCATTTGTTTAGCTATCAACTTTTTAGGGCATTCACGATAAGTGAGGAAATAAACAATGTCTTAAAACCATGGGTCTTGTAAACTCACCGCTAAAACTAGTTGTTCTATTTCAGGTTGATCATCTCCTTCACTTTCAACCATAGCTTTGCACAATGCATTTCCTTGTACCAGTTTTGTTGGTTTAATCTCTATATCATATTCTTGTGTTTTAACTACCCAAGCCCCTATGTTATTACATCCCACATCTTGCTGGGTTAATATACTCTTTACTGCAATGCCAAGAACAAACACAAGAGAGTGTGAATGTAAGATATAAAATTTGAAGTTCTTCAAGGCTTTCACCATCGAGAAGGCATGCTTCTCAGTCTGAGAATATCTTAGCTCATGATTTTTCAGTGGCATGCTCATAAAGGCAATAGGAGCCTGAAATCCTTTTCTATTTTCTTGCATAAGAATAGTTGACAATGTATGTTCAGATGCGTAACAATAAATCATGAAATCCTTCTTATAATCTGGGTGACATAAGACAGGGGGGTTGGCTATAGCATCCTTTATATCTTGAAAGGCTCTTTTACCAGGGTCATTCCATTTGAAATTCTGATTATCTTTCATCATGTATACAATACATTGTGTGATCTCTGAGAAGTCAGGTACGAATCATCTGAGGAAATTTACTTGACCGAAGAATGCCTTCACTCCAGTTTTACTCGCAGGTAAACTTAGACTTTGAATGGCTTTGACTCACTCTGGGTCAATTCTGATAGCTTCTTGTGATACAATATGACCTAGTAGTTTTCCTTCGGTAATAGAGAAAACTGACCTCTTGGGATTTAAAGAGATCCCGTGTTCTCTATATCTTCCCAATACTTTTTCTAAATCCTTAATGTGATCACTTCTTTTCTTAGAGAACATTGTTAAGTCATCTAAATATATGACAATGATCTTATCTTTCATATCAGCAAATGACAAATCCATACCTCGCAGAAATGTGGCACCGACATTAATGAGGCCAAATTGCATTTTGTGGTATGCAAATGTTCCCCAAGGAGTGGTAAATGTGGTCTTGTGCTATTATTTCTCCTCTACTTCGACTTGGTTGTACCTGGAAAAGCCATCGAGCATAGACATCATTTTGGATCCTGTAACTATTTGAAACAAGTGATCCATATTTGGGAGTGCGTAGTTGTCTTTTAAAGAAGCTTGATTTAAATTTCTATAGTAATCTATGAATCTTTTGAATTCAATAGGATTTGACCTTAAATAATCTATGGGAGAAATTTGGATCTTGGAATTTTTATAGAACTGAATGAAATCAAAGGAATCATTTTCCTTACTTGGCTGCGAGATTTTTATTCCCTGAATGCTTTCTTTCATACCTAAAGTAGATGCATCGTTGGTTCCCATTGAAGGAATGACAATGTGAGTTTTGTCTTTTTGGCTCTAAGTTAGGACTGCACAGGTGGTGCCATCTATGGTAGCGTAACACTCTCCTTGCTTCTGAGAATCAGATTCATACTCAAAAAATAAATTTACAGAGTCGTCATGTGAGCATGAATCCGGTTCATTGTTTGGTGTCATAGTGTCTAACTCATTGGTAGATAATAACTACATCATGCGAGCTATTTTAGGATAGCTCTCACCATTATGGTCCGTTGTTAGATGAAATACACACATATTTCCTTTCTTAGGGGGAGCCTCAATTGCAAGCCTCTATTGTGGAGCAGGTAATTGTAGTGTCCTGCTATCAATATTTCTAATATTCTAATCATGAAATGCTTTCTGGTACGAATTGTTAAACTTAGGGATTTGCCTTTTTAAAGTGATGATTTCATTGGGCATTTTCTGCATCATCTCATTAGTTGATGTAGTACCACTTGAACTAGCACCTGTTTGTATCCCTCTTTTCCACCTGCCAACTTAAATCATGTCATCTTCCAACTTAATGGCTATTTTCTGAGCATTATCAAAATCCATAGGTCGTGCTCTTCTTAAATCATAGTTTATGTCTAGCGGCATGGCACCCATAAAGAATATCTTCAGATTCATAGGAGTAGGTCTCTCAGTAGTGGGAATTCTGTTGGTGATTTTATTGAACTTAGCAACGAATTATCTCATACTTACAGAAGCTTGTTTCTTGATGGAGGTCAATTGTGCCAACAGGGCATGTTCATCTTCAGTAGTTTCAAATCTAGTTTCGATAGCTGACCTCATAGTAGCCCAACTCATAATTGAAGCTTCATCCAAGTGATAAAACCAGTCAGCCACTGTCTCAACAAGAGTTTCAACAAATAGCCTTACTGCAACATCTTCATGTCCAATTCCTAGGATGTGAGTTGCTGCGAAGAAGGCTTTAATGTGTACATATGTAGTAACTTTCCCATCTCCTGAGAACTTAGGAAAGTTCTTTCTAGATCTTGAAGGGAGTGGGTGATATGCTATGAATTGTAACAGACTAGTTGTAGTGGTCCATGGAGCTCCCATGACTGTATGTGCAGAATGGTTCAGAAAATTAATAACAGGGGGAGCAACTACTCCGTATAAAGTTAATGCCTAGCAAGTTGTAGACAATGAAGTTTGTGTCCTGGGAGGTGAAGGTGGTCTACTCCTACTTTTTTTGTCACCTCTCTGATGAGGTACGTTTATTATGGGAAAACTGAGATCATCGAGCCTTTCGAGTGTAGGGTCTTTTCCACCTTTCCCCTTGGCATTTCTGAGAAATCTTCTGTGATCCAAAGCTCCAAATTAGTTTTGTTGTCTAGCTTCATGCTCGGCTCTGTGTTGATTTCTTCTCGGAATTGCTCTTTCAAGTGCTTGTGCTCTCGCTTCTTCTTGTTCAAGCACTTGACTCACGTTCCTATAATGCTTTGTGTTTCATCTGTATCTCCAAGCAAAAGTATTTAGGGACAAGACTATGTCTTCTTGGTCATCCCGAAAATTGAGATTGGGTTGAAGCACAGGGAATACATTCTCATGAGGTAACACCATTTTTCCTCATGACAAATATTCTGGTCTAGTGACTGTTTCTCTCCCTAGTAGAGTCGCCAAAAATCTGTTGGTAAACAGATTGTTCTTTTTGAAGTTAACTCTTTATTTGTGCAAAATATCCTTAAGAAACAATGTGAATATGAATAGTTGGAAAGTTGTTAACTGTTCAACTAACTTCCCTCTGAATTTTAATAGGTAGAGCTCCCTTATGTGAAGAAATGCAATGAGTTTTGATTGTTCTAAATCCTAATGGGGTATGTTCTTGACCAGAGAACAATAGAGGCAACCAAATTAGCCGTCGATGAAAAACTGCTAGTACATTTGAGACCATTTTCCAATGGCTGAACATTTGAATTTAGACACTAAATTGTCAATTAATTGACACCACCCAGTGTCGCAGTTTTGTGGTCAGAAAAACTGACAGTTTTGTTAGGCATCGTAATAACAACCATAGCCATAAAAAAAAGAGGGTGCCAATAGAGTGAACCTATCGTTGGACCTATTTGTGGCTGTCGCAATTGTGACGCATATCTATTGTAAAAAATAACAAACGACGGTGACCCGTCAGAATCTTATGACGGGTAGCCGTCGTTTGTAACATGTTCACCGATGGAAATAATTTTAGTGCAATGGATATCCGTCAGAAATGTATGATGCATATCCATCGTTTGTGGTTTGTAACAACGACTATGCTGTACATGCGACGGACATGCGTTGGACATTTACGATGGATATCTGTCATTAATGGTTGTTTTTCGATAGCGATGCTGTTAATGTGATGAATTTTTGTGATAGACAACCATCGCTATTTTGAATCCATCATAGTTACGACGATAATCAGTTTTTTTAAAAAAAAATATATATTTGTCGATCGAGTTGGTATCAATTCAGAACGGTGTTCTTGCAGATCTAGTTCCTGATCGTGATTTGGTTATGGATCATTCGGAGATAAATTTGCAGTAGATTTGGTAGCAGCTCATGAATTATTGAGTTGAGTCTAGAGACTTGGATTTGGAATGGATCCTACCAAATCAAGACTTGTGACAGCGACTGCTCTAGCACAATTCAGAGATAACTTAGCAATAGATTCGGTAGCGGCTCATGGATTATTGAGTCGAGTCTAGAGAATTTGATTTGGAATGGATCCTACCAAATCAAGACTTGTGACAGCGACTACTCCAACAAAAGAAGCTAGTGCGGTGATCAGAGATGCATTCTTCCTGATGTGTTCATGGGATATATGCAGACCTAATTGCATTTGGATTTGATTCGAGAAACTTCTTGACTTCTTTGGTCTAAATTTGATGTGTGGGTTTGCGGTGCGGTCTATGGTGTTTGTTTGCAACTGGGTTCTTCACAAAGATCTGTTGATTTGGTAGCCATTGAGATGGATCGATATATATTTGTCGTACCTGGATTGAGATCCTAAATTATTGAGCTTCTCTTTGTTTCAAGAATAGTTTAACATTCTCTACTTAACAGGGCCAACCACGTGAAGGTGGAAGCTCATCTAACCCCTCCTAGGAGCCTCTTATGACCCTTTACGACATTTTAAGATATCTAAGATGTATTCTTAGAGATCATAAATGGTTGTTGGTGTAATTAAGTATTTACTAATTACACTTTACTTAAGTTTACTTAGGATAATGCATTTGCATATTAGTTGTCTTTGAGACACCTAGGAGTTTGCATTTCATTTTAGCACATGGTTAGGAGAACTTCCACTTTAGGTGTGATAGTTATCATCACATACCTCTTTGTGTGTGAGAGCCACCTTTAGTGCTCTTATCACATTATCATCCTCTCATTGTTGCACATGCTTCACATACTTTCATGTACAATGGAGGATGATCCACCTTTGGTGGACACGTGATTCCACCTTGTGTGGGTGATATCTTATCATCTCCTTATCATGTAGTCTTATTGCATTGCCTATATATTTAGGCACTCCTACTATGTAATCATTCAATCAATCTACTATTCATTATTTGATCATTTGATCATATCATATTTTGTCTCTCTTGTGCTATCTCTTGAGCTTCTAGATCTTGGCATTTATTCTTTGCCTTAGGAAAATTCTTACAATGGTCGTAAAGGGTCATAAGGGGTCCTGGGACACAACAGCTGAGAAACATAAATGTAGGCATCATGGTCACCATTTTTTGGAAACACAACATAATTGAGTGGTATACCTAGATGATGCAACACAACTACTCCTCTAGTTCCATGTCTACACTGCGTAAACAAAACTCAAAGATAAAGAATAAATTTAGAGAGCGCAAAAGAGCGATAACGACCGAAATAATATAGGGACCTGTATTACTTTGGTCGTTCTCACTCTCCTCCACTCTCTAAATTTATTTTTTATCTATGGATTTTTTTTACCTCAGTGTAAACTTGGAACCAGAGGAGTGATATATAGTTGTGTTGCATCATCTAGGTATACCATTCAGTTATGTTGTGTCTCCAAAAAAATGTGATTATGATGCCTACATTTATGTTTGTCAGCTGTTGTGATATCTACATTTATGTTTCTCATTTTTCATATTTATGTGCATGTTCTTTATGTGTATCTACTATAAATTCTAAAAAAAAATTCCCTATCTACAATAGCCCTCTGTTAACCACATTTACGCATATGGTCCCAAGAAAGTAGTGCACAAACTACACAAATAAGGCATCGCAGAAATATGATTTCTGCTTTCGCCATTGAAGCAATCTTGGCAGCACTAGTTGCCTCTTGAGCCTTGCACAAGTTCCACTCATTTCCTACATTAGATATAGATGTAGATGGGGTAGATGTCAATGTGGTTTGATCGACCCACCGAAAGTATTGACATCCATTATTTCCCTGACAATACCAAATGTACATCAGTTCTTCATAAAATGATTAGTTGTCACATTATTTTTAAACATAAAATATAATTACATATCCAGACCTTTTTCCTATTTGGGCAAACCCAAAATTGATGCCCAAGATTACTTGTTGTGCGTGACGTCTTCAACATGCATGGGCCAACACCACATATACACATAGGCACATTGACCGAAGTCATCGACGCTATTTCGACAAATATTGCATTATCACAAATATTGCATTGTCATTATTTTGTTCATTCATACTAATTATAATTACAATAAAAAGAAACATACTAATGTAGACTTGCACATTTTTTGGCTAAGTTGAAGTCTTTGGTTTAAATCACTAGACACTCAAGACAAAATGACAAACCAAAGACAACCACACAATTATAAAGAAAGGTAATTTGCTTAATCACGTCACTAATTTGTGCATGTCTAAATACTGGTGTCTTTCAAGTGATTTGATTCTATTCATGCCCACTACAAATGAGAATAGTCTTAACTAGTGAGGTTGTTTAAGCATATAGAGATTAAATACAATATTTTAGAATGAAATTTCTCTTAACAAAAGATCAAAGATATATAAGTAGGACATATAAAACAAGGTGAATAAGACTAGTACATATAAAATAATCATTAGAACATGCCAGACATTTGGCATAATTGTACATTTCATTCATGTCATTGATATTCTTCTTCATCCATCTCATCATCAAGATCATTGTCGTCGACAACATCATCACCACCACTATTGTCATCATCGTCATCATCAGCATCATCATCATCATCATCCTCATCAGTAGAAACATCATCCTCATCAGTAGCAGAATCAGTAGCAACATCATCGTCATCAGTAGCAGCATCATCATCGTCTTCTTCTTCATATTCTTCTTCCACTAGCTCTCGATCGTCATCTGGTTCTACATCATCTTCCACTTCTTCATCTTCCTCGATATCTTCTTGAATCACATTATACTTTATCGGTCTTCCTCTTGGATCATGTCTAACAACAAATGACCAACCTGGTTTATGTGAAAACTCTGAGTAAAATACTTGCTCACATTGGCCTGGAAGAACATAGGGCTCTTCTCCAATTGGCTCAAACAACCTTGTATTAATCACTGGAAATCCATTGTGATGTTCAATAATAGTTCTATTAGGATCATTTTTATTGAGTCATAGTCTGTACCATTTCACAATGAAGAGAACTAATTTGAAGGAATTGAAGTTGCAGTCAAGTATATCAACCAAAATACCATAGTATCGATTTTGCGACTCTCAAGGATGTAAGTCATTTCTAGATGAAATATTAGTCACTTGGAACATTGCGCTTATCCCAGAATCACAATTTCTCTTCGTGTCATCCAACTTTTTGACACGAAATTTATAAACATTGCAAAATATAGCCTTGTGGTGTTTCACCTGCAATAATGTCAAACATGTATAAATTATTGCATCACGAGTTGAAAAACATACAATTGATTAATTAAAAAATTTATAAATACCTGGTGATCTCTTAAACCATATGCTAAATCTATTTCCTTTTGTGTAACATTAGGATCTCCATTGCGATGAGCTTGTATAACCAATGAAGACACGGATTCCCATGTTAATCTATGATCATCATGTTGACATCGTTCAATCCATGTCGTCATCCAATCTTGATTGTTTGCAATAAACAAATGTATTGCATCCCACTCTTTAGCAGCTGTACAAAAGTAAATAGATGACTTACAAAAGATTTATTTTGAAGATTAAGAATTAATTTACTACAAGAACATCTCATAATTTATTACCTTTCAGTTTCCTAAATCTACCATTTCCCACCAAGTACTCCCCTTCAAATTTTTTAATTGAGTTGAGATCCCAAATGCAATCTATATGGGTCTTTGCTACAAGATTAGGAAGATATTGAGTAATGTACACCATCATCTGGTATACCATATATCCCTCAACTATAGAACCCTCGTGATGTGCTCTTTGTCGTACCAAACCCTTAAAAAATTTCAAGTGTCTCTCAACCATCCACATTGACCTAGCATGTACAGGTCCACACAATACAATCTCCTCAACTTGGTGTATGAGGTAGTGTTCTTGTGCATTAAAAAAAGATGGAGGTAAACACTTTTGCATTTCACACATTAATCAAAAAATTCTTTTCTTCCAATATTTTATATCTTCTTTATAGATTTCTTTAGATGAAAACCACCTACAAGGGATTCAAGACATAAATATATAAATACGAGACTTTACAATATATTACTTGTCTGATATTATTGTTTGATATATTGAACAAATATCACTGCTTACCTCATGTATTTTCCAAGATCATATATCACTTGTTTGATATTGCTGTTGAAGTTCTTTGGGAGGGATAGGGGTAGCAAATACTGCAACAATAGTCAACTGATTATTTCATACAATAAAAATTGAATACAATTACACAAATATATTGTAAATACAAAAGACTATGACTTACCTTGATGAAGGTATGCCAATCATACATTTTCATTCCTGACCCAAAATCATTTTTATTTGATATGAGATTGCTTATATTTGTAGCAAATCCTGTAGGAAATCAATTTTTTTGAATCACTTCTTTTATGACATTACTTTGTTGCTCTGTTAATAACCAAGGAAGAGCACTTGCATTAATTCGGTCTCCATTTCTATTTGATTCAATGATATTTTTCATTGCATGATTGGAATCATGAATGTCACTACAAATTTTGCCAAGTTTTTCTTTTTCACGCCTTCCATCCAATATTTTCCACAACATCTCTATTACATTCTTTCCAATATGCATATTATCAAACAAATGCATAATTTGTAGATGCTCATAGTAGGGCAGCCTACTAAGTTCCCTGGGATAACATTTTAGTCCCTTTGGAAGCTAGTTGGTGATGCCTTCACGACCTTCAAGATCATCAACTACATAATTAGCCAACAAAACACAATCAAAATATATAATTTTCAAACATCGACCATTACGTGGAATGATATTACCTAGAATTCTATTATATTCCAACTGCCATAGGTGAGGTGTCATTCTTCGGGGCTTTGATGTAGTCTCTTCTTTTCCATTGAAAAGATGACTTCCTGCACTTCGATACTTATGATTTCTGGGGAGGAACTGCCTATACTCATCAAACACCTGTTTTCTTAAAATTTTGGAATGATAGGATTTCATCTTTGGACCACACATTGGACATGCAAATTTTTTCTTTGTTTGAAGACCTACAAGATAATGATAAAATTGGATTAAATATGTATATTTTTATAATTTAAATTATCCCGTACAACTAGAATTCACCATAACATACCACAGAAATGTGTCAACCCTGGAGCATCATGAATTGTCCACACAAACATTGCATGGAATTGAAATTCTCTTTGTCCAATTGGTCGGGAGATGTCATACATAGTGAAACCATTCCATAACACCAACAAATCATCGATAAGAGGCGTAATATATACATTCATATCTTTCACTTGGTACTTACCTAGTTGAATTAACAACATCAGATAATTATTGTGGTCATTTCACTCCAAGACTTATAATTACATATAGATAACTATAAAATAATAAGATACCTAGAATAATTATTGCCAACATAATGTGCTCCCTCTTTACTGACATCCATGGAAGAAGGTTATTATTTATAACAAAAATAAGCCACACCAAGCGAATGGATCTCATCTCTCCATACAGATTGACACTTTCTGCTACTAGAGAAAGCCTGAGATTTTGAGGTTCCTTTTTAAAGTGTGGCCACTTTTCCTCTATGTCCATAAATGATGAACCATCCACAGGCATTTGAATAATGTCATCTTGAATCCTATCACGTGCATGGTAATCCATAAATTGTGCCAAGCTATTGCACCTGAATGATCATTTTAGACGTGGAATAATGGGGATGCGATGAAGAACCTTGCAAGGCACTTTTTTTGTCACTTGATCATCTTGATATCTGCTTGTATGGCATTCAGGGCATTCTGTTGCATTTTCATGTTCTTTATAATAAATAATATGATCTTGAGGACAAGAATCTATTGTTTGATACTCCATTCCAATATGTTTCATAATGGCACATAATTCTCGGTACGAGCGAGGGAGAACATTTGATGGTGGTAATAGAAAGTCACCTATCAATCTGCAACAAATAATATAAGTCATTACTATAAACAATCTTAATGGTACATGTTTCACCTTTTATAGACTATAATGACATATATGACAAACCTTAGCATACGTGACATTTCTATGTTGGATAAACCATTCATAACCTTCAAATTTAGCAACAACAATACAACAGAGAGAAGAGTAGATTGGGAGCCTTCGTAAAGGGCCATGTCCACCTTCTCAAGTAGAGGTATATCATGGACATTGTCAATGTCATCCTCATCAGCAGCAGCAGTAGCACCAGTACCAAATTTGTCAACAATCAATGCATTCATACCATCATCTTCAAATGTGTTTTCTGGTGCATGATCGTCATCTTCTATGGGATCATGATCTTCAACTTCAATATTCACACCTCTATGTTCCTCTATATTCACATTGGGGATATCAACTTGTATAAAAATGATGATAATCAAACCTCCTTCCATGGTTCATATGTATATTAATTGTGAAAACAATATAACAAACAACTTACCACTGGATTATAATCAAACCCCCCTTCCATGTGACCATTCTCCCTACAATGTCTCTTTGCTATTTTGATTTTGATTCTTCTTGTCTTTAAGTCGTTACAACTCTTGCATGGATAATAACATTTGTCATCGCCTTCTCTTTGAAAGTTAGACAACAATCTAGCGATTGTCTCCCTATTTTGATCAAATTCCCTTGTATTATCTGACATGATCCTTAATGTGTCTATTTGCAAAACAAATTGGAGATGCCTCCTTTCATTAGCTTCATGTCACCTTCTCATAGCTTCTCATTTTCTGAAAGATTTTGCCAAAAGCTTTGTAGGAAACCAAGTAAGGTGTATTATTGAGTTCAAACATATTGAGCTGCTACAACTGAATTATAAATCATGAATTCACTATAAAATTAAAACTGAATAGGGACATAAGTAAGACATTTAATGCACTTACTATTTTGAATTTGAGCTCGAGCATCATGCAATGTTATTTCTGTCATTGCATGCTTGCTTCTGTTGTGCACCATATATTGTCTTATACACTGTTTATGAGCATGTTATTGCCATCAAGCTAGGGCATCATGCATTATTTATGAGCTCACTGTTTGAGCACTGGCCAATCAAATAGGGACATGAGGTGCTCAAACAGTGATCTCATAAATAATGTATGATGCCCTAGTTGTAGGTATTTATCTCTTCTATAATGATGGAGGAGTGAATGGTAATGATCAATGAGGTTGCTGCTATTAGATCATACATTAACACACTTACTGTTTTGAATTTGAGCTTAGGCATCATGCAATGTTATTGCTGTCATTGCATGCTTGCTGTTGTTGTGCACCATATATTGTTTTATACATTGTTTATTTCATTGAGACTATGAACTATTGTAGTTGACTGTATTCTTTTGGGGTCTAATCTATTGTAGTTGTTTCTTTTTTCTTTGAATCATTATTTACAATTACTTTTGATGCAATATTTGTGTGAAGACCAAGAACAAAATGGTGAACGAGTGCATTTGACAAAGATAAACATGACACATTTTGTTGGGCTGATTGGGTTGTCCTAGTACCATTTACATGGCCTAGCCAGATATTAAACAGTGAGCTCATGAACAATGCCAATATTAGATAGTGAGCTCATGAACAATGTATGATGCCCTAGCTTGTAGCCCACGAGACATCAAGACATTTACTCATGAAATGATCATAAATAGGGAGTACCACATAGTGAATATCAATAGCAAAACAAATAAAGAGAGATCAAACACTTCACACAATGCCTTGAAGGTAATAGAAATGATGCCCTAGCTCTCAAAGCTCGTAGGTCATCAAGAATTCCAAATGAAAAGATGTAAACAATGCCAGTATTAAACAGTGAGCTCATGAGCAATGTATGATGCCCTAGCTTGTAGCCCGTGAGCCATCAAGATATTTCCTCATCAAATGATCATAAGTGGGGAGTACCACATAGTAAATATCAACAACAAAACAAATAAAGAGAGATCAAACACTTCACACAATGCCTTGAAGGTAATAGCAACGACGCCCTAGCTCTCAAAGCTCGCGGGTCATCAAGCATTCTAAATGAAAGATGTAAACAATGCTAGTATTAAATAGTGAGATCATAAACAATGTATGATGCCCTAGCTTACAACCCATGAGCCATCAAGACATTTCCTCATGAAATGATCATAAACAGGGAGTACCACATAGTGAATATCAACAACAAAACAAATAAAGAGAGATCAAACACTTCACACAATGCCTTGAAGGTAATAGAAGTGATGCCCTAGCTCTCAAAGCTTGCAGGTCATCAGGCATTCCAAATGATAAGATGTAAACAATGCCAGTATTAAATAGTGAGCTCATGAACTATGTATGACAAGCCTAAGGTGCAATGTTTCAACTATCTAAAGTTGTTTTTTTCCAATGCGAGACAAGCCTAGAATTTGATAGTCTATATGGCCATTTTTAAAAAACTTTTGAACAATATATGACAAATTAAAATGAGACTTTCATTTCTGATCATATCACATGGAAAATTTGCAGTGAAGTTTTTGTAGTTATTCAACTTCAAAATTTGGCAATAGTTTTGCACCTCTTATAGACTTTCCATTCTTGGTATAATTTATTTATAGTTTCTCTGATTCATGTTTTGAATAACTCTTGCAACTTGGAGCTTTAATGTAGTCTTCTACATTATGCTAAGAAATATTTTTATGCCATGTCAAATGTCAGGATAACTTTATGTCTTGGATAGAAGATATTAAGGCAGAAAGTTCAAAATCTTCCAGAACTCTATTCAAGCTTTTTCCTGCTAGAATCTATCTGCAGCAGCCACAGGTTTTTTCCAATAAATAGCTTAAGTTTTTTCAGCTATTCTTTTGATGCTGATAGATAATGTGAAAGAGGATGAGAATTTATGTTTTTGATTTGAATAAATAGTAAATCTCAAGCCCAAAAAACAAGAGTCTAGAAGTTTTGTAAGAAGCTTACGTTTACATTTTATTATGAGATGCATCTGTTCATATAAAATTACCATACAAGCTAAGTTGAATGCTTTGTCCATAGATTTTATTTCAGACTTTTAGTCTGTTTTAAGATATAGACTTTTATTTCTCATGTCTCATTGGAAAGACATTGTTATTTGTGTGTGGGATTTTTCAGAATAAAATTAATCTAGATAGTTATTTTTCTAGTTTGAAAGTAAATTCTTTGGTCCTTTTTGTATTTATTTTTGTTATTTATGTAGCACATTTGAATAATCACATATTTTATATTTTCTTAATTTATAGAAATTCTTTTTGGATATGCCATTGAAAAAAAATGTATATTATGGAAATACCATACAGCTCTTCTAAGTTGTTGGAGCATGCTGAAATTTTCAAATTTGTTGGACCAACTAAGCATAGTTTCAAGTAGTTAAAATTTCATAGTCATCTATTAGTATCATAAATGAAGACTTATTTGTTTTCAATCAATGTTTATCAAATTTCTTGATAATGTTGTCTAAATTTTGAACCTTTACTGATTTAATGCTTGGTGTTCCCCAAACATATACAAAATGTACACATGATGGACTCAAATAGTTTTCAAAGAACTCTAGTATGTTAAGGATCCATATATTACCTCAAGGTGTTATGAATTTTTAATTATATCCTTTGCTAAAATTTATTATTTGTATCTTGTTTCAAAATCCAAGATAAAAATATTCATGGATGTGGCTATGGTAGTATCTTGTCAAAAGGTGGAAATCATGATGAGAAATATATACAAACAAAAGTTGAAGAATGAGATTAGAGAGTTAGTGTAGCTAAAGCATTTGTTAGAAGGAGGTGGGGACCTCATATGCAAGTAAGTTGTTGATTTCCTTATATTCATTGAACTTTGGTAAAATATATCCCATTATACATATTTTGTTTGTATTTAATTGATAAGAATGATTTCTCTTTGAATTCTAACTCTATCTATATATGGGTCCTAATAGACATGTGTTCACAAAGTTCTTGTTATAATCAATTGTTTGAGGGGGGATTTGGGATTGCTATCATGATAACATCATGATTAGATTGCAAACTTGAGATGACACAAACCGAGTGAAATATGTTTTCACTCAAAATATTGAGAGAAATATGAGAAAAAAATTTGGAAATAAACACCATAGGTTTAAAATTACAAATGAGATAAAATCACTCTATCTCTTGGAAAGGTTGTAGTAGGCATTTGAAACCAATTTATCTTCTTGAGTCCTACCATTGATTATGAATGGTTTCAAACCCAGATGGGAAAAGGTTTTAATGTAGTTGCATTAATGTAGATGACCCTTATTTAGGTCTATTTTAACTGGTATGTATTAGTTGAGTCATAATAGACTAGATAATTCTTAGATTTTAAATGTAAGATTATTTTATAATAAAGAAATTTTTGCATCTAAAGATTACATGTATATATATGAAAAATAACTTGTATATACTATACAAGGAAAATAACTTTCAGAAGAAAATGCAAGAGTACATGCATACATAAGAGGATGAACATAAATAATAAGAATGTCAGACATTGCCTGAAATGATGAATTTTTGACCTGAGTATGAATCTAGTGTGCCCCTATGTGATCCAGAACCTGCAAAGAAAAGAGAGATGGAGGTTACATAAAAAATATCTAAGCAATGAATGACATCCTATTACTGATCCTCATCTACAATTATGCATGTGCATAGTCAAGCCATACACTTCTAAAAGAAAAACCAAGCTCGTAGTCTCAATGAAATAAACAGTGTATAAAACAATATATGGTGCACAACAACAACAAGCATGCAATGACAATAATAACATTGCATGATGCCCGAGCTCAAATTCAAAACAATAAGTGTGTTAATGTATGATCTAATAGCAGCAACCTCATTGATCATTACCTTTCACTCCTCCATCATTATAGAAGAGATAACTAGCTATAACTATATTTCATAATTCCTCCTTTGAATTATATATATATCAAGTATAATTATGAGTTTACATCATATATTTAGTCTTAATAAAATCTTAATAAAACAATATATTTAGTCTTAATAAAACAATACACTTACTATTTTGAATTTGAGCTCAGGCATCATGCATTGTTTATGAGCTCATTGTTTGATTACCAGCCAATCAAATAGGGACATGAGGTGCTCAAATAGTGAGCTCATAAATAATGCATGATGCCCTAGCTTGCAGCCCGCAAGCCATCAAGACATGTCCTCATGAAATGATCATAAACAGGGAGTACCACATAGTGAATATCAACAATAAAACAAATAAAGAGAGATCAAACACTTCACACAATGCCTTGAAGGTAATAGAAACGATGCCCTAGCTCTCAAATCTCGCGAGTCATCAAGCATTCCAAATGAAAAGATGTAAACAATGCTAGTATTACATAGTGAGCTCATGAACAATGTATGATGCCCTAGCTTGCAGCCCGTGAGCCATCAAGATATTTCCTCATGAAATGATCATAAATGGGGTGTACCACTTAGTGAATATCAACAGCAAAACAAATAAAGAGAGATCAAACACTTCACATAATATATGTTGTTTTATAAGATTTTATTAAGACTAAATATATTATTTTATGAGCTCACTGTTTGAGCACCTCATGTCCCTATTTGATTGGTCGATGCTCTGTTTGTTATATTGATACTATTAGATCAAATAGGGACTTTAGTAATAATATAGGGACATCAAATAGGGACATCAGTAATAAAATAACACACATACAGTTTTGAATTTGAGCTCATAAAGATTAACTTTCAGAAGAATATGAATGAATACAAACATACATAAGTGGATGAACATAAATAATGAAGGTACTAAACATTGCCTGAAATAATGAAGTGTTGACCCAGGCTTCAATCTAGTATGCTCTTGTATGATCCAAAACCTGCAAGGAAGGAAAAGATGGGGTTAGATCCAAAGGATCTAAGCAATGCCTGCACCCTATTACTGATCCTCATCTACAATTATGCATGTGCATAGTCAAGACATACACTTCTAAAATGAACTATGCTACAGAAAAATATGGGTGTGTGTTAATGTGATTCAAAATCTATTATGCAAGATTATTTTATTATTGAGATAAGGATATCTTAAGTCTACAAGAATAAATGTTTTGAGAAATATATGAATTTAATTTTGACAATAACATGAGGAGTGATATATTTCAAGCTTCAGCGAAATTTCACACCACGCAGTGTTCGTAGATTACGTTCAATGCATTATTTACGCTTGTATTGGTGGGAAAACTCTTGAAAACATGCAAAAGAGATTGCATTCAACCATGTTGTTTACATGACACATGTAGTTTACCTCCAGCCTAAATCAATGTTGCATACAAATTTGCAGATGTTGCGTGGTATGAAGCTTCGCTGAAGCTTGAAAATGATAAATATTATGATGCTGAGGTATGGTGTGGTAAGCACAAGTATAGTTTCTCATAAGCTGCTATTGGTATAGTTTTTTTTTTTCAATAGTTGTAGAATCCAGCTTCTCCTATACTTACACGTATGTATACATTTTGGGCTTGGCTTTAATGTCATGTAAATTTGAGTGAAATGGTAATAATATTTAAGAGCAACAAGTATGGAATTTTAAACAACTATGCATATACATTATATAACAAGAGGAGTGATATATTTTAATGGCAACACTTAATGAGAAGACACAAAGAAACCCAAATACCTATGAAGACACACTTGGAGCCTTAAGAGATTAGAAATGTTGGAGATTTGCTAGCAGGCCAGTACTGACTGTATGTTTGTCATTGATGACAACATATAAAAAGTAGCATGCATGGAAGTCTTATGTAGTAAGCCTTCTGTATATGTAGCATGGACATGATATCAACATGATATCATGGGTGCAGAGGTTAACTATTAGTATAGATAGTTATATAGCAACTGGTGTCAGTAGTGTTCTTGATAGAGTAACAGACAGTGTTTTGTGTATGGTTGTTCATACAATTATCATGAAGCCTTGTGTGCTTGGATATATGTTGAAGACATGTTAGTGAAGTTTTAGTTATGGATGCATAGTCTGATGATGAATGCAAGTGAAGTTATGCAGTCACTATTCGCTAGTAGCAGTTTCCTATGTTTGTCCAGAAGAGCCGACATAGATTTTATTGGTTCTTGAGTTGCACCTATCTTGAGGATATGCACCCTTGGAGTTAAGCTTTGAGAAGTGTTATTGATGTTCTGTTAAGAGATCATAAGTTAATTCAGCCTACAGAGAAAGTTTCAGTTGTTTTGGTAGAGCCGACAATGTGTAGTGTGTGTCTACATTTATTTTATTAGACAGGTCCCAGTATGAGTTGTGTGCATAGTAGAGCTGACAGAATTTTTGTTGGAGTTTATTATGGTTTCTCTAATATGATTTCAAGGTGGTTCTAACAGGCCGACTTGATTATATCATTTAGAGGGAAGATATTTATAGGTAGTCATTTGTGATTGCTTGAGTGTGGTTCATGGTTGATTAAGCAGAGTAGAGAAGAGTGTGTGAAGTGTTGAGCCATGAAAAGAAAGTCTATGTGAACAAGTAAAGTACTTGAGCTATTCATTGGAACTGATCCAGACAATAGGTCAAAGCACAACTCACCAAGATCTAGATATAGTGTGTATCTGTTATTCAGAAGGTTGTAGCCTTCGCCCATTTGAGCAGTGAGCTCTCGGATAGTGCATCCTCTCCCCTAATAGGGACAATTGTAAAAGAATCCTAATAGGGTCTGACCCTTGACCAAGTCTAATGTACTTAATATATTGTAGAGCTACTCCTAACAGGGTAAAGTATCTTCTAACAAGGATCATTACACACTAGTATAAAATATTAGTGGGTATCAAGTCCCACTGGGGTTTTTACCTATTTGGGTTTCTCTGTAACTAAAATATTGGTGTTGTGTTCAAGTGTTCTTTCAATGTGTCTATGCTTTATGTTTAAGTATACTTAATTGGATAAAGAATTGAATCTTGTAGATAACTGATTCACCTCCCACCCTCTCAGTTATCTCTTGGGACTATTCCTAACAATTGGTATCAGAGCCAAGTGCCTCGGAGAGAAATTTAAACAACTTGAGGTTGATTAGATGACGTACTTCAGGAAAGAAAGTCCTAAGTTTGATGGAGAGAATTATCTTGATTGGAAGAACAAGATGGTAACCCATTTGCAGTGCATTGCTTTTGAAGTTTTTAATGTAACCATCAAAGTAGCCAAGATTATTACCTTAGAAGACCTTGCAAAAGATGATGCTACTGACATACAAAAGGAATTGTTTCATCATAATGCTATTGCTAAAGAAGCCCTTATCCACGCCCTATCTAATGGTGAATTTTCAAAAGTAAAAAAGGTAGATACAACCCACAAAATATGGAAGCACCTAGAAGACACATTTGAAGGAGATGAACAAGAAAAGGATGCACGTAGAAAGACATGGAAGAAAAGATACAATGCATTAGAGATGCTGCCTGAAGAAAACATCACAGCTTACAATCAGAGGATTAATGAAGCAGTTGCTGGAATCAGGAACAATGGTGGAGAGATATCATAGGAGGACATAATGGATAAATTGATGACTACTCTTACTCCAGAATATGAATGCAAGATCAATGCCCTTGATGAGACCATGTAGCTTACATCAAATTTCAAGAGAGAAACCTTGATCAACAAGATCTCTGCTTTTGAGATTTCAAGATTGAAGACAGAACCAAAGAGTGAGACAATTATCAAAGCAACAGTTCATGGTAAGAAATCTGCAAACACTTCTGGTAATTTTGATGATGATGATGAAGATAAAACACTAGATTTTATTTCTATGGTTGCAAAAAGAGAAAAGAAAGGAAAAGGAAAATATGAAGGTCAATTACCATTTAAATGCTTTTCATGTAATAAGATTGGTCACTTTGCATCTAAGTGTCCCACTAGAGCTAGAAAGTTCAAAAAGGATTACAAGCCTAAGTATTCTAAGGAATGCTACTATGCTGGAGATGGCATTTCAGATGAAGAATCTGGTGAAGAAGAAATTGGATTCATTGCTATTGTAGATAAAATGAATAACAAGATAGTACATGTAGACAAGAAAGAGAATCAAGAGCTAACATTGATTTCACAAGCTGACATAAGGACATATTGGATTATAGATAGTGGTTGTTCACATGACATGACATGTGATAAAGGTAGGTTTGTTCATTTGGACAAATAATATGGAGGTATGGTCAGATTTGGAGATAATAATCCTAAACCTATAGTTGGTAGAGGAGCCATCACTTTGGATGGAAAGAATAGTACTGATGATGTTCTTTATGTTGATGGTTTGAACCATAACCTTCTCAGTGTTGGACAGTTACTTGGAAAAGGCTATCAGTTGGAGTTCAAAGATGATAAATGCATCAATAAGAACAAAGATGGTGTTATGATTACATTAGGCACAAAGACAAGAGGTAATGTTTTCCAACTCAATTTAGAAGCAAGTTGTTTTGATGCTAAAGTAGATGACAATTGGTTGTGGCATAAAAGACTGTCATATCAATTTTGATAACATAGTGAAGATAAGCAATGTAAAGGCAGTGAGAGATCTACCTAGCATAGAAAAGCTAGTTGATACTATATGTAGGGAATGTGTGATGGGGAAGCATGTGAGAAATTCATTTAGGAGAAAGCAGAATTCAACAGAGAATAAGTTGGATCTAATTCATACAGACCTATGTGGTCCAACTCAAACAAGATCATACTATGGTGAAAGGTATTTCATTTTGTTTTTTGATGATTATACTAGGATGATGTGAGTTGCATTCTTAAAAGATAAGTCAGAAGCTTTTGAGAAGTTCAAAATATTCAAAGCTAAGGTTGAGAATAAATCTGGACTAAAGATAAAATGTTTGAGGTCGGATAGAGCAGGATAATTCACATCTGACAGATTTTATGAGTATTGCGAAGAACATGGCATGAAGAGACAGTTAAGTGCACCTAGAACCCCTCAGTAGAATGAAATTGTAGAGAGAAGGAATAGGATCATCCTTGATACAGCGCACACCATTATGATAGAAGGAAAAGTTGCACACACCTATTGGAGAGATGCGGTCAATACAGTAGTCTATACCATCAATAGAATTCAATTAAGGCCTGGTGCTAACAAAACACCTTATGAGCTATGGTTTGGTAATGTTCCCATAGTAAAATACTTCAGAATCTTTGGAAGCAAGTGCTACATCAGAGGGATGAAGCAGTAGGCAAGTTTGATGCAAGAAGTGATGAAAGTATTTTTCTTGGTTACTCTACTAAAAGTAAAGCTTATAGATGTTTCAATTTAAGATTGAAAAAGATCATTGAAAGTGCTCATGTAAAGATTGATGAAAATTTTATGATTCAAGAAAGATATCATGATTACTCACCCATGATTGAAGAAGAACCTAGACCCTCTAATAGTGAGACAGTTATTGAAGAAATGTTTGACAATATTGATGTATTATTCAATGACCCTGAGACAAGTGAAGAAAATAATCCTAAGGTGGATGAATTAGCATCACCTAAAGTTCCAAAGTTTACATCAAGAAATCATTCCAAGGTAGACATCATTGGAGATCAAAGTGGAAAAGTCTTAACAAGATCACAAGCAAAGAACTCAGCTAGCAGTGATGCGGTATGTTTACTATCTCAGATTGAACCTTTAAGTGTTGAAGATGCTTGTAAGGATTCAGATTGACATGATGCTATGAAAGAAGAACTTGATCAGATTATTAAGAATGACACTTGGGAACTGGTCCCGAGATCGAGTGATAAAAATGTGAATGGAACAAAGTGGATATTCAGAAACAAGATGAATGAAGATGGTACAGTAGTAAGAAACAAAGAAAGATTAGTATGTAAAGGATATGTGCAAAGAGAAGGCATTGATTATTTAGACACATTTGCACCTGTGAGTAAATTAGAAGCTATTAAGTTGTTTTTACCTTATGCTACAGTTAAAAACTTCAAATTTTATCAGATGGATGTCAAGTCAGCATTCCTGAATGGAAATTTGATTGAAGAAGTATACATTGAGCAGCCTGAAGGATTCACCTTATCAGATAGACCTGATGTGGTATGCAGATTGAAGAAATCCCTCTATGGACTTAAGCAAGCCCCTAGAGCATGGTATGAGAGACTAGATGGATACTTAACAAAGATTGGATTCAAGAAAGGAGCATCAGATTGTAATCTATTCATTAGAGAGACATATGAAGGTTTACTACTTGTAGCTATATTTGTTGATGACATTATCTTTGGAGGTAATGACAAACTTAGTGCTGAATTTTCCAAAGAAATGCAAAATGAGTTTGAGATGAGTATGATTGGTCCTATCAAGTAGTTTTTGGGACTAAATGTGCAGCAGACATAAAAAGGGATTTTCATTAATCAATCAAAGTATGTGAAAGAGATACTAAAGAAATTCAAGATGGATGATTGCAAGCCAGTAGGAACTCCTATGATCATTGGATGCAAGCTTACAAAAGAAGATGACTCATCAGTAGTAGATATAACATTGTATAAGTCTATGATTGGTAAACTCATATACCTTACTTAGACTAGACCTGATATTTCCAATGTAGTTGGCATATTTGAAAGATTTGTAGTAGAGCCTAAAAAAAGTCACCTCATGGCAGTAAAGAGAATATTCAGATACTTGCAAGGCACTATAGATTATGGTCTATGGTATCCTAATTCAGAAAATGTTGAGCTTCATGTGTACACTAATTCAGATTGGGCAGGATGTGTTGATGACAGAAAGAGTACTTCAGATGGAGTAGTGTTTCTTGGTAATAGACTTGTCACTTGGACAAGCAAGAAACAAAATTGTATTTCTCAGTCAACAACAGAAGCAGAGTATGTTGAAGCAGCCTTGAATTGTTCTACAATTGTTTGGATCAAGCAAATGATAAAAGATTTTGGAATTCAGATTGATTATCCTATTCTTATTCATTGTGATAACACTAGCACTATCAATATGTCAAAGAATGCTATGATGCATGCAAAGACAAAGCACATTGAGATCAAGTATCACTTCCTAAGAGAGAAAGTGGCAGAGAAAGAAGTCAAGTTAGACTATGTGAGTACTAAAGAATAGTTGGCAGATATATTCACAAAGCCCTTGCCTAAGGATACTTTTGAGTATCTCAGGGAGAAGTTGGGAGTCATTCCCTTCCCTGTTTCTATTTAGAAGAAAGAAGGAAAGGCATCAGTCCTCCGAGACTGGTGGAAGGTTGACTACTCTACCTCAAGAGTAGTACTGGTGCTTAAAATGAATGGTGCCCTTTTCCAATGATGTCAAAGGGGGAGCATATGTATTAAGTCATGAAAAATAGAAGTAAAAAGAGGATTAATATACTAAGGGGGAGCAACATTCAGTTATGACAGCAATACAGTTGAGGAAATGGAGAATATTAGAAAATATTGCAGCAGATGGAGGATTCATCTTTGGGGGAGTTTTGAAGAGGAAATGGAGAATGTTATAAAATAAATGTTCATTTGGGTTGGTCATGGTTTTTCATTCCACATGTTGCCATCAATGCCAAAGGGGGAGATTGTTGGAGATTTGCCAGCAGGCCAGTACTGACTGTATGTTTTTTTTATTGATGACAACATATGGAAAGTAGCATGCGTGGAAGTATTATGTAGTAAGCCTTCTGTATATGTAGCATGGACATGATATCAGCATGATATCATGGGCGCAGAGGTTAACTACTAGTACAGACAGTTATATAGCAGCTGGTGTCATCAGTGTTCCTGATAGAGTAACAGATAGTGTTCTATGTATGGTTGTCCGTACAGTTATCATGAAGCCTTGTGTGCTTGGATATATGTTGAAGACATGTTAGTGAAGTTTCAGCTATGGATCTGTAGTCTGATGATGAATGCAAGTGAAGTTATGCAGTCGCTATTCACCAGTAGTAGTTTCGTGTGTTTGTTCAGAAGAGCCGACAAAGATTTTATTGGTTCTTGAGTTGCGCCTATCTTGATGATATGCACCCTTGGATTTAAGCTTGGAGAAGTGTTATTGATGTTTGTCTAGGAGTGCATAAGTTAATTCAGACTACAGAGAAAGTTCCAGTTGTTTTGGTAGAGCCAACAGTGTGTAGCTTGCATCTACATTTATTTTATTAGACAAGTCCCAGTATGAGTTGCGTGCATAGTAGAGCTGACAGAATGTTTGTTGGAGTTTATTATGGTTTCTCTAATATGATTTCAAGGTGGTTCTAAAAGGTGGACTTGATTATACCATTTAGAGGAAAGATATTTATAGGCAGTCATTTGTGATTGCTTGAGTGTGGTTCATGGTTAATTAAGTAGAGTAGAGCAGAGTGTACGAAGTGTTGAGCCATCAGAAGAAGGTTTATGTGACCAAGTAAATTACTTGTGCTATTAATCGAAACTAATCTAGACAACAGGTCAAAGCGCAGTTCATAGAGATCCAGATATAGTGTGTATCTATTATTCAGAAGGTTGTAACCTTCTCCCATTTGAGCACTGAGCTCTTGGATAGTGCGTCCTCTCCCCTAATAGGGACAATTGTAAGAGACTCCTAATAGGGTCTGACCCTTGACCAAGTCTACTGTACTTAATATTTTGTAAAGCTACTCCTAATAGGGTAAAAGATCTTCTAACAAGGATCATTATACACTAGTACAAAATATTAGTGAGTATCAAGTCCCACCGGGGTTTTTACCTATTTGGGTTTCCCCGTAACCAAAATATTGGTGTTGTGTTCAAGTGTTCTTTCATTTTGTTTATGCTTTATGTTTAAGTATACTTAATTGGATAAAGAATTGAATCTTGTAGATAACTGATTCACCCCCCCCCCCCCCCTCTTAGTTATCTCTTGGGAATATTCTTAACAATAAAGACATCCAAAGACATCAACTAGAGGATTTTGGCACCTATAATGGCCTATGATGTCATTTCATGAAATAAGAATGGAAAATGTGTAATCAGTCCTAAAAGGCCTAATAAGCCTTAGGAACAAATTTGGAGTCTAGGATAGAATTAGGTGTTACAAGTTTCAAATAGGATGATACTTATATGACGGCTTAAGTAAATTGTTCTTACCTTGAGACTAGTACACCATGGGATTAGAAGATGGTTGTTATAATAGAAAATGTGTGTCTGTGGGATACTTTTATATTTTGTATTAAATGATGATAGATATATATGTGTTTCTTCCTTTTGCAACAGTTTATATTCTGATACTTATAACTTGAATTGTCAAATGACCAATGCGTGATAATTTCAAAAGTGTATCATAATTAAAGGCATGTGAATTCATATTGTAATTAATCTAAATGGCACTGTGTAATGTTTTTACTTACGATATTAATCTTAATATATCCCTATTTTATTATTGATGTCCCTATTTACATCTTTTCACCAAATGACCCAAAAACATCAAGAATGGTCCTATATGGTCACTAATAGCCAAATTTTAGAATAATATGAATGAATGCAAATATACATAAGTGGATGAACATAAATAATGAAGGTACCAGACATTGCCTAAAGAAATGAAGTGTTGACCCGGGGTTCAATCCAGTATGCTCCTGTAGGATCCAAAACCTGCAAGGAAGGAAAAGATGGGGTTAGATCCAAAGGATCTAAGCAATCCCTGACAACATAATATTGATCCTAATCTAAAATTATGCATGTTCATAGTCAAGCCATACACAGACTCAACAACATGGTAGCATTGATCCAATAACAGAAAATACATTACAAATGCCAAGCTCACGGTCTCAATGAAATAAACAGAGTATAAAACAATATATTGTGCACAACAGCAACAAGCATGCAATGACAACAATAACATTGCATGATGCCCAAGCTCAAATTCAAAACAATAAGTGTATTAATGTATGTTTTCATGATGCCAGATATTAAATAGTAAGCTCATGAACAATGCCAGTATTAAACAGTGAGCTCATGAACAATGTATGATGCCCTAGCTTGCAGCCCGCGAGCCATCAAGACATTTTCTCATGAAATGATCATTAATGGGGAGTACCACATAGTGAATATCAATAGTAAAACAAATAAAGAGAGGTCAAACACTTCACACAATGCCTTGAAGGTAATAGAAATGATGCCCTAGCTCTCAAAGCTCGCAGGTCATCAAGCATTCCAAATGAAAAGATGTAAACAATGCTAGTATTAAATAGTGAGCTCATGAGCAATGTATGATGCCCTAGCTTGCAGCCCGCAAGCCATCAAGACATTTCCTCATCAAATGATTATAAGCGGGGAGTACCACATAGTGAATATGAACAACAAAAAAAATAAAGAGAGCTCAAACACTTCACACAATGCCTTGAAGGTAATAGAAACGATGCCCTAGCTCTCAAAGCTCGCGGGTCATGAAGCATTCCAAATGAAAAGATGTAAACAATGCCAGTATTAAATAGTGAGCTCATAAACAATTTATGATGCCCTAGCTTGTAGCCCGCGAGCCATCAAGACATTTCCTCATGAAATGATCATAAACAGGGAGTACCACATAGTGAATATCAACAACAAAACAAATAAAGAGAGATCAAATACTTCACACAATGCCTTGAAGGTAATAGAAGCAATTCCCTAGCTCTCAAAGCTCATAGGTCATCAAGCATTCCAAATGATAAGATGTAAACAATGCTAGTATTAAATAGTGAGCTCTTGAACTATGTATGATGCCCTAGCTTGCAGCTTGCGAGCCATCAAGACATTTCCTCATGAAATGATCATAAACGGGGAGTACCACATAGTGAATATCAATAGAAAAACAAATAAAGAGAGATCAAACACTTCACACAATGCCTTGAAGGTAAGAGAAGCAATGCACTAGCTCTCAAAGCTTGTAGGTCATCAGGCATTCCAAATGATAAGATGTAAACAATGCTAGTATTAAACAGTGAGCTCATGAACTATGTATGATGCCCTAGCTTGAAGCCGGTGAGCCATCAAGACATTTCCTCATGAAATGATCATAAACAGGGAGTACCACATAGTGAATATCAACAACAAAACAAATAAAGAGAGATCAAAGACTTGACACAATGCCTTGAAGGTAATAGCTCTCAAAGCTCGCGGGTCATCAAGCATTCCAAATGCTAATTAAGATTTAAACAATGACACTGAAATTGATTTAATGATAAGACAAAGCTCGAATGCCTACCTCAAGTGCAAGTGCCCTCTTCCCACATAGTGTCAGCCTCTTCGTGCATGCCAAAATTGAATTCCCTCTTCGTGCCACGCAAAATTTTAGTGTCATCTTCGGGACAGCTCTTCGAATTCACAAATTACAAATGACAATTTCTTTTTCTTTTTTCTTTTGTTTATAACCAAATGGGTGTCGCAATTACGACAATAGCGTCGCTATTACAACACCGCCCGGGGCACTTGCAAAAAAATAAATAAAAAACAAACACAAATTGTAGTGGCATCACAAATTGGCATCAAAATTCGACCCCAAATGTTGTAGTGAACTAATCTAGGCAATGAATTTGATTCTAAAATCTAACCAACTTCAAGATTTCACAATACTTATGAATTCGTGCCAGTGGGAATGCAACGATGAATTCTACTTGAATTAATGAAATGCAGTAAAACAACATGGATGAATCTGATCTAAACAGGACATATGTGTATTCTCCCAACCTCCAAGTAATGCTCCGATTACTATCGATTAGCTACACTAAAGAAGACAAACAGAACTCCGTCTATTTGCTAATTTCAATCCATCATAAGGAAAACAAACATTCAAACTTATAAATGCATGGAATAATAAATAAATGGCACAAAACACATTCCAGATTAACTCCGCAACAAGATGTATTTCACACCAAAAATTAGCAGACCTTTTCATTGATTTTCAAATTGTTACATATAGGCTTCAAGATTTAAGCCATTACAAAATCAACCGAATCGATTCATATTCTACAAAGTTGGTAAATGACAAGTGGCCATTTACCGATTTTACAATGTATATCAAAAAGAAGAGGGGAAAGCTATTTTCTCTTTGCTGGCTTCTTCGCCTTCTCCAACTTAGCCTTATGAGCTTTAGCGGCCACAAGAATCAGAATCATCCTTTCAGAATCTGGGATGTACACATTTTTCAATCTTATGAGCTAGTGGGCATGATCTTTCTCTATGTGTTTTGCAGCATCCTTTTAGGGTTGTGTCTTCTCCATGGCTTTATGTATACATCCACCAAGTTGCTGAAGATCAGGTATTTTTTTGAGGTGAGACCCAGATAACTCTGCAAGCTGGTCCAAGTAGTCGGAGAACAACTTCTGCATGTTGGTTATACCAATTGGGCTCTTACCATCTCCGTTAGTTTGAGACTTGGAGTGAAGACCTGTCAAATATACAAAGATTTTACTTTTCTCTTTGGTGACTTCCTCTTCAGGCGCTTTCATTCTCGCCTCTGCTTTGATTATCATCTCCAATTTGAACTCAACTCCTTAGAGCCATTCAATTAGAGGTTCATCTCCTTTCTACAATATGTTGGCCTTGATTGCATCTTTAGTCTTCATCGCGACCAGCCAATGTAATAGCACCATACATTCTTCACATCTCAACCTCTCTATTGTGAGTGTCTGCATGTGTCCCTTGAGAGAATCCTTCACTACCTCTAATTGTAAAAAGACACTCCTGAGCTTCTCAATAGCTACCAGACCTTCAAACTTAAGTCATTCAATCCACCTCCTACCAATGTGTCCGAAATGTCTATCTTCTTGCAATTTGGAAAGTATTTCTTGGTTCTCGGCTACAATAGGATCAAACATTGTTAGGGAACTAGGCATGCTTGCCATAGGAGTGACCAACTATGTAATGAAGTTAGTCATTTCTTTAATCTCCACCTTGAGTCGAGTCTTGGTGACTTTGAGTTCCTCGAGCTCTTCCTTGATCAAGACATTACTAGACTTCCACAAGTCTAGCTTGGTATCATGTTGGGCGAGCCCCATGTCTAAGGACTGGAGTGCAAAGTCTGAGGCAGTAAGGTCTTCAATTCTGCCATCCTTCATGGCTTGGCTATTTCCATCGTCAGGTGCCCGATGTCTGGTCTCAACCAACAGTGGTCAGAGTCCTAGTCTTCTTAGGCTTGCTTATGGCTGAATCTGATTGTATTTCTTGGGAGAACTTCTCACCACTGGGAGCACCTTGCTCAACCCTTTTTCTTTTCCGCTCTAGAGTATTTTCGAGCCATGATTCTACACTTGTAGCTTTTTTTGCAGAAATCAAATCTTCAACAAATAATTTCTTGATAACAGGAGGGGAAGATTTAGGCTTGGAAGCGAAAGGATTAACCTGCGGAGAAGAAATGCTCTTTTTCTTTTGAGGAGACCCCAAATGCTCATTTGTCTCATCAGTTTCCAAACTACTACTATTGTCACCAACCTCAACAATGGTAGGAGCCTCTTGAGTGGGAGTGTCACCTTGTATCTCAATGGTTCCCCCTTGTGCTTGCTTCTCTGCTTTCACATCCCCAACAATTTCTTCCACTGGCTTGTCAGATTTCTCCACTTCAGTGTCTTCATTTGAACTGATGACTGGAGATGAACCTACTCCGCAAGTCTTCTCAAGTGGGATCTCTTTTTCAAGTGGTTCATCATCTCCACCTGCTAGTTGAGCTGGTCCTTTGGCCACATATGACACTGGCAAAGAGGAGGATGCAGGAGCACTCACCGACACGACTGCAGGAGCTTGTTGAGGAGTAGGCTTCCCAGATCTCTTTCTCCTTCCCATCATTCACCGAACCCACTTATCAGTTCTCTTAATGACTTTAGCCGTTAAGGTCTCCAAATCTTCTACAACTTGACCTTTAACTAGTTTAGAGATCACATGATAGGGCTTGATCTGATGTCGATATGTGTCAATATACATATGTTCTCCATCATCAATAATGCCTTCCACATTAATGTTGACATTGAACAACTTGATTTGTTGGATAGTCAATCTAGAGTAAAACCTTTCTCGGCTTTCTAACTCATCCTTGCACTTCGCCCAATAATCTTTGACTTTTGGGATGTGCTTGACCATAGTGCCAATCTGTAGGTGATTCTTGGCATAACCTACTGGATCAAATTGAGGCCTCAAAACTTCATACACTTCTAGCTTATATATGCTCTCGAACGCCTTCATCACGTTCTTAGCATTTGATCTGGACACGTAGCTGTAAGCTCCAATGGTAACAGTGAATTCATAGGCTTTCTTCTTAATTACCACACTAATCAGGTTCACTTGCAACATCTGCCAGATCACCTCTACAAGCACGATCATGTCATCGGGGTACCTTGGTAGCTTCATGGGAAAATCATCAAAACCTGCAAGATGAAGGTATGTGAAACTAGAAAATTGAATGAAGAAGCTCCCAAATTGGGTGATGAATTCCATGGCCTCTGGTGAGAACCTCCACTCTAGGAATCCTTGTAATTCTCTGCACAACCTCATTGTAAATTAGTCATTAACTTTAATGAACTTGGCATAGCTATTTTGTAACTTTAAATGAGGGAAGAAATCATAAATATTCACATCATCTTCATATTCTTCTAGCCTAGGGAGTCCTGGCCATACTTGTAGATTAAATAGGAAGACATATAAAATTTTTTTTGGTACTTGGTGAGACTCAAGGAATTGGACATATTTTCACTTACCACTTGAGCCCAGTTTATATAATGATGCTGAACACATATTACTTGTACAAGGAAGAAGTAGTGTTCTATGAAATTCAATGCGTCACTTTCACCTTTTATCTCGTGAAGGAGCAACAGGATGTCGACGATCTCGGCCTTTAGATCTGTCCCAAAAAGTGTCTTTGGTACTTTTCCCTTTATGCTTCTGGCCTTCTGAAAGCATGAGTTCATGATCTCTTTCCTCCACCTCATCTTCTTCTCATTATATTCTGAAATTATGATCGAGAAGTTCATATTTCAAAATTTTGGTCACTCTGGGATACGAAGACTATTCTGCATAGAATCTCTGTCAATGGAGATGAGTACTATGTCATCTGGCAGCAAAATCTATTTTGTATTGGGGTGAATTTGGTTATACATTCCCAGATTAGTTTGGGAGCTTGCACTGCAATAGGAAATGCAGCAGCTTCGACCAAACCGCTACCTTTGAGCTTCTGTGTCATGGGGTGGATATTTTCCTCATTCAATCTTCTATGTAGATTGCCCAGATCATAGAATCTGAGGGATGTATCTATCAAATTCTTCCATTCAGATGTAATCCCGTTCAACCCATCAAAACCCATGAATCTAGTGGCCATAGCTTCTAATTATGCTTTTGATTTACTGTTAAGAAGCTTTGGAGAATGTCGTAAGATGATTTGTGAAATTGTGGGAAATCAAAGGCCTATGAAAAAGATGTGAACAAATGGTAATTTTTGCTTGATAGTTTGAGTCTTTTATAAACATCCAGCTTCCTTACCGTTACTTTCCATATCTCGCACCACACGAGTGAGAGATTTTCAAAAATATCCGTTAAAGTTCTAACGTTAATATTTGAATTAAATGCACCTTACTAACAGCCTTAAGAAATCACTTTTATCCATTTGATGTAGCTGCAATAGTAACTTAATTGACGTAGCTGATTTTTACTTTTCCGCTTCTCTCCATTCAACGCCTTTGTCGGAAAACTCACTTCGAAGGTAGAAACTCGACTATGGAGAAGCTGGGGAGTGATTTTTCAAAAATCTGCAACTGACCCATTTCTTTAGCAATTTCTTTTAGATGTCAAAGCAAGCTATCTTCATCATAATAGATCATTTGATTCCCATGATTTCTTGTGCTTATTTCTTCATGAGTTGTCGCTTCTTGGAAACCGACCTTCTTAGGTGATTTTTTGATAAGGGAGAAGCTAAAAACCAATTCTCCAAAAAAGGTGTCTTACTCACTCTCTCATATTCTGAGACCATTTTATCCACTGCAAGGGATCAATCTCATTTCCTCAAAATCTAGATGCTTGGATTTCGGGAATCTCTGATACACTTTCCACTATTCTTCGGAAAACAACTTATGTAGGAAAAACTCTGCAAGCAGGGAAGTTCATTATAGGTTCTCCGCCAAGCTACTTTCTGGACCCAACTTGCTCTTAACTCAAGAATCTCGATCTCTAGGCCTTGTCTATGTACTTGATGATTCCAGTGTTCTCTTCCCACGAAAGATTACCTTCATGGGTCGAAACCCGCCGAGGAGAAGACGATTTTCAATTTTCTGACAAAGGGGAAAAATGTCATTTTAGAGCTTCACATTCATATAAATACCATCGATCAAAACTGAAAGAAAAATAGTCTTTATCAAATTAGGAACTATAACTTACCCATTCCTAGGATGAAAATAAAAACCAACCCGGCTTAAAAATAAGTATTATTATTGAATCCTTGTTGATTTTGGTCTCATTGTTGGGTCTAAGTGCATGGACATGGGGAGAGAGGCTCTTTAATGGCCCATTTTTTGAAGTCAGGAAAAACAGATCTTGGATGAGAAATTAAAGATAGTTACACTCAAAATTTAAAGATGAAATAAGAACAAGAGTCAGAGTGCTTTGAATACACTTTTTAATCTGCTATTTTTGAGAACAAATAGTGGATGTTACAAGGTTCAAATAGGGGGCTACACAAATTTATCCTATTTGGGTCTAAAAAAAAACATAATGTCTAGTGTGCCCGTCCCTCCCCCCCCTAAATGTTCACATTTTCAATTATTTCAAAATCACTTCTATAAGAAATTAGCTAGCATGACTTAGTTTATGCTCAATTTGTCTACTTTTTTCAATGAATATATTCAAAGTGGACACAGCCTAAAAGGATAAAAACTTTGCATTCACACCCTATTTTTTTCAAACTAATAAAAATTAATATTTTTAATGTGTATATAACATAGTCTAGTTTGTAAAATGTAATTTATTTTAAAATTGAATGAGTAGGTAAAAAATGAAACCAAGAATACCATACATAGTTTTTTTGACAAAACATTGAGACACTAATTGTAAGATAGGAAAATAGGATGTAGTTGTTTGATGTTGGTGTATGAGGGAATGTAAGATCTACTTCTTAACCCAAATTCCCAAAGTGAAGATCCAAATTGATTAACCACAAGGAAGTGATTAATGCACAAATGAATCAATCCATGGAGAATATGAAGAAAGGAGAAAACCTTATATTCCGTTATAGAAAGTATGTATTGAAATCTTAATGGAATGAAGACAAATACTAACCTCCAAATATGACAAATGTGGAAAATGTTGTTTTCTGGTGTCTGTATTTAGTTTCGGGGCAATTCTGCAACTGGATTTGCCCTGGAAACATAGAAATAGAGAAAACCCAAAAAACTTTTTCTTTTCTGAGAAAGGTTGACCTTGACCCAAGACAGGGGTAAGATCTTAACCTGGGGCACAATCTTACCCCTAAAAGCCGACCTTGACCTGCACTGCTTCGACAAAAATTTTGTTCGCAGATCCTGAAAGTTTGCCGAAAAGGGTATTCAGATCTGATCTGCAATTCGCTGCCCCGCACCTGTACCTGCAAGAAAAAAGGTTTTGTTTGTTGGATGAGGCGTTTGCCTTGGTTAAACCCCAGTTTTGGAATTAACCTTGAAATGTAATTATAATTGCAAGAATAAACAATGTAAATGGAACAATTCACCTTTCTTATGTTGAAACCCTTGTGGAGGATTCAAATCCTTAAATCCACAAGTATGGATGCTCCTTGGATGTCTCAATTCAATTGCATTCCTTGAAATGAATGTAGAATTGTATGTAGGATGTCTCAAATCAATTGCATTATATATTCAACACCAATATTGAATGGATCTTGGAATAGGAAGAAGCTTGAATGAATGTGGATGGAGAAATCTTCAACAAAGGGGCTCCATAGAGATTAAATCCTTAAATGGCTACCAATGGATCTCCTTGCTGATTGGATCTTGAATGCTTGAATGCTTGAGGATGAATGAATGCTTGAATTCTTTCCTTCTCCTTCTTTCTTTCTTGATGATTGCTTGATTACTTGATTTCACTTGCTTGAGAGATTATGAAAGAAGATATGTGAAAGATGGATTGAAATGAGAGAGGAAAGCTTCCTTTTATACAAGTTAGGGCACAAACTTCTAGAGAGGCTGACATAGGAGAATAAAATTCCAATTTAAGCCTTTACTCTTGGAAGTGGACCCAATTTAAATATCATTTAAGAGTTTACCGTTTCGAAGCCCGAAACAACCGACCTGAAAGTGGGAAACAAAACTTTCCGAAACCCGACATTCAGAAACTTTTGGGACTTGAAATCTAGACCCAGGGTCAGGATCGAGGTCGACTCTCACCTAGGTCAGGGTCAAGGTCGACCGTGACCCTCAGGTCAAGAATCTCAAATCCTTAGAATAAGGTGCCAAAAATAGGCTGGAAAAAGGTGGAAAGAGAAGCAAAACATGGGGGAAAAGCTAGATCTCAGTCAAAGACCCATTCAAGGACTTGACATGACCCTATACCACTTACTCAGAGGGCTAAATCGGTCCTACATAGAAGTGCTTCCATTTTCTGATGATAGACTAACAAAAAAATAAAGATCAAAACCTTAACTGTAGTGAGGGAAATTGAAATCTACTAAAGAAGATGCATCCTTTGAGATTCTAATTCCTACTACACTTAGATAAACTAGATATATATCAATAATATGATTTATCTAAATATAATTATAAATATGACAATACTCCTTCTTAAGATGAATTCCCAATTACAAAAATAAATAAGATATTGGTTATGTGTACAATTATACAATATAATGATATATGTAATAGAAAGGATAGATTTGGAGGTCATTCTATGACTCATTTTTGTCCTCTATCTTGAATGTTAGTGTCTCATGTGGACTAAAGTATGGTCGACACACTATTGTCCCATATAGACATGCAATAGGGGTTAAGAAAGTTGAAATAAAGAGTGGTTAAATATCAACATTTAATGAAACTGAGAAAACTCATTTCTTGGAAAGCTACCAAGAATTTGAAATAAAATACAATGAGAATATACATGAAAAGACAATCAAGAAGGAATGTGGTATCAAAACTAAGGCTAGATTCCATATTAACCAAGGTGATAATTTTGTAGTAGAGGTTGTTGGGATTAAATTGTAAATGTTTTGGGAACAATTAAGGAAAAAATAATTGTAAATGAAATTTTGGCATACTAAATTAAGTTTAAACTAATAAATATAAAAAATCATGGTAATAATTAGATTAACAATAATAATAGTAGATGGAAATTTGGGGACATTTCATATATATGAACTACTAGGTGGAAATTTGGGGACATTTCATATATATGAACTACTAGGTAGAAATTTGGGGACATTTCATATATATGAACTACTCATAAGGATTTTGTTGATTAAAAAAGTGAACAAATATAAAGAAATTATAAAATTAAGTATTCAATTATGGTTTAGATCATGTGATTAATCTTAAAAAAAATTTAAAGAAGCGTATATGAATTCAAATAATAAAATTTAAAATAGTATTTATGTATAAGTAAACAAGTAACATTAAATTTTAGTCAACCTAACTATCTTCCACAAAACATTTAAAGAAAATAGAAGCACACATAATTGTAAATAAAAAAATGACAACAAACACAACTTTCTTCCTTGCATTTGACATTTAACATCTCTACACACTTCCAGGCAATGAACCAAGAATCCTCCCTTCTACTTCTTGTTTTCTACCATTTATCTTTCCTAATTCAAAGTTCCATCTGCCTCTATAGTTTTCATGAAATTCCCTACCCAAACATTACAACACATTCCCACACTTTTCACAAATCAATGATTGAACATCCTTATGCTTCAAATGATTGAAAATCTTTCTTCAAATGATTGAACATCCTTACGCATTTGTCTACCATGGTAGAGGTTATTGTTAGGAATAAGGTGTTTCAACCTTGGATAATTCCTATTCTTATTATTTGTTTTGTAAAATGTATTTCTTGCAAATAATGTTGATGTGTCGACATCTTGAATTGTGTGTAAGGAGATCATGGCTAAAACAGTTATGAAAGATTCCTATGACACGTAAGAGCTATGTCAGGAAGATTCAATGACAGGTGAAGACATGTGGCAACTGATAAATTTGAGTACTGTACACTCTTCCCCAATCATGGGGTTCGGGGCATCACCTCGAGAAAATTTTTGGGGTTCCTATTTTCTCGGAGAATGGTAAAACCCTAATACGGTTATCTTTGGGAGTAGCCCTAAAAAGTGAAGCGCATGATATAAGTGTTTTTTAGGGTTGCGAAGAGATGTGATGCGAGTGTATTGTTGGAACATTTTATGCTGCCGTGATTTGTCTTCAAGGTTTTGGAAATCTTTTGAAAGAACTTGCATTGCAAGTGTATTGTAAGCTGCAATAGTTTTGATCAATACATTGTGCAGGTTTTGGAGTGTTGGGGTTTTTACCGAAAGGTTTTCCCAGGGTATATCATTGTGTCATTCTCTATTTTTCTGTATGCATGGTATGTGGTTGCAATATCTTTGTTAAAGTAGTTAACGAATCTAAAATTGTAAGGGTTTAAAAGAATTTGCACAATACTTTCCTATAGAGATTAGCGTAGGAAGCTGTTTCTGCACCTGAGTTTCCTTACAGTTATAAGGAGTATTCACAATAGGGTACTAAGAAAGTCCAACCTTCCTAAGCCTAAAGGTAGTCCCTTTGTACCTCTTTGCACCCACATGACTCCTTAGTCATATGCCATGAGGTGGCATGCTTATAAGGTGACCTCATCATTATTCACTTCCCTATAATCCCTCATTTCCCCTACCATGGATAGTTATGGAAGTGAAAGAGTATAAACATATCATGTTCAAGGAAATGTGTACTAAAGGAATGCAAATAACTAGTAAAGAGACTCAGAACACAAAATCAGAGCAACATACATGATTAGATAGAAAGAGACACTAAATAACAAGTATGCAAACCACAGTAACCCATGTTGTAGCCTCTTTGTTGTAATGATTTTTCCAAGATAGTTTGATGGTATGTGTGCTCATGATTTCGACAACATAACAGTAACATGATGCTCCATATTTTCTCAAGCTTCAAGAAAGGATAATAATGGCTTCAAAATGCACAAGTATGGAAATAGAGAGCTCTCAAAATGCATAAGTGTTTAAGTTGCATAATGAGAATGGATTAAATATGAGAGGATTGTGAGGATATTTGCTTGAGTGTTTGAAGAAGTTAGGGCTTGTATGCATTGATGAGGGTGGTTGAAGAGATTGAAAGAGATTTGCCATAAATGACATTTATCTCTCAAAAGGCCCAAAGTCAAATTATTTATGAAGGGCTTTAAAGACATTTAAATGAGATTTGAGCAAAAGGAACAAGCTTTGACTTTACTTCACCTAATTGTCATACTTAGCATGTGCACATTCCTACGTATGATGATTACCAAATGATCTAGTAGAATTTGTATTGTTGTTTATATTGTTCCCGACTCATTACCAGATGATCCGGTAGAATTTTTTGAAGAAAGGTTGTTGTAGGAAGGATCTAAAGCACATAAGATCAAGACTATGACAGATAGAAAATGTATCAATGGAAAATAAAAGTTAAACAAACACATTGGTGAGACAAAAGAATGCATTAAGGAGATGTCTGATATCTATAGGTATTGTCTCTGGTGGCCTGTTGTTGATAATTTTAGAAGTAAAATTGAAGCTATAGAATCTGAGCTGAATGATATTGGAAAGTATTTTGATTTCTTCAAAGATAAAGATGGAAAACAGAAAATGAGAGTTGGTGATTTTCAAGTTGATTTTTTGTCTACTAAGAGACAAAGGGAAGATTTTCTCATAATTTTTTTGTCGGTTAAAGAGAATGTTGAGGCCTGGTTAGATCATCTTTTTAGGATTCTTTCTGATGTAGAGGATTGTGATAGTTCCCATCTCTAGATTGGTCATCTTCATTTGACTTATTGGTTTTACAAGATAGTATGTGTGGTAGAATGAGTTCTATTGTGCAAGCTTGGAAGAGGATTCTTCCAATTGTGAAAGAAAGGTACAAAAAATTCCATGTGAGAAGTGTTATTTTTACTTAATTTCTTGAATATTCTTATTTGTCCCTTTTACCTTGATGGAGAAAAGGGAGAGAAAATGAAGAGAAAAACAAAATAGGTATTGCTTAATTAGTGGGGAGTTTTGTGTAGTTTGGAGTATTTGTAATTTTTTAATATTTGTTGTTTTTCCATCAATACCAAAGGGAGAGATTACATTTGAGAAGTTGTAATTGAGAAGATATGGCTTTGTTTCCATTGGTGTCAAAATCTAGGATCTGAAAGATTGTGCTTTAGATGTTGTACAATATTGATCTATCCTATGCAGAGTGTTATGATGTTGAGCTATGTGGGTTTCATCCTTCACTTGGATATGGTAGTACTTTTTGGGATATTTGTGGAAGATAGATAGTGCAGAATAATGAATATTAAATGTTTGATATTAGCTATTGTATTCAAAGCCTATTCCAGATATCTTTGCAATCTGTATATTCATGTAGTATGTTAGAAGTTTTTATGGTATATCACTACTATTTAATTTAAGAATAGATTCTATTTGGTACTATCCTTTTGTTGGTGTTGAATTTGATGGAGCTACAGACTTGATCTTGGTCATGGAATTCCCATTGGCTCCAAAATATATCTCATGTACTTTAAAGTTCTTTATCCTTTGATAATTATGCTATGTAACATGTTTATCTTATGTATGACATATTTATGGGTCTCATGGTAATGTGGTAAGGAGATCTTTATGTGTGACCTATATTTTCAGTCTGGTGCTAGCATGCTAATCCTTATTGAATATTTCAGGATTGTTCTTCCGTTAGGTCAACTTATTTGTATTATTTTACATGTATATATAGAACATCTTTTTGATCTGAATATGAATGTGTGTAGCAAAGTGTGCGAACAAAGGAAGGGGTGCAACATTAATTAGGGTCACCTTAACCAGAGTTGCATAGTTGAGAAATAAATTTCTCCATGGGTTTTCCCATGTTGGGTTTCCATGCAAATTTTGGTGTTCATGGTGTATGATATTTTATGATTTTAAAAATAATCATTCAAGATCCCCAACTACCCTATTCACCATATTATTGAAATAATATGAAGTATATTGTAGATTCTTATTACCTATTGAAGTCAAACATAGAGTACTTGATTCTTACTTCACCATCCATATAGGATGTTGTTAATATGATAATGGATATTTTTTTAAGAAATCCAAAAATAAATTGTACAATAATAGTTTAGAACTATTTGATGGATTGAGGAAAAAATATGGCCTAAACAGGAAGTGTAAAGAAAAATATATGTCACCTTAAGGCACAACCCTCACTTATAATGACCATGAAATAAAAAATATAAGCTACAAAGTACTTCATGTATACAAAATAAGAACCCTTCATACACACAAAGATACTTTAGAAGCTAATGTCGATGGGATGACTTTAAACACTGATTACAAATTATATGAAATATATAATGAGCCTATCTTGGATATTAGGGGATAGAATTCAAATTATTTGCATTAGAAAGATAAACATAAGGTCGTGAAAGGAACCATCACATGGATAAACTTGTTCTTCCTTTCCTGACCTCTAATCTCTCATTTCCCCTACCATGGATAGTTACAACAATGAAAGAGTATAAACATACGTAGCATTTCTTACACATCATAAATCAAACCATTGCTTGAATCAATAATACATCAATGATACTATGATGAATAATCAAGAAATGCGTATTAAATAAGAGGTATGTAGGTGTACACAAAATTATTTATTATGAATGAAAAGCCATAACATGGTATGTAATTAACACCATATACCCAGAAGCAAGGGCGGAAGCCTTCCCAAAAATGATGGTCTCTGTGACTGCCAGGGTCTTCCCAGACGATCCTCTCAAGGTTTCAGACTGTTAAGGGGAGGTCAGCGATTTCATATGCAGATGTGACTACTTTTGAGGTAGGTATCTATGGTCCTGCCTTTGCTGGGAAAGGGGGATCCCGTCCTTCAGTGTTGTCTGTCTCTGTAAGTAGCCCCCTCGTGATTAATCTTGATTCAGATACAATGGATGAGATCTCCAAAACTGCAGATGATTTCTCTTCTACTACTATTATTTTTTTGTTTTAGGGGTTTCTGGCCCTCTCTTCCTGATTTACATGCTTGGATTTCCAAACATTGGGAGCCCATCATAACTGATATGGTTCAGATTTACCCTGTGGCAAGGGGTTTTTTATTGTGAAATTTGATAATATTGCAGATAGGAACACCATTTTGTGTAACAACTATTTCTCTTGGGAGGAGCAGTTCCCCCTGATGGCTAAACCTTGGTATTAGGGGTTTGATCCTCTCACTGAATCCTTTAATAAAATACCCTTATGGGTAAGATTGTCAAATCTTCCCCTTCATCTATGGTCAGATTTTGTCCTGGAGTCCGTGGGGGAGGCCATTGGCGATTTCTAGATGGTTGATATAGATTCTTCTGATGTTTGTAAGATGACATTTTCTTGTATTCTTGTGGAGGTTGATGTTTCAAAGGGTCTCCATGAATAGATAACTTTGGCTTCTCCAAATCGAACTTAGACCCAGAATCTTGATTATGAGGGTATTCCATTTAGATGCAGGAAATGTCATAAGACTAGACATCTTGTTGTGCGGTGCTCCTATGATAAGGTTAGATAAAAAAAAAAACCTTCTTGGTGGATGGGGGTTTCAGACCATCATTATATGGTTCATTAAGTCTCCAAGGACGGGGGTGTGACAGATTGTTCACCGTAGATTGATCATTCTTTGGCAGTTGCTACTGCTGTTGTCTTTGATGCTACAGATGTTGTGTCTAAGCAAGATTTGGTTCAGAATGTTAAGGTTGCCCCTTCTTTTGTTGTTGTCTCTGTCTAGAACATTAAAGCTAGCATTGGTTCAGCTGTCTTATCTCCTGTTGTTGTGGGTATTGATGCCCATGTCTCGCCTGAGAGGGTTTTGGGGATTAGTTGTGTTTCCCCTATCCCTTCTATGGATATAGATGCTTCTCTAGATTGGTAGATGGCTACTGAAAAGGTGGAGGATGGATGGACATCAGTTAAAGGAAAAAAAAGTCAAATCCTCCAAACCTTCGTTTGATATGTCTTTACGTTCTCATAAGAATGGGCTAAAATGTAAATCTTGATGGTCCTTTGTTGTGTTTAGCTGGGCTGGTTTTTCGCCCTCTTGATGGGAACTATGGTGAGTTCCTCTAGTTTTTTGGGTGGTGTTCCACAATTGTTCTAAGATATTTCACTGCTATATCTTTCTTTACTCTTTGTACAAGGTTGCGGGTCCTTTCAAAACCTATTTTTACTTAATCAAAACACCATATGCCCACAATACATATACTTAGTGTTGTAAGTATGATCAGCTTTCTTATGATTTTATTCTCTTCTCCCATTTTATGTTTGAGAGTTTAATATAGAGTGATTGAATTAATGGAAGAATTGATTATAAGTTTTTTTTTCTAGATTCCCAATTAATATTTGATGAATTATATTGTACAATAAGAAAAATGAGAGACAAGCAAAGGGGATAGATCATTTTTCCTTATTGCATAATCCAAATGAAGATGATCCAATAGGCTCAAGTAGGAATCAAGTGCTGAGTGAGTTCAAGGATCCTTCACAAGTGGATGATTAGGATAAGTTGTTTAGAGGAAATATGATAGGATGATGAAAGATAGGATGTTAAATTAGATAAATGAAAACTCTTAGCAAAAAATAGATAGACATAGATCAAACAAAAACCTGTAATGAATGAAAATGGAAACTACAGTGCAACACTAACATAGGGTTTGAATTTGAAGCTATTTTTCAGGGTATAAGACACCTAGTTGCCTTGTACTAGGGTATAGGTCACCTAGTCACCCTATACCCTACACTTTTGCCTAAAACTTTCAGATATTGCTCATTAAATCTTGTGCTTTTTAGATTAATGATAAAAGTTTTTTCACCTGTTCCTACACAGAAAATCGGGGAAGAAGGTTGTAAACATGGGTTTCACTCAATCAAACCCCTGTTTGGAATCAACCTTGAAATGAAATAAAGTAAATGAGAGTGTGTTGTCATACAATAGAGGATAGACCTTAAAAATGAAATTTATCATACCTTGGCTATGCAAATGCTTATTTTAATGTGATCAAATATGTTAATGCAATAACTTTAATTTAACACAAAAACCCAAAAGAAAATCATGAAAGAAAAAACCTTGTATAATGGATATAGTTTTCCACAATGCTTGATGAGAGAGAGAGAGAGAGAGAGAGAGAGAGAGAGAGAGAGAGAGAGAGAGATTGGTTTCTTGAATGAATGTGGATGGATGATTGAATGTATGATCTTATTCCTTGATGGTGAACTCCTTTTATTGGCCTTTAATGAGGGAAAGAAGCTAGATCCATGAAAAAGAGTTTTTTGAAAACACATTGGAATACTTGAAGAATGCTTGAGACTTGATCTTGACTTCTTCAATGTGAAATTATAGGAGAGAAATTGAAATATTGATCATGGTTACCAAGATGAGGAGAGATGGACCACTTATACATAGATAATTTTTTGAGAAAAACCTGTGATGTAGAGAATATGATAATAAGATAACTAGACAATCATATATAACAACTCCCCCCTTAGAATGGACCGTGCTACTTAGAGGGGAGTACAAGAAATTTTTATGAGAGATAAAGACATTGCAACATGTCAATGTAAAATATGTTTCCATGGAATGTCACCCTACAATAGGTGATCCATGATATCCACAACATCCAGACAAAGACATGGGGATCCAATGAGTCGGCGTCATAACCTAGACTATAATAAAATATATATGATATAAATCCTCTTAGGGGTATTTTATTAGGGTTGACATGGCATAGATTTGAAGAAGAGTGCGTGAATACAAAAGAAAACACAAATCTGGGTCAATGTGGAAGGGAAGCCTAGATGCCCCCAACACTTTGCATCATTCCCAAATGTCAAAAATCAAAGCACGAGAAATAGAAGAATAAAATAACAAATAGAAAAAGGTACATGATAGATAACCCTTTATCTTTAGGTACCAATGGAGTACAAGGGTCCTCTAGAGGGGAACAACTTTGAAAGAAAAGCATTGGGGTCCACATAAAAACACGCTCCAATATAAAGATGTAGAAGTGAGTGGTGTTTTTACATATCATCTACAAATAAATTATTGTCCTCCCAATCTTGATCATATGGCAAGACAGGTTGATATTGCAGCGGTATGACCACTATAGCATCCCTAGGTGCCTCACCAACAACCAAAGCCAAGGATGAAGCTACCTTACATTTTCACCCAAGAGTTTCATTGAGTCGAGTGAGAGGGATCTTGTAAAGATCATCATCAACATCTGAATCTCCTCAAGAGAGGCAAACAAGCAAGCCTCATAGATTACATTTGACTCATGTTGATGTGCATATACACCACTAACCTCTACAAAAGGGGAAGAAGATGAGCTCAGGAGAAGCCGAATCTTTCTCCACTATGGGAACTAAAACCAAAAGGTGATCCATCAGAGAAGACTTATGGTGGTGAAATTCAGGCGTAGGGCCATTCTCAAAATTTGGTTTGAAGGATTGAGAGGAAACCCTCCAATCCACTGTAGCTACCTTCAAGGCCCTAGAAAAGCTCAACGGTCATCAATAGATGGAGTTGGTGCAAGATGAGTGGACATTATCGCATTGGACACCACTTGGTATAAAACAAGTTCATTAGCATGGAAAAATACAAGACATTTGGAAAAGAGCTGATGAACAACTCCTACGAAGGAGAGATGAAGACTTGAACCCACTTGGTGCAAGGACCAAAGGTTACTCCTAGTATGTGAGGAAGCGAGATGGAAGAGGTAGTCGAGAAAAAAGTTGGAGCAGCTGAGATAGGAGCATGTCTAGGAGCCAGAGTGGAAGCAACAAACATAGGCTCTAAAGATTCATTTTACACCATTGCGGCGACCTAATATGCCAAAGCCCTTTATCACTAGCAACATTTATGCTCACGCACAAGTTAGTTTTGACATAGGTTGAAGTCAAGTTGAGAAACTTAAAAGGGCCTAATGACATACAAATTCATAGGGGTTCTCATCAATGTCATTGTTGAAAAGGAAGAAGGCCCCATTGATTGAGTAGGAGGTGCCACTAACATAGCAACTACAAACTCAATCATAGGAACCTTTCCTCTTTTTTCCTTGTGGTGAACAGGAGGAACTAAGGATGCCCTTGGAGGTTTAGGAGTAGGTTCTAGGGGTTAAGGCACACTCTTAGTTTAATTCTTACCTTTGATATAGATAACAAGTTGAGGTATGTTTGTGATGATTAGGATAGGGAAATGTGGGAACCTCTTGGGTTTAGGCAACATGGGTGCTTTTCATTTGTTTACACTAGGCGTAGACTCAGGAACATGAGACACTGCTAGAGGTTGCAAAGACTAAGGTGGATTAGGAGGATTCTCATGAAGCACATGCTTACCTTTATCCCTTGATGAAGAAGGGGCAAAATATGGAGCACGTTGAGTCTCATGAGAGGGTTGAACATAGGAAGAGTAGATAGGCACTAAAGACTTTAAAGTTAATTCCCTAATTTTATACTTCTAATACACTAAAAATGAAGTGTCTTGCTACAGATACAAGGGCCCTAATGGAGTAGGCCAAAATGGTCCAAGAGAAAGCCCCCACAAGACACCAAAGGATGATATCTAGTATCTTGGATTATGTAATGGTACTCTTGTGTACTTCAAGCATTTATGCACAATAGAAGGTACAAATCCCATGGATACCAACCAGGAAATACCCAACTTGACCTTGAAGAGGTCTGATTATGGAATGAAGACAAAAGTTGAAAAGAATTCCTTGGGTCCTACCTGAACTGTCAAGGTGGTTCACCCTAAAATGGGAAGTGTTAGTATGTCACGTGTCCTAATGGTGGAAAAGTACTCATCATATCTTGCATGATTAAGACCATTGAAAAAGAGCATCTCCTCAATTATAGGATTGACTTGACACATATGATCGACCACAACACCCATGACATAGGCCCCATTTATCAATGTTGGTATATAGAGAGGGCAGGGCTCCCTGCTACATGGCTCATGCAGAGGGGTGAAAGTAAAGATCATTTTGAACACCCTCTAGGCATGTTGTGAGATAAGAGTGATCGTCACCTTCTCAGAAAAGAGACTACCACTCAAAAGGAGAAGGTTTAATTTAGAGGCTCCTAGTTCACATTGGGTTCACCAAAATGTGGAGAAGGGAAAATCTATAGACCTCAAGACTAGTTGAAGTATCAAGGGATGAACTAGCCCTTGTGCCATCTTACTTCAACTAGCGCTCGTGTGAGTAGGAGATCAAGACAACTAAATGATGAAAGATTAAACTAACTAAGATGCAAAAATAAAAGAAACTCACAATAGCTACTAATTGCTAGCAGATAATGATATTTTGAGTACAAAAGCCAAAAGATTAAGCTATAGAGACAAAACATCAAACTCCGCAAGCTCATTTCCTTGGACACCAGAGCAGGTTGAGGATGAAAATGTGAATGCAATATTTCCACATGGCACTCATTTATCCAGAGAATACAAAGAACAAAGATCAAGGTGCAAATCCTAAAAACTAACTAAAATACTAGAAGTAAAGCACGCTAATCATAAAAAAAAAGTAGTAAACAATAAATCTACATAAGAAAAGGTAGAGTGAAATAACAAAGGTGGTAGAACCTCTTTCAACCCAAAGAGAATTTGATGAAGCCAAGTAACTGCTCCACTATCTTCTCACTCTAACAAACCTACACACACAAAAAAAGGAAAATGTTGGGTAGCTATTGGAGACATGCCCTAGTCAATCCTAGGTTTTGTGTTTCCACCTCCAGAATAGTCGAATGGACAAGATAGAAAAACAAATAAAGAGAGATCAATCATCAAACACTTCACACAATATATTTTTTTTTATAAGATTTTATTGAGACTAAATATATTGTTTTATTAAGATTTTATTAAGACAAAGTATTTTGGGTTAGTTTTATGTTGTTTTATAAGATAGTTATTAAGACTAAATATATGATGTAAACTCAATATAACAAAGACAACACCGACCAATCAAATAGGGACATGAGTATCTCAAACAATGAGCTCATAAACAATGCATGATGCCCTAGCTTGTAGCCTGCGAGCCATCAAGACATTTCCTCATAAAATGATCATAAACAGGGAGTACCACATAGTGAATATCAGAGTTGATCAGAGAAGGTATATGCACAACAAAAAAAATAAAGAGAGATCAAATACTTCACACAATGCATTGAAGGTAATAGAAACGATCGGACACTTTAAAATAGGGACATCAGCCATACACTTCTAAAACAAACTATGCTACAGAACATGGGTGTGTGTTAATGTGATTCAAAAGCTATTATGGAAGATTGTTTTATTATTGAGATAAGGATATCTTAATTCTACAAGAATAAATGTTTTGAGAAATATTTGAATTCAATTTTGACAATAACATGAGGTGTGGATATATTTCAAGCTTTAGCGAGGCTTCATACCATGCAGTGTTTGTAGATTACATTCAATGCATTGTTTATGCTTGTATTGGTGGGAAAACTCTTGAAAACATGCAAAAGAGATTGCATTCAACCATATTGTTTACATGACACATGTAGTTTACCTCCAGCCTATATCAGCGTTGTGTACAAATCTGCGGATGGTGCATGGTATGAAGTCTCGCTGAAGCTTGAAAATGATAAGCATTATGATGTTGAGGTATGGTGTGTAAGCACAAGTATAGTTTCTCGTAAGCTGCTATTGGTATAGTTTTTTTTTTTTCAATAGTTGCAGAATCCAGCTTCTCCTATACTTACACGTATGTATACATTTTGGGCTTGGCTTTAATGTCATGTAAATTTGAGTGAAATGGTAATAATATGTAAGAGCAACAAATATGGCATTTTAAACAAGTATGCATATACATTATATAACAAGAGTGATATATCTTAATGGAAACACTTAATGAGAAGGATGCCTATATAATAGGAGGAGTGATATATTTTAATGGTAGTGGACATAGAAATTGTAGTGAAACTCTGTAATTTATTATTGTAAGTGGACATAGAAATTGCAGTGAAACTCTGTAATTTATTATGGCTCAGTGTTGTATATCCATAGTCAATGTCTATTTAAACTTTAGGATGATACTTATATGATGGCTTAAGTAAATTGTTCTTACCTTGAGACTAGTATACCATGGGATTAGAGGATGGTTGTTATAATAGCAACTGTGTGTTTTTGGGATACTTTTATATTTTGTATTAAATGATGATAGATACATATGTGTTTCTTCCTTTTGCAATAGTTTATATTCTGATACTTATATCTTGAATTGTCAAATGACCAATGAGTGATAATTTCAAAAGTGTATCATAATTAAAGGCATGTGAATTCATATTGTATTTAATCTGAATGCTACTGTGTAATGTTTTTACTTGCGATATTAATCCTAATATATCCCTATTAGGATATCCCTATTTTATTATTGATGTCCCTATTTACATCTTTTCATCAAATGACCCAAAAACATCAAGAATGGTCCTATATGGTCACTAATAGCCAACGTTCAGAAGAATATGAATGAATGCAAACATACATAAGTGGATGAACATAAATAATGAAGGTACCATAAATTGCCTGAAGTAATGAAGTGTTGACACGGGGTTCAATCCAGTATGCTCTTGTATGATCCAAAACCTGCAAGGAAGGAAAATATGGGGTTAGATCCAAAGGATCTAAGAAATGTCTGGCAACATATTACTGATCCTCATCTACAATTATGCATGTGCATAGTCAAGCCATACACAGACTCAACAACATGGTAGCATTGATCCAATAACAAAAAATACATTACAAATGCCAAGCTCACGGTCTCAATGAAATAAATAGTGTATAAAACAATATATGGTGCACAACATCAGCAATGATAGCAATAACATTGCATGATGCCTGAGCTCAAATTCAAAATAGTAAGTGTATTAATGTATGTTTGCATGATGCCAGATATTAAACAATGAGCTCATGAACAATGTATGATGCCCTAGCTTGTAGCTCATGAACCATCAAGACATTTCCTCATGAAATGATCATGAATGGGGAGTACCACATAGTGAATATCAAAAAAAAAACAAATAAAGAGAGATCAAACGCTTCACACAATGCCTTGAAGGTAATAGAAATGATGCCCTAGCTCTCAAAGCTCGCAGGTCATCAAGCATTCCAAATGAAAAGATGTAAACAATGCCAATATTAAACAGTGAGCTCATGAACAATGTATGATGCCCTAGCTTGTAGCCCGTGAGCCATCAAGACATTTCCTCATGAAATGATCATAAGCGGGGAGTACCACATAGTGAATATCAACAACAAAATAAATAAAGAGAGATCAAACACTTCACACAATGCCTTGAAGGTAATAGCAACGATGCCCTAGCTCTCAAAGCTCGCGGGTCATCAAGCATTCCAAATGAAAAGATGTAAACAATGCCAGTATTAAATAGTGAGCTCATAAACAATGTATGATGCCCTAGCTTGCAGCCCACGAGCCATTAAGACATTTTCTCATGAAATGATCATAAACGGGGAGTACCACATAGTGAATATCAACAACAAAACAAATAAAGAGAGATCAAACACTTCACACAATGCCTTGAAGGTAATAGAAGCGATGTCCTAGCTCTCAAAGCTCGCAGGTCATCAAGCATTCCAAATGATAAGATGTAAACAATACCAGTATTAAATAGTGAGCTCATGAACTATGTATGATGCCCTAGCTTGCAGCCTATGAGCCATCAAGACATTTCCTCATGAAATGATTATAAATGGGGAGTACCACATAGTGAATATCAACAACAAAACAAATAAAGAGAGATCAAACACTTCACACAATGCCTTGAAGGTAATAGAAGTGATGCCCTAGCTCTCAAAGCTTGCAGGTCATCAGGCATTCCAAATGATAAGATGTAAACAATGCTAGTATTAAATAGTGAGCTCATGAACTATGTACGATGCCCTAGCTTGAAGCCCACGAGCCATCAAGACATTTCCTTGTGAAATGATCATAAACAAGGAGCACCACATAGTGAATATCAATAGCAAAACAAATAAAGAGAGATCAATCACTTGACACAATGCCTTGAAGCTAATAGCTCTCAAAGCTCGCGGGTCATCGAGCATTCCAAATGCTAATTAAGATGTAGACAATGACGCTGAAATTGATTTAATGAGAAGACAAAGCTCGAATTCCTACCGCAAATGCTAGTGCCCTCTTCCCACACGGTGTCAGCCTCTTCGCGTATGCCAAACTCGAATGCCCTCTTCACGCCATGCAAAATTACAGTGTTGTCTTCGCGGCAACTCTTCGAATTCACAAATTACAAATGACACTTTCTTTTTCTTTTTTTTTGTTAATAACCAAATGGGTGTCGCAATTACGATGATAGCGTCGCTATTACGACACCATCGGGGGCACTTGCAAAAAAATACACAAAAAATAAACACAAATTGTAGTGGTGTTGCAAATTGGCGTCGAAATTTGACCCCAAATGTTGTAGTGGGAGAACACTTTGTACAAAATTAAGAAAATTCATAAGGTTCTCAAGTCCTTGGATGAGCACATGAATTCCATGGTGGCTAAGTTGGAACAGATGCACTAGGAAAAACCCATTGTTGATTTAGACTTTGAAAACGATACAGGTCATGAGGCTCCTGCTAGCCCTAGAAAATGCACTTGTGCAAACACCAAAAAGAAGTCAGTGAAGATGCCACACAATATTGGGGAGCTCAAGAAGGTTTTTGATAACATGAATCAACTGAAATTGGAGGTTGCTAAGCTTTTGAAAATCTGACTTAATTTGTTCTAAGTGCTGGTCCTGTTGTGTCTTTTTACTATTGTTTTGTTGGATTTTTGTTTTATTCTAGCTCTTGGTTGTTTCTAGTCTGGTGCCAACTTATTATTTTGTAAACTCCTCGTCTAGTTTGGTTGTCTGTATGCTTTAATTCTTAATATGATTTAATTTCTTTGTAAAGGGTTTCAAGTCCTTTCAAAACCTATTTTTGCCTTAGTAAAAAACATTTCATATTCTTACAAGTACCTCATCTATTAAAAGACATTAAAACTTCAATCCATAAAATATTGTACATTATTCAAATCAAATTAACTTTATTAGAAAAAAATCCAATAAACCTTCAACCCTCATGATATTTATTACATTGTCAACATAAATATAAATTTAATTATATCATATGTAGAACATGATCAATCCATATTTGAATTAGTATAATAGGTTGATCTACATCAAACAATATTTAAAATAATAGAAAAAAGTTTAAAAAAATTCTAAAGTACTCATCACCGTTATTATAGAAAGGAAAAATCCTCATCATAGTAGGCAATATTGTAGGTTGGTCTATAATGAGAAACCAAATTCATTCATATAGCATTACAATTTATTTACTCTATATTGCTCGATGTATATAATTATACAACTAATCAAATATGCCTATCACGAATCAAAATAACCAGATTTAGAAATAAATATATTGAGTGCTTTTTTTTGAGGTTACAAAATTGATAAGTTAGTAGCCCCGATAAAAAGTCTTTCTTGTTGATTGATCAAGCCATTGAATTCAAAGTGTGATTATTAATTAGTTGGTTGAATATATTTTTTTCGGTAAAACTCCACCTTTAAATCATGTAAGTAGTTGGGAGGCTTGTTCCAAAAACACATTTGATGGTTCCTCATCCTCTATAATATCAACTTATTGAGCTAAGCAATGTTATTTAGGAGTCTTCTTATATGGAGCTCTCCCAGGGATGCAATGTCAACCTCTCTACTTTGCATCTTGTTAAACCCATTTATTGTAAATTCTTGAGATATCTTAGGGATGTTGCAATTTTACCTAATTAATAGAAAAAATGAATAATTGTCTTTAATTCTTCATTGAAGCATCATTGAGACAAAAAATTAGTGCAACAGTTTTTCTTTTGAGTACTACTAAAAGTCCCACCTATTATATAATGATCAAACTATTTTGTTCTTATCAAAGAATTTTTACTAAACTAAAAAAAGAGAGAAAATATATTGAAAACTAGGGCACTTCACTCAAGAAAAATTATTCCATCGTTAAATATTTCTTCAAGTTTTGTTTATCTGATTAGCAAATGGAATATATATTATAATCAATAAGAGTAAAAACCTTTATTCAATATCAATTTTTTTAAATTCAAATAAATGCTTGACCTTAGATTATGCCATTGAGGGGGTGTGTGTATGTTAGTGATACCTCCTAAGGCTCAATTTTAGTACACCAATAAAATATGACTTCTTTAACAATGATAATTGGGGACATAAATATATGCCAAAAAACAATTCATATATTCCAAACTACATGAAAGTCTTCTTTTCTTAACTATAATCCTGATAATTTACAAAACAATACTTTTGAAGTCTTATAATTTTTTTTATTGAAATTCAGTGCTAAAAGTAATCTTGCCCAAGTTCATTGCAACAAAGTTGGCTTTAGTAACTATTTTTATGGAATTGATAGGCCTTAATCCATGGCAACTGGGCCAAAAGGAGACCTTGATTCTACAAAAAAGGAGATCACTAAAGATTATGTTAGTTGATAAAAAGTCCATTTGTGAGGCAAGATCCAACCCACCAAAGCCACAACTTAATTGCCTCCCAATCATGCCTAATTATTTTGGCAACAACAATGCCCTCAATATGAACAACTCCGTGCATGAGAAGAAGGTTTTGAAGTCTAGCCCCCTCCAAAAATATTGAATGACAAAAATGGTTGAAGAAACACAATGTCGCAAAAGAATCTACCAAGATTTGTTATCGACAAGTGCTTGAATGACCCATTTGGCATAGAGTGTCAATCCTTGGTGTTGGGTAGAAAGCAATCATAATTTGCAAAACTCCTTAGGAAGACAGACATCTCTTTACCAACCTAATGAAACCTTGTGGTGGTCAAAGGAAGCCCAAAATATCTCTAGGGAACTTCTCAAACTTTAAATAAGAAGCTTTAGAATGAGCTTGATAAGAAGAATAACACGTGCAAGTGGTTGCAAGGATTTTAGAACAAACCTAAAATTTGTATGCCAAGAAAAGGGGCTTCGTAATCTAGCAGGCGAGTTTTTTTCAATTCCAGTGAGAACCACATTCCAAATAACCACTGACAAAGATTGAAAATTGAAGGAAATGCTTGAAAATCTAAATATTTCCCCATGACGAGTCCACTTCTAAAAGTAGTGAAAAGAGAGTAGATTGGGAGTAACATTGGTTTTGTATCATTGAATGGATGAACCCAAGGAAAGAAAAAAGGTATCGAAACACTTGAGCAATTCCTTGATATTTTACTCCTCTCAATGAGATTGAGATATGATTTTATTAAAAAATTGACCATTGACCAGTTGGTTCAATGACTCAAGTAGGGCAATACCTCAAACCAGCCCCATAAGAAACAAAATGGGCCAAGAGATACCCGAATCCTTTAGCCACAAGAACAAACAAAGAGGGTGAAAGAGGACACCCCTTGTCTAGTAGAGTGGAAAGAGTCGAAGGCACTTGACTAGCAGCTATTGATAGTTATACAAGTAGAGGCATCTATAAAAAAACATATAGACCATTTGAATACATCTTGGATCAAACCCCAAAGCTTGGGGCATGGAAAAGATAAAGGGTCATTCAACATGATCATAGGCTTTGACAAACTATTTTACTCTTACCAATTTATTTTATTTTTAAAAAAATATATAAGAAAGAAAAAATTGAAAATCATTGGCACTTCAAGGGAAAAAATATCCTCATAAAAAAAATTCTCAAGTTTTAGTCATCTTATTATCAAATGGAATAGATGCTATGAACCAGAAGAATTAGGTTGAAATCTTAACAATCATTTAGAAACCTTTATATTTTCCAAATTCATTTCAATGCTTGGCTTTAGATGATGCATTTGATGGGGACCGTGTCATTCTAAAGAAGTTCTACATTACTAGTGTACTTCATTTTTTTAATAGAAATTGATAGGTGATGCTTATTATTGACATTAAAGATAAGCGTTAGAAAATAATGTTATTAAAGATCATACCTTTGAACCATTTATATATGATTTTAATATCTTATACATATTATCTGCTTTATAAAGTATACAACATAAAAATAATTAATAATATAATAAACTATTATATTACAAATTCATTTTAAATAGGTATGACTATTATCCCATTCTTTCATATCTAAAAATGTTCTTTCTTATTTAAAAAGAAGAATTTAAAGACTATGCACAAGAAGAATTGATGACCATGTGAGTGAAATTGGATATCTCGAGTTTATAATTTTATAACAATTTTATAAATGTTTTATAATCAAATTGTTTGTTCATGGCTTGAGCTTTTGCACATGATATTTTCACATTCTAATTAATATCATAAAATTTATGCTTTAAGGTTGGACATTTGGGTGAAGACATGTCAGCACTATGAGATGATATGATAACCATTCGTCTATTAGATATATAATTGCTCAGCGAGTCCTAGTGCTCCATTCGAAGGTCACAACATTCTCTGTGAATTCTTTCAGAATGGATAACATTTGTCGAGCAACACCTGTACAAGATTTTAAAAAGTCTCCCTTGTCCAAAACAGCATCTCAGAAAAAGCCACAGAATTGTGAACGGCCTTAATTTTGCTTAGATGCCAGGACCCATTTATGTTGTATGAAAACTCAGACCAAATGGCAGAAGGAATATTGTATACTGTAGAAGCCTATAGGGAATATACCTCTATTCTTACATTCATGACCCATAAATCCTGCGTTTAGGGCTCAGATTTGGTAAAAAGAAACAAGTCAGAGATCCCACCATGCTTCCAAATTTAGCTACCCATTTAATCTCCATTGGGTAAACCCAATCTAACCTGTCCTTGTTCAAGGACACTGCACACAAACATTTCATCAGCTGTCAAGTTGCTTCAAAGTGTATGATAGCACGCAGACACAAACAGCACCTTTCAATGTATGTAATGAAGAACAGGCAAGGAAAGTCAATTTGGTTAATAATATTACTGGGCTATGCTCCCATAATAAAAAAAATTGTATCTTCTCAAGATCCAATTCAATGTAGATACTACTCATTTGATTCAAAAAAATGAAACAAGTTCCCTGCTCGAGAGCAATATCAGAGATTAATGTATTTGTACAAGGTTCAAGTCTTACTTCACACTATAAAAGAGGGCATTGGAGACCATTGCAATTAAATTGCTCAGTACTGAATATAACTGGTGCGTTACCATCATTTCTGGTAAGTAGAGTGCTGCTGTTTTCTCATCAAATCTTAACCATTTAATGCCTGATCGGAAGAATGGTGCTCTATGAAATCATCTTCAAATTAAAGGTTAGATCCCTTCTAAATTGCATTCATGTTTTAAGCTCATTCCCTTTAAATTCTGGGTTTTCTTTCTTTGGATGTCGATTGTGTACAAGAAGAGATAAGTTAGCACATAACAAACTGTGTTCTTATTCTATGTTTCCCCTGACTTGATTTATTGGTTTTATTTTACTGTATAGAAGACAGAAAGTGTAAAGTGTTTCTTCAGTAGTTGATATATTGGTCATGTTTACCACAGAAAATGTGAGGAAAATTTATATTTAGGCCCATGGTACAAAACACTTATAACTATCAGACACAAATCCACAATCCCCTCAATCCTCGAGAACTCTCTCGATTACCATGTTTAGGCCCAGAGGATGCCCTGTTGTTTCTCTGCTTTTAGACATACATTTTCAGTGCTACAGATGCAAATATAGTAAAAGAGGTATAGCTCTTTATGAAAATATTTTTGTTTTTCTGTATTATATATTCATTAATAAGATTTTGTTGTCCTGAAGGGTTTGCTAATAATTTTCTATGCATTTGTGATGTGCAGGTGCAAACAGAATGATTATCTGCCGCTTAGGCTGTAAATGATTTAAAGCTTTTTCTAATGGGGAATCCTAGAGGATTGGAAAGGGGTAAAAACCAAGATTTCTAAAGGAGAATAACATCAAATTATCATACAGAAAGGTTATATAGATTGGTGCAGACCAGTATTGACTCCTTAGATGATGCAAAAAATGAATATTTCTTAGACTGAGTGTTATTTCTAGAGGACAAGAAAATCTGTGGTGATGCACTGTTGGATATTTTTGTTTATGTTTAATTGGATTTCCTTTGTTATTTATGCATGCAGACCCTATGGAGAAAATCACTGGCATGATATGAATTTCCCTGGGACAGAGGCTCTGTTACTCTTTTGTGGGACAAAATACTTGCTTGAATCTTTCCCCATATTTGAATACTTTTTTATGGTATTAAATTGCGATACAAATAAGGCAACAGTGAAAGGTGTAGATGTCGTCTTTACTTGCTCAACCCTAAGAGTCTCCGCTTGGAGATATTGATTTCATCCCTTGCTGAGAAACAAAGTTATGAAGAAAACAGAACTTGGAGAAAATATCTTTGAGCCCATGTGAAGAGTTTGGAAAGATATCCACATTCAACACAAGCAACCTTATATAAGTTTAACCTGGATCAAAGCAGCGATTTTGAAGGGTTGGTCCTTGATATCTCGAATATGTCCTCTCTGTCATTGTGAGGACATATTCCATCTTAACGTAAACACTGGCACTATGTGCTTAATGTGCTGGCAGTTTACAGTGGAGGTGTGATCCCACAATTTTAACTCTGAGCTCTGCAGTAGAACTTTTCTTGGTTAGCAACCACTTTCTTAATTTTCTCATCACATACATCAAGCTTCAGGGTACTTAGTTCACAAATAGTTGTAGGTAACCTCTTCAAACCTATGTTACCAGAAATGAGAAACAAGAAACGAAAGGGCAACGACAACGTAACGAGAAACGAGATTTCTAAAAGTTGCATATAAGAAACGATATATATATATATATATATATATATATATATATATATATATATATATATATATATATATATATATATATATATATATATATATATATATATATATATATATAACATGTAAATTTATATTATAATATAAAATATTAATATGCAATTTTAAGACAAAGATAAATATGTTTAAAATATATTTATAAATTACTTATAAAATTTAAAATAAAAATATAAAAACTTGAAATTTATTAAAATTAGAAGTATATACCAATTTTTAATCATATTTTATAAAATACAAACTATTTTTAAAACCACTGTAAAAATATTAATTAATAGCTCATAATTAACTAATCCAGAATTAAATATAACTAAAAACTATAGTAATGAGCCCCATATATAATTAGTTAATACGCTATGCTGACAGTCTGCCCACACGCTCAGTTTAATTAACTCCTTGTTATTATTAAATGTTATCATAGATATGACTCCCAGTCAGTACCGTTTTAAATTGTTTGTGACTAGTTTAACTGAACATTTCAAATTTTTCATGCACGCAAACGTTTTCGACTGCCGAAAACGGGCGTTGGCAACGGGAAATGCATTTTGGGCATTGAAACGCGAAACGACGTTATAACGTCGCGTTTCTGCCAAAAGAACATTCTCTTGTACCAAACTCCCTTAATTTCTTGAGTTGTCCTATTTCCTCTGGAAGTTCTTCCAAACCCTCTCATGCTGAAATATCTAGGTATTCCAACTGTCCAAGCTTTCCAATTTATATTGGACGCTCTTTCAAGCCTGGTAATGCTGATAGTTTTAATTTTCTTAGATGACTCATATTTTCAAGATCATATGGTAAATTTTGAAGCAGATGGCAACTGGTTGGGAAGTGCTTAAAGAGCTACCATGTTCTGGTGAACCTGCTGGATTTTTACATTAGCCCAAGTTCTATTAATTACCATTGTTGGGCCCAAAGGACATTTTGTTTCTTTTCTGCTTCTGGATTTTTGAACAAATATCAATTCTAGGCACTATTGATGCAAATCTCTTAAAGGAGGTATAGATTTTTCTGAAATTTTTTCTTTTGAATCCTCATAAAAAATATTTATTGATTAATTAGATTTTGATGTTTTCTAAAATCATTTTCTTACAAATGCTTTTAACATTTTATGAAGTGCGTGTGCAGGCAAAATGTGATGGTCTGCCACTTTCTTTGAAGGTGATTAAAAGCTCTTTGTATTGGAAGGCATGATAGGATTGGGAATGGACAGATCATTTTTTCTAAAGTAGAATAAATTTTAGATTATCACAGAAAAGTACTATTTAGATTGCTGCAGGCTTGTGTTGATTAGTTAGATTAGTGTTTCTTATAGTTGGAGTTATTTCCACGGGACAAGAAAATCAATGGTGGTGCATTAATTGTTGATTGGGTTTACGTTTGAAACCTACGAAGCCATGATGATGCATTTGTTATTTCATCTAGAACTTGCAACCAAAAATCTGTTAAACTTAACAGTATTCTAAGGTATTGTCTTTCTTTTCATATCTTGGATCTTTTGTTACCATACTTATCAACACTAAGCTGACTTGCTAGCACTAACAGGGGAAGTAAAACAATCCCAATATGGAAATGCCTCAGAGCTATGTTTTTCTAAGCATGATGTAGTATGAGACCTTGCCTTGTATTCGGCACACCAAGACAATGTAGTCAATAGCAAGAGGTTGGTCATAACAAACAGGGAATCTACTTTGTTTGGCAAAGGGGAATTGCTTAGTGTATAATATCAAATTGTGGAATAGAATTGAAATTCAAGCAGTTTTTTTTCTGTATAATATGGCTTTAACTTCTCTGTTGTGCACAAGATATATTTATGATTGACATTGAAAAACTAATACTATGTCTCTGATAATCTAATCCTTTGTTCAGTGGGGGAACTCAGCAGTCTATGTAAATTATTCAAAATATCTTGATTTTTTGGATGCAACACTTACTGTTTTCAATTATCACTGTCTTATCATTTCTCACTCTAGTTAAGAGTGTCCACTTGGAGAGGTTGATTTCACCCCTTGGTGAAGAACTGAGCATTGAAGCATTGCAGAACTTAGAGAAGCCATCTTTGAGCTTATGTGAAGGATTTGGAAATATATCTGCATTCATCAACACCCAGCTACCAAATTTTAACCTGGACCATAACAGTGATTTGAAGGAGTTACCCCTCTGTATTTTCAATATGCCCCCACTCTTTCATGCTCTATTACCAACTGTCTTCTACTTCAAAATTTTCCATATGATTTTGGAAATATGAGTTATCTAAGAATGTCAAGGTTATCAACATTACCACGCCTGGAACAACTTCTTGTATCAATTGGAAAACTTGGATGGTTGGAATATCTAGACATTTCACTATGTGAGGGTTTGAAAGAACATCTAAGGAAATAGGACAACTCAAGATATGTGACATGGAATAGGAAACGAACTACATTAATCTCTTAAAAATAAAGAATTCCCAAAGGAGTGAATCTCTATTGATATTCTCACACAACAAACTAGTATTGTGAACCTATCATATCCCTAACTTTTCATGACAAGCAGTTGATTGAAAACATAGACCTATTGATATTTCCTTGGATTCCAATGCTTTAAAATTAGAATAATTAATCCAAAAAAAGTTCACTACAATTTTATAGGCAATCCTTCCAAAACTCAAGGAGGGTTGTGAGAATACTAATTTACCTAAAGGGAAGAAGAGGTTTCAATAAACAAAGGTACTGCATAAAATGGTAGAAGATAAAACACTTTTAGCAAGTGGTCTTTTTGAGCAACAAGGTTTATCAACCTTCTTGGAAGGCTCACTAAAAGGGCAATTTCATTCTAACAAAGTCACCACTACTTCTTTCACTACATTAATATTGGACTAAGACCGTGGACATCTATCAAACCCTTAGTAGTTGCATCATTGTTATGTTTCATATTATGGATGCTATTATGAGACTCCCGTGTTAGAAAATTATAATCACTACATCAACATCAATTTATCATTCCTTATGTTCATGTCAAAGAATTTTGATCAGTAATTTAATCTAATAAATAACTAAAAAATAACCTTTATTATTACATTTAAAAATATGAATCCTAAAATGTTTTTAATAAATTAACATGCATTATTGTTGAACAATTTTTTTAATGAATTGATATGCAATACTCTTAAACATGAGATATATTGTCAATCTATACAACTATATTTTAATTATTTAAAAGATGGTCCTATTGAACAAGTAAATTTAGCAATAATTGCTTAGAACAATTTATTTCCCATAAATAAAACAAATTGCGAGAAATGTCAGCTTCGTGGCAGTAGGAATGGAAAGAATAGACTAGCAAGAGAACCCCACTTGCGTGACTATGAAATTAATGCGTGTATACCTGAGAATGCACATATATAGATGCGACAAGGTTGGTAGTAGGAGAAAAACAAAATGTAGATTCACGCGCGTATACCTGAGAATGCCTATTTCTTGGAAACTTCAATAAAATCGAGTTGATATTTGATCGTCTATTATATAAGGAAGACATACATAATAGCTTCTCAAAGGAAAACATTACATAAAAGAAATGGTTTATGAGAAGTTTAACAAATGGCTTCGATTTATTTTCTGGCAGCTCTGAAATGGTGAATGATTCTTGGAAAATAATGTTCTTGGAAAATCTCAATTTTACAAGAGATAGGAAAAATGTATTGGGGATTTGGAGGGATTTATGTTCCACAACTTGATATGCATTAAGCGGGAGGTGGTGGGTAGAGTGCTCTCACGTTTGCTCTATGAAATCATCTTCAAATAAAAGGTTATATCAGGTTTTCCTGAATGTTTTAAGCATTGCTTAATAAATCCATTCTCTTTAAATTCTGGGGTTTTTTTTCTCTTTGAATTTTGCAATGTGTACAAGGAGAGATGAGTTAGCACATAACAAACTGTGTTCTTAATCTTTGTTTTCCCTGACTTGATTTATTGGATTTCTTTTACTGTATAGCGGATAAAAAGTATATCTTTTAGTAGTGGATATACTGGTCATGTTTTCTACAGAAAATGTGATGAAAATGTATTATTTAAGGTCCATGGTACAAAACACTTAAACTACCAGAGACAAATTCACAATCTCCTCAATCCCTACTACAGAACTCTCTCAATTACCATTGTTGGGCCCAGTGGATGCTCTGTTGCTTCTCTGCTTCTGGGCTTTCAGACATATTTTTTTAAGCTTTACGGATGAAAAACATAGTAAAGGAGGTATGGATTTTTATGAAGTAAATGTTTTTCTATGGATTTTTATGGATTTTTTATTAATATTTTGTTGTCCTACATGGTGTGCTAATTGCAAGCAGAATATGATGATCAACCATTTGCTCTAAAGGTGATTGGGAGCTCTTCTCATTGGCGACTTCCAAGAGTATTGTCAAGGGGCCGAAAATAGGATTTCTAAATGAGAATACACATCAGATCATCACAAAGAAAGGCTATGTAGATTGCTGCAGATTAGTATTGAATCCGTAATGTTTCTTAGACTTGGTGTTAGTTCTAGAGGACAAGAAAATCTGTGGTGATGCACTATTGGATTTTTTTTTTTATGTTTGAGAGTTGCAAAACTGTGATGCTTTTGGTATCTTATCTAAATTTGCAAGCGGAAACCTGATAAATTTAAGTAGCAATCTAAGGTAATTTTTTCTTTCTTTTATATTCATTCTTTGCTATCATATTTTTCAACACTAAGCTGACATTCTTGCACTGAACAAGGGAAGTACAACAATACTGCTGGCAAGTTGATTATACTGAAGTATATGACTTGATTTAGTGTTGTCATTATGGCAACAAAGTCATATAGCAGTTTAGAGTGAGTGCACCTAATGAGAAGATTAGAAATTAGCTAAGTGTTAAAGACTAGACAGTGTACAGAGTTCCTGTAGCTCAGAGCATCAGCGCACATATGTATGAATGAATTATGGTATGCACCCTAGAAGTTAAGTTAGTTAAAATATACTCATACTTATTCTAAGAGCGCATAAGTAGATATGCAAGGATGTGAAAGTTATAGTCAGTTGAAGTTGCATAGCCAGTGTGTGCCAGCAGAGAATAGAGCATAGAGCCGACAGTTACCATTTTGGTTTGCGATGATAATGTAATGTTGTAAAGGCTATGCATCCATTGTATTTAGGTTGTTGACATGTTTATATGTATAATTGTAAGCACACTTAACCCAATTCAAATGGAAGTGTCATTTGTAATAAGTTACAAAGCCGACCTAGTTGTTTGTTTTGTATGCGCATATAAATATAAGGTGTGCCCATTGTAATTAGTATGGAAGTGAAGACAAATTTGTGACAAGTAGAGTAGAAGTGTGCAAAGATAGTATAAGATGTATTAGAGCTTGGCTAGAGGTCAAGGCATGAGCGCATCAAAAGAACTGATCAAACAAGCAGTGTCACAGTAACAGTTAAGCAAGCAGATATAGTGTGTATTTGATATAAGAAAGTTGTAGTCTTCACTACTTGAGCAGTGAGCTCTAGGAAAGTGAGTCCACACCCCTAACAGGGTTCATTGTAAAAGACTCCTAACAAGGTCCGACCCTTAACAAGGTCTACTATACATAAAGCATTGTAAAGCTACTCCTAACAAGGTAAAGGATCTTCTAACAAGGATCACAAAATACTAGTGCAGAATAATAGTGGGTGTCAATTCCCACCGAGTTTTTTACCTGTTTGGGTTTCCCCGTAATCATATTGGTGTCATGTGTTGATTCAATGTTTCATTTTTATGTGAATGTTTAATTGAGTACTTAAGCATTTAAAGTTTAGTATAAATATTAAAGTGAAAAGTTCAAATACAGTGAACACTGATTCACCCCCCCCTCTCTTAGTGTTCCCATTCCTAACAATTGGTATTGTACACACTAAATAGTGCACTTCTCTAAATCATTACTTCCAAGAGAATCCATGAATGAGAAACTTTGAGAAAGCGACCTAGAGCCCCCTAGGCATGGAGTCACAAGGATGTTGATGGTGCTCTCAGCTAGAGCTATTGAAGCATGCAACTTTGCTAGTAAACCACACAATGGGAGATTCAAAGAGACAAGGGCAAGAATGCCAATATCTTCAAGAATCAACAATGAGAATGCAATGCAATGCAACTATGCTAAGAATGAAGATGCAAGCTAAGCTATGAAAGGAAAGTATTACAAACCCTTTCTAATTAAGCTATGTGAGCTAATCTACAGCATAAAAGAAACAAAGCTAGATGCCATGAAAACTATGATGCAAGAAATGAAATTAGAATGCAAGAATGCAAGAATGATCTCCAAAAGCCCCAAAGTCTCCAAGAAATCCTGTAGCATAAGATTAGCATAAAAAGTTGGGATCTAAGAATGAGAAAAGAGCTCTCCTTTTAAAGGAATGGACCATGGAGATTAAGAGGCAAAAGATTTAATCAAGGGTGGAGCATCAAAGAGGAGCAATCCATGTGCACAAATATCCTCCAATGAGAAAATAAGAGTTTACTTTTGTGTCCATATGAGACAAAAAGTTCTTTTCTTCTTTTTATAAAATAAGAATAATGCTTTATTTGTCCAACTTAGGATAAGAGGAAAAGTGGGGGCTTTTTGTTTAATAAAAGGAGAGGAAATTCCTTTTAAATAAATAAAGACTTAGGATAAAATGGTTATCCCATAGAAGATAATCGAAAATGATAAAATAAGATTTGATCAAGGAAATTGATATAATTGATAAAATGCTGATTTTTTAAAATATTGATTCAGGGATTCGATAAATTGTTGAATGGGGGCCCAAAGTCTAGGCGACCATTTTAGGGTGCATACATTTGCCCCTCTTTGAATAATGTGAGATCGATTTGGGATCACAAAATAATCCAGACATGTGTTCGACAAATGGGAACATATTAGGACAAGCATAAGCAAGAGCCGACAAAGATAAGCTAAAAGACAAGACCAACACGTGTATAGCTAGGTGATAATCAAGTCTCAAGGGTAAAAGTACAAAGCTATGTCACACTTTTATAAAGGAAAAGGTCAACAACACACAAAAATTTTAACTTTAATGACATAAAAATGGCATTTATGTTTAAAATTTGGAGATGATGTAAACTAATGAAATGTGTAAAAGTGGATGAAGTTTATGGCTATAATTTTTTAAATTTTTTTTGAACAAGAATTCACATAGTTTTTAAATTTTTTAAGTCCATTTTTTACTTGCTGAAAAATGCTGAAAAATGAGGGTCTTGTCCGCACCAAAAAAGTATATGCAAATAATCTCTTTTTCCTTTGATTTCAAAATATGTAATAGATAAAATGTATAGCTAGTGTAGAAAAGAAGAAAAATTAGTTTTCAATGTATATTTTCTCTGTTATAACTACTCAAAGTCGAACATACCTGAAATCGACAGTTTTCATCTCGCGTCAAATTTCCCCTATCAAATCTACACCATTCAGAAAATAAATTACACACTCTTGAAGATAACTCTCTCCTCTAGTGTTAAATATAATTTTTTTATTTTTTTGATAAGATTTACTATTTTTTTCTATTTTTGAAGCATCTTGTTCTCGAATGTTAAAATACCTACTTGTAGTATTTTAAAATTATAATATCTTAGATCTAATTAAAATACTATAAAAATTATATGATGATAATCTTGACTCTGTGCTCTAAAAAGGGGTATTTTTATATTTGTAAAAAAAATCATTAAAAAGAGTAAGAGTTATTGAAACGTCGCTTTTCTGAAATAATTTTATTTCTTTAGTAATTGTTATAAAACATACATTTAATAGACATTTCCAATTGGAAAAGGTGAAGAACTTATCTAACTTAGCTAGAATGAATCTAGCTAGACCATATGTTTGACAAAAAATAATTTTAGTTAGAAATACTCAAATTTAGCTGTGCTGATAAGTTGTCCTGAAACATGACACAACTTTGTGCTTTTACCCTCAAATAAGAGATAAGAATCTCAAGCAAAGCTGATTGATAAGCTGAATCAAAGATTAAAGTTGATAAGTACTACCCCCTTGGAATCAAAATCAAAATCAAGTAGAGGAGAGACAACAAATTGATAAACTTGATCAAGTCACTAGAAATCACAATCGAAGGTGAAGGATGATAGGATAACCATCAAGCAGTGAAGATATGCCCCAGTTTAACTAGGTTTGACTGAGAAAGATATAGGATAAAAATGAAGTCAAACTTCAGAGAGGTGGATCGAATGAAAGTGAATGAAAGACTAGAAGGTTGAAAGGGATGGGGATGAAGATATAAAGATGCCCCAAAAAAGATCGAAGGATCAGGCCTCAAATGGTCAGCCAACTGCATAGAAGAGGGTGAAAGTTTTGAAATATGATTTTGACTATGGAGATGAACTTGGATTTCAATTTCAATCCTAAAAATGGATCCAGGATGTCAAAATTAGCTAGGGGTGCAATTTTTGTGCAATTCTGAGGTGTTTGAAAATTAGGTCAAAAAGTCAAAATGCTATAAAAGGGGGTAAAAAGGTCATTTCCAAAATCATTTATCTTTTAGTGATTTGAGAATCTTGAGAGCTTAAAGAGAGAAAATGGCCCAGCAAGCAGTGATCTCAGTCCACAGGCATAGATTTGAGCGCGCCCGGTTGCATAACCGGCCTCCACAGTATGGTGCCTCGGTATGTTTTCAGAAAAACTCACTTTGTAGGTCATTTATGAGCATTAATGTCAATTTAAAACATGTTTTTAAAGTTTTTAAACTTTTTCAAAATTTCTTTGTATGAAAAGTCATACGATACTTTCTAAGTATCACACCCTTTGAGGATATCTATCGTGCGATACTTTGTGGGTCAAAATACGATCGCACCGATATTGAATCTAGTATCGCACAATACTGGATGAAATATCGTGCGATGCTATGTGAAGTATTGTAGGAAAAGATACCATCACACTACTATTGAGGAAATTATCGCACAATACTTAGTCAAAAAATAGTATCGCACAGTATAGAAAAATGACATGTTTTAATGTTTTTGAGCAAAATGACATGGGTCGTGACAATGTTTGCTTTTAAGATGTTTTATATTGATTTTATACATCTATCATGATATGTTCTGACATCTAGTTTGGGTTAAATGGCTTGCAGGAGAACTTTCCTATGCTACTCGTTAGAGCGCCTCGAGTGACTGGACTACGATGCATTTGGGATCTCGATGATCCAGGGCAAGAAGACTTGAGGCAGATGGGATTTGGCTATTTGCTGTAGATGCCCCACATTTGAGCTGATCATGGATTGCTTACAACATTGGCTAAGAGGTGGCACAGTGAGCATAATACCTTCCACTTGCCCACTAGAGAGGCTAAGATTAGCCTAGAGGATGTCTATTGGATCCTACAAGTTCTGAGCCATGGAGATCCTATAAGTATAATCATGTTTATAGATAGTCATAGATGTAAAGTTTCCATATGATAGAAAATGACATGATTGTTTGTTGGCACAGGTGTACTATGATCAGGATCTGACAGAGGGGATGTAGATTATGTAGGACATGTTTCAGGATGTCACTTTTGTGGATAGACACCTCAGCTGGGATCAACTGATAGAGAAGTTTGGTAGGGATTTTCCAGTGCCATGCATTGTATGTTCTATTGTAGCAAAGGCCCTTATTACTGACATGAGTCAGAAGGGTTTCCCATTGGGCTGGGGTTGGTTAGTGGCAGACTTGATTGCACACCCATAGCGGATGGCATGGGGGCTAGCCATCCTGGTAGATATGTACCACGATCTCCATGAGATTGTATATCGGGAGAGTAGGACTTAGGCATGCGGTGCTATCCTAGCACAGGTTTGGGCATGGGAGCACATCACTATTGTGCGTCCATGTGTGCAACCGGGGGAGTGGAGACACCCCTATATCTATAGGTACACAGGGTTCCTGTCACAACCACATAGCGAGGATGTGACATATTACAGGAGGGTACTGGATGAGCTCACCTCATTTCAGTGGAGACCATAAAAGGTTGTTGAGCAGTGGGGTGATCGAGAGGAGGAGCTTGGTTACATGTTGTGTAGCTGGCCACTGGTAGGTCGACACTCAGACATTGTTGAAAGATTTGTGATCACCCATGTCTAGAGATAGTTTGGGTGCCAGTAGAGAGTACCCACCGAGACCACCACCTATGCTCAGGTTAGGGACAAGGAGGGCCAGGGTTGGCTGCTGATGTTGGATTACCAACAGGAAATACAAGACATAGCTACCATGCATAGGGAGCCATGGGACTACCTCCCAGACATGGCAGATGTAGGTGTTGATGCACCTTATAGGGCAAAGAAAATGAGGCATCCATTCCCTAGGTTTACTATACCTAATGCACATCCGAAAGAACAAGGAGACAATGGAGATGATGAGAATGGAGGGAATGGAGGAGGGAGAGGGGGAGCTAGGGAGACTGGACAGAGCTCTCAATCAGGTGGCCCATAATGGCCATGGGGATAGGGTTCTGCTGATGAGGGGGATGATGCGGTGAGACCAGCTTGCCATCGGGTGGATGCTAGGCAAGATCATCTTGTAGGGGGAGAGGATTTGAGAGTGAGGATCCAGGTCCTAGAGATGTAGATGCAGTAGCTACAGATCACCATAGCCATCAAAGACCAACAGGTGACTGATCTGAGAGCTGAGATCGAGTGGTGAGAGAGGGCCATATAGGTTGCCACTACAGAGACTCGGAGAGAGGCAGCACGAGCTACATATTATCATGGTCTCTATATACAGGCTGTACCACAGGGTCAGAGAGCATCGCCTTACTCTACAATAGCTGGGAGATCCAACATGGTACCAGACATAGCGGCAACACCACCTCCTCCACCACCAGCACCACATGATGGTGCTAGCGAGTCCTAGGTCTAGGTTTAGGATAGATGTATAGAGACATATCCTGGGACTTTATCCAGATTTTTGTATCCCACATTGTATCATGACATTTTTATATATATATGAGATTACTAGATTGGTGATATATCTTGTGTACTTGTCCCTCTTGTGATGGATGTTTCAATTTTTATATTGTCTTCTCATTTTGCTCAAAATGTATGATATATATGCTCATGTATAATCTCTCTCATAGATGTATGTTTAGTCCTCATGTTTATGATATAAACTCATGTTTCTGAAAATGATCTCTTTAGGATAAATATGATGATAAGATTAACCCCTTGTGATGACAGGAAAAAAGGACATGATGTGAAAGACAAGGAGCGAAAGACATTATCAAGAAAAGGAAAGGTGAGCACAGTTGACCGATAGGTCCATGAAAGATGAAAGGAGAGCTCTCTTCATATGCAAAATGCAAAACTAAACTAACATGAACCTAAAAATGCAAGCTACTATAAAAATGGTTTACTTACAAGGTCACAAAGCTTTTAGACTCTAATAATCATCATTAAGTGTTATTGGTAGCATTGCAAGATCATACAATACACACTAGTATGACTATGTGAATCTGAATATGATGTATATCAGATAGATATGTGGGAATCCCACCTAGGCATCAAAGACATATAGGTCAAGATGACTAGTGCAGTGAGATTACCTAAGTTTAATATAGCAAGATTATGCTCGCATTGAGACACAAGAAAGTCAAGATGACTATAAGCATGCACTTGCAAAAATAGTCAAGGATAATACCTTGTAGATCCCATTGTCAAGTGGAACAAGCATAAATGCTAATGACAGTTAGGACCAAAAAAGTATACCCACAAGTAGAAAAAGCAATAAAACATGTCCTCATGCCCCCAGTCTTCTAGCTCAGTGTCATCGAAAACTATTAGGGAGAGAACACTCATCAAAGAAATCATCATAGACAGCACACAAAGAAATCAAGTCAAACAAGTCTCAGTGAGTCAAGTGTTTATGTGTGTGTGTGTAGGTCATAGAGTCAAACTTTGAGTATCACTTCTGCCAATGAGAAAATATCATATCATGCTAGACTGTAGGTAAGATATTTGATAAGTGTTGAGAAATACTTGACACTAGGGTAGTGTTGAAAAACATAGGTTGGGGTGGTGTTGAAAAACACCATTTGCAAGATGTCCTAAAGACCAACGCATCCTAGAGACCAAAAGTAACATAGTGATGCCCCCTAGACAAAGACAAAGACCAATTCCAAACCAAGTCAACAAGGTCAAGGCATGATGGAGGGAGGCTAAGTGTCGAGGATGCATGCTAAAAGATAAGGGTGCAAAGGCCTCAAGTAGCGCATGTTTCCAGATTTTCACCACTTGGAGATTTTTTTTATTTTTTCAATTTTTTTGTATTTTTGCTACCAAGGCGCCTATTTCCAGGTTTTCACTAAGGCACTTTTTTTCTATTTTTTTATATTTTTTTAGGACTTTATATGCTTTTTAGGATTTTTCAGCATCATATATGAATTTTTTTTTGGAATTTTTTTAGGATCAATAAGTATGTACAAAGGATATCCCCAAACGGAATAGGCATCATGGATAGAACTTCTTGAGGTGAAAAACATTGATAGGATTAAGGAGCTACTCCCCCTCTGGATCAAATAGTAAATAAACACTTGTACCAAAAGCTATGATAATGATGTATGGTCCAAGCTAATTAGATTCAAATTTTTCCTTTTTCTCTCTATGTTGTTGATTCTTAGGGTTTTCTCATAGGACAAGATCCCCCATTTGAAATTCTCTAGGGCAGACCTTCTTGTTGAATATTTTGGACATACACTTTTGGTAGACTCTCATGTGATCAAAAGATGCTTTACGCTTTTCATCTAGAAGTTCTAGTTCTTGAAGTCTCATGGCATGGTAGTCTTCATCTATCACTAAACCTTTGAGGGAAACTCTAAGAGAAGGAATCTCCACCTCTAAAGGTAACACTACTTCAACACCATAAGTGAGGCCAAAAGGAGTAGCCCCTATTGGAGTATAAATACTCATTCTACAAGCCCACAAGGCCAGATTTATCTGTAGATGCCAATCTCTACTATTCTTGTGAACTGTTCTATGTAGGATTTTGAGAATGGTCTTATTCGAAGCCTCTGCTTGTCCATTTCCTTATGGGAAGTAAATGGAGGACCAATGCTATTTTATCTTGAATTTCTTGCAGAGATTTTTAAGGTCCTTATTTTTAAATTGACCTCCATTGTCAATGATTATTTCAGAAGGCACTCTATACCGACAGATGATATGGTTCAAAATAAAAAAAGAAACTATCTTGCCTAAGGCAACAGAAAGTGGGACAGCTTCTACCCATTTGGTAAAGTAATCAGTAGTAATGATAATGAATTCATGTCCACCTAATGAGTTGGGATGAATCTGCCCAACAAGGTCAAAGGCCCAACGCTGAAATGGCCAATGAGAAATAGAAGGAATGAGCTCCCTACCTGGAGCATGTATCAGGTTACTATGTTTTTGACACTTTTCACAAGATTTAGCAAAAGCTACTGCATTTGTCTGCATGGTAGGCCAATAGTACCCCGCCTTAAGCAACCTTCGAGCCATGGAAAGACCATTAGAATGTCCTCCACAAATGCCCTTGTGAATGTCAACTAATGCTTGGTTGGACTCATCCTTTTCTAAACACCTAAGAAGTGTCCCATCTAAACCCCTCCTATAGAGATCACCAGAGATAAGGGTGTGGCGAGAGGCATTTCGGGTTAGGTTTCTTCATTCAAAATGATTGAAGGTTTTAGGAATAGTACCATCATAGAGGTATGAATAAATGGTACCATAGCGGGATGACTCATGGCCAATAAGGGTACAAATAACTTGGCTTTCTTGGGAGTCATAGATAGGGTAGCATAGCTCTTCCACTAGGAATTCAAATCTGGACTCATGGTGATCTAGCTGAAGAAGTGAAGCCAATGTAGTCATAGCGTCAGCTGCTTTATTCTCTGCTCTAGGGATTTGTTGAAATGTAACAAAGGTAAAGTATCGTCACAATGAATCAACCATTTTCTTGTAGGGTACCAGTTTTTCATCTTTTGTTTGGTATTCTTCATTAACTTGGTTGACTATCAATTGTGAATCCCCATAAATGTGCAGCTCTATGATTCTCCATTCTATAGCCATTTTTAGTCCATTTGTCAAGGCCTCATACTCAGCAATGTTGTTTGTGCATGGGAACAATAGTTTGTAGGATTTAGGAATTGTGTACCCATGAGGAGAAACAAACAACACTCCTGCTCATGAACCATTTTGCATGAAAGAGCCATCAAAGAACATCTTCCATGTTCTTGCAGTCATGTACATTATGTGCTCATCTAGAAATTCAACTTGAATTGGTGCTTTGTCTTGAATTGGGAAATCAGCCAATTGGTCTGCAATGGCTTGTCCTTTTATAGCCTTACGCTCAACATACTCTATGTCAAATTTTGATAAGATCATCATCCACTTAGCAAGTCTACCTGTGAGAGAAGCCTTACCAAGAAAGTATTTGAGAGGATCAATTTTTGCAATGAGGTGTATTGTATGTGCAAGCATGTAATGTCACAACTTTTGGGAAGCAAACACCACCACTAGACAAGATTTTTTAATACTAGTGTAGTTGACCTCATATGACACAAGAGTATGGCTGATGTAATATATAGCTCTTTCTTTTCCAGTATCATCAAGTTGAGCCAATAATGCCCCTAGGGAAGACTCTATTGCTGACACATACAATATGAGTGGTTTTCCTAGGATAGGAGGCATTAAGATTGGAGGATTGGCCAAGTATTGTTTGATTTGGTCCATTCTTTGCTGACAATCTTCATTCCAGACACATTTAACCCCTTTGTGTAAAGTCTTGTTAAAGGGTTGAGCTCTATTAGCTAGTTGTGAAATAAACCTCCTTATAAATTGAAGGCATCCTTGAAGACTCCTCATTTGACTGATGTTTTTGGGAGGTGGCATATCCATTATTGCTTGAAATTTCTCTGGGTCCACCTCTATTCCTTTAACTGAAATGGTAAATCCTAGGATTTTTCTAGAGGTGACTCCAAATTCACACTTTTTGGGATTTAATCTCAATTGAAACTATTCCATACAATCTAGAATTACTTCCAAATCACCTAGGTGTGTATCCCTTTTTTTAGATTTTTCCAAGGTGTCATCCACATAACCTTCCATATTCTTATGCATCATGTCATGGAAGATAGTAGTCATAGCTCTTTGATAAGTAGCTCCTGCATTTTTAATCCAAATGGCATGACATTCCAGCAATAGGTTCCCCATGCACAAGTGAAAGTAGTCTTTTCCTGGTCTTTAGGAGCTATTTTGATTTGATTATACCCAGAAAAACCGTCCATCAAAGAATAGATCTCATAGCCTGTAGTCATGTCCACTATCATGTATATGTTTGGAAGTGAAAAGTCATCCTTTGGGCATGCTTTATTAAGATCTCTAAAATCTGTGCAGACGCGAATGGACTTGTCATGTTTTGAAACTGGTACAATATTGGATATTGATTCAGCATAATCAATGGCTCTTGTAAATCCTGCACTGAGGAGTTTTTCTAATTTAGCTTTGACAAGAAGAGCTATGTGAGGATGCATTTTCCTCAATTTCTATTTTACTAGTTTGATACCTAGAGCTATGGACAAGTGATGCATAATGAGACTAGTGTCCAATCCTAGCATGTTTGAATAAGTCCAAGAAAAAGTGATCTTCTTGGTCTGTAGGAACTTGGTATATGCTTCTTTTTCCTGTGTTGATAGAGACTGAGCTAAATGCACAATTTGTGGAGCCTCCTTTGTATTCAAATTAACTGGCTGTGTAGGCTCAACAAGCACTAAAGATCTATCCTAAAAGTAACTTGGGAGATGATCAAGTACCTCATCCTTAGGTGGCTCAGAGAGGTTTTTGTATGCACCCAAAAATGGTCGCCTAGACTTTGGGCCCCATTTATTCAATTTATCAATCCTGAATCAATTTTGATCAATAATCAATATTTTCAACATTATCAATTTCTTGATCAAGTCTTAATTTCGATCATATATTGGATTTTTATCCTTGGGCTAACCATTCTATCCTAAGTCTTTATTTATTCAAAAGGAATATTTCCTCCCCTTTTAATAAATAAAAAGCCCCACCTTTTCTTCTTATCCTATGTTGCACAAATAAAGTATTATTCATATTTTATAAAAAGGAGAAAAGCACTTTTTGTCTCATATGGACATAAAGTCAACTCTTATTTTCCTATTGGAGGATACTTGTGCACATGGATTGCTCCTCTTTTAAGCTCCACCACTGATTAAGACTTTTTGCCTCTTAATCTCAATGGTCCATTTCTTTGCATTTCTTATAAAAGGAAAGCTCTCTCCTTCATTTAGATACCATGTTTTTATGCTAATGTTATGCTGCAGGTTTTAGGTGCATTTGGAGCCTTTTGAAGACATTGAAGACTTGTTTCTTTCATCATCTAGTTCATATTTGCTTTCATAGTTGCATAATAATGGCATTCTTAGTATAGATTTCCTTTTATGCAATAGAATAAGCTCACATAGTCTAAATAGGAAGGATTTGTAATCCATTGCTATTTCCATTTCATAGCTTGGTTTGTACTTCCATTTTCATAGCATAGCTTGCACATTTGCATCTCCATTTTAGTTGCATTGCATTTTCATTTCCATAGATTAGCTTGCATTGCATTTTCATAGTGATTCTTGAGGATATTGGCACTCTTGCCCTTGTCCTCACTTGAATCTCTCATTGTGTGGTTGACTAGCAAGGTCACAAGTTTGTAGCTCTAGCTGAGAGTAATTTTCAATCTTGCAACTCCATACATAGAGAGCTATGAGCCACTTTGTGAGGCCTCATTCTTGAGCAACCTTGCATGTAATGGTTCATAGAAGTGCACCATTTTAGTGTGTACAGTTTTCACCCTCAGATATGTCCTTTATTTTTACTTTTTTAGGTTCTGACACTGCCACACAGTGGTTTTCGCCATCATAACTCTTATTATTTTTTCTTTTATTTTCATTTTGTGACTAAGGTACTTGATATCTGCTTCTGTCATGCTTGTAGTTGGTTTGCTAGTGGAAGAGACTACAGGTTCGAGAGCATTTAGGTAACAAGCTATCTCATATTCATTTTGAAAAGTTAGGAGCTAAGGCTCTTGATAGCACTGAGACCAATCAATTAAGTGAGGATTGGCAAGGGGTAGGTCAATGACTGGTTTGATATTGTGTATGCGAATGGTATCATCTCTAGTGATTGCAGAGTTAAGATCCATCAAGTATCCCTCTAAGGTACCCAAATCAGGACTTATCCTACCAAGCGAAGCATCATCCACTAAAGCAACTCATGGATTCCAATCCTCTAATCCTACACTAGAATTATTAGCTACCTCAGGTTGGGAACCATATGTATGGACAACATCAATGTCCATGTAACCTGTAGAACAATCAAAAAGAGTCTCCCACTCATACTCATGTGAGTCTATGTCTGGATCCTGGTTGGGATGTTTACACCAAGCATGTTTTTTAGGCCTTGAGGTAGAGGCTTCGATGTCACCAAGGGTAACACCTTCTTGAATGCCATTTATGTATTGATTTTCTTGAATAGGATCCTCAACATGGTCTTCAATAGTGGATTGTTCTTGTTCCAGGTCTGAAATTGTTGGATTGGTAACTGGAGCATCTAAATCTCCCCAAAGGAGATTTGTGGAAGGGACCCAATCTTCACACCTATCTTGTTGATTTTGTAAATTGGGTATGTAGCTAGATTCATCATCACTATCCATCACAACAAGGATAGGAATAGTTTTCTTATTCTGACTTTCAAAACCTAGGCCAACTATTGTCTTAGATCTGCAGCCAAAGAGAGCATGATTGAGTGGTTCAGCCTTAGCATCTAATCTGTGACTAAGAGGACCATGACTTGGGTAGCCCATATTTTTGACCAAAGTGTATCCTCTCCCATAAGCTTTAGGAGATAGGGAGAAATTTTCATTATGCTTGTATTTTTCCTCCTTGTAAATCCAATCTCTAACAGCTACCTCTTCTTTTTCATCCTGGATGGGCACTGAGGACTCTAGAAATGTACCAAACAGAGTCATTGCTGAAGATGAAAGATGCATCTCTTGTGAAGTTTTACCATAGGATCTAGGTGAGACTGGCAGTTTTGTGAAGGAGTCAATTTGATACCCCCCCATACCAAGGTCTATGGCTTTAAACTTATTCTAGCATTGTACTAAAGTGGCATCAAAATCCTCTGCTTCTTTGTTAAGAGGAACATGAGTCCCTACTAAAATTGCATTAATAGATGAATAGATGTAATTTGGAATCACCTCTATTTGTGTAAGTGTGTGGGGAAAATGTAAGATTTACTCCTAAATCCAAAGTCCCAAATGAGAGATCCAATTTGATCAACCAAGAGGTTAATACACAATTGAATCAATCTATGAAGAATATGAAAAAGAGAGAGAAACCCTATACTTCCCTATAGTTGGATTAAGCTTGAAATCTAAAATAATTGAAGTGAAAATACTAACCTTGAATTAGGGCAAATCTAGAAAACACTGAATTCTAGCTTTTGTATGAACTTTCTGAAGATTCCATCACCTGTTCCTACAAGAAAAATGGTTTCATTGTTTGTTTGGGGGCTTTTCCTTGGTCAAACCCTGGTTTGGAATCAACCTTAATATTGAAATTGAAATAGGAGAATGCTAGCAAGTAGTAAAAATGAATCTAACAATGAAGCTATGCAATTCAATAGATATGCTAATATATTTGGAATGTAATCAAATATATTGGTATGAAAGCTTGAACATAATCAAACCTCCATGATTGTATGCTTGAAATCCACCTTGAGGAAACAATGGTATGGATCTTGAAGATGAAGAAAGGATCTTTGAAGGAAGATCACACCACCATGGTGGCTAGATCTAGGGTTTGAATGATAGATCTTGAATACTTGAGGCAAATCCCTTCAATAGCTTGAATGCTTTAAATCCTTGATCTTCAATGGAGAACTCGGATGAAGAAGAAGACTTGAATGCTTAAATGAATTCTTGCTTGATCACCTTGAGATCTTGAGAGCTTGAGCATGAAAACTTGATGTGAAAATCAGAGAGGAAGGCCTCCTTTTATAGTGATCTAGGGCACACTCCTCTAGATGGGCCACCTTGAAGAATTAAATCCCAATTAGGTCCTCACCTTTAGAAAATATACCTTGATTAAATACCATTAAAGGATTTACCATTTTGGAGCCCGAAATAGCCGACCTAAAATCGGAAAATAATTATCTCGAAAGATAAATTACTAGCAAATGAAACTTTGAAATCCTGGCAGGAAGAGGTCAAGGTCAAGGTTGACCCTAACCTAGTCAGGGTTGAGGTTGACCCTAACTTGGTTAGGGTTGAGGTCAACCCTGACCTAGTCAGGGTTGAGGTCAACTTTGACCTCAAACCCTAACTTTGTCAGGTTCTACAACAGGAGTTCTAGGGGTGCCAGAAACTTAGAAATTGATGTATGAATAGGACCTAGTGTCAGGAATAGACAAAAAATCCTCAAAATGATGTGATGATGGACTAGGAGGTCTCATTTTTGAATCCTACCTAGAAAATAGAGCCATGAAAAGAGGAAAATCAAGAAAGTCCTTAAGACCTTAACCCTAATTTCACCTAGAATGCAGAAATCGAGTGTAGAGAAGAAGTGGAAGACAAGGGAGAATGAAAAGATGCCAATCATGACCCTAAACCACTTACTCGGAGGGATAAATGCTCTTAACATGGAAGTGCTTCCATTTTAAGATGATACATTAAGCCCCCACTTTAGCAAGAGTATGGATTCAATGCAAACTCTTGGTAAAGGAGAAGAGAGAAGAGATCCCAGTGGATTCAAAATGAGATAAAATAACACTTAGCTGAAGATAGAAGCCCCCAGACCAAGGATTCTAACTCAACATACATACATGAGAGTATACAAAAAGAACAAGGGTTAGTACTAAACAACCCAAATCAATTAGCATAAGAAACCTTGCTAAGAAATATTTCTCATACCAATATCATATTTGGAAAGCTATCATAAAAGCATAAATGATTACATAAGAAAGACAAGAGAAACACTATAGACAACATAGCTTCATGATCCAGTCCTACTAGCATGAAAGCAAAAAGAGAGAAAAGAGAAAGTGATTACCTTGCTTGGTAAGATGCCTATCTTACCATGAATCACCCTGGAGGGAGAGCCCAATAGGTTCACCCATAAAATGTTCTTGCAATTGGAATGCATCTTCTGATAGCTTCTAGAATATCCATAGATCCACCTTCTTGTATCACTATGAATATGAAATGCGTGTCTCCTCAGGATTTAGCAACTTATGTGCGTTACCTTCAGAAGATTTAGCATATAGGTGCATGTCTTTTTAGGATTTAGCAACTTATGTGCGTTACCTTCCAAGATTTAGCATATTTGAAATTGGAAATATGTGTCCCTTCAAGATTTAGCAACTTATGTGCATTACCTTCAGAAGATTTAGCATATGGATGCATATCTTTTTAGGATTTAGCAACTTATGTGCATTACCTTCCAAGATTTAGCATATAAAAAACTATAGTACAAGGGAGACCCTATATATATGCCTCCCTCCTTACTATGGAAAAAAAATACTATTTTGTCATGTTAAGCAAATAAAGAAAAAGGATAAAGCCTTCTTCAACATCAAGACAATATCAATAGACAACACCCAGTCCAAGCCAAGAAGGTCACAGCTCCTATGAGGCCATGGAAGGGACGAATGTAAAAGATATCATGCAAGAAGTGAAAAGAAAGTAACCCTTAACGAGGGATAGCACGCTATTCAGTTTCCAAGGTGAGAGATGTATCAACCATGGAAACCCAATGTCAAACAACAAATAAGGTTTGCATAAAGGACATAGGTCTACAAATGCAAACCATAATTTTCATGTATGATTGGATATCACATAATAGATAGATACTGCTTAACCCAGGAAAGAGGTGAATCCCTAGAAAAGAAGAGAATATCGGATGAAATAACAATGCATAGGTTTGAATAGGATAAAAAAGCATACCAAGCCTCCAAGGCTAAAGTACTTCTACCAAACTCACAACCTATATTTGTGACTCCATGTTTGAAAGTTTGAAGATAGAAAAGAAGGATAAGGCATCTTTGCCCCCCAAGTGTAGGAACAAAGATGGAAGAGGATACCTACTTCACAAAGCAAGGAGATATCCTACTTACAACAATGTATAGTATATCCTTAGCGAGAGATATTGACCCCTACATCCAAGAGTATAAATAATCATGAGAAGGATATGTCACTTATGGAAAAGGACCCTCAATGAAAAAGATCTTATCATCAAGACCTCCATCAAAGAAGAGTACATTTAGATAAGATGTCATTTTTTAAAAGGTGGGAACAAAGATTCAATCGTCAAGCCCCCGATGAAGAAGAGAAAGAGGAATCTTTGGAATGAGGGAAACAACTCTAACACTAAAGCAAGGGTGAGAGTTTATAAAGAACATAATTTGCAACATAGAGAATAAGTGACGACCTAGGACAACAACTTCTCATGTAAGAAGGTTATCCACAGTCAAAATATCTATCAATATGATGAGTTTAGAAAAAGAGAAGGAAGAACCTTGCCCCCCGAGGGATGAAAGACAAGGGATATTTTTACAAAACACATGTCCTAGAAAAGATTTCCTAAGAAGAAAATATAATTCCTAGGAATGGATAAAAACATCATGTAAGATTATGGAAGAAGGAAACATGAAGAATACCAATTAAATCTTAATAAAAAGACCTAATGGATCAAAAAAAGACTGGATAAAATTATGCCTCTTGCCCCCCAATCATGAGACAAGAGGATAGGAACATTTACTAGATCTCTAATGGAGGGGAATCCCCTATATCAAAATTATGAAGAAGTTGTAAGACTGACCGAGAAAAAGGTATAATTCCTCGCGTAGCCCTATCCCTAACATATAATTTGAAGTGGTTACAATTGGCAAGCAAATGAGTATTATGATAGTGGAAAGGACATTTAAATTTGTACAAAGAATCAATAAGAATAGGTCTAAATCTTTCCTTCTTAGAATTCATTAGCTCCATGTTGGTGTTCTTTTTCCCCAAAGGTCAGCTTGGCATCAGGATTGACAGGGCTAGTGTCACATTCACTCAACACTCCAAATTTGATAGGAAAAAGGGCCAACTAACAAAGATCAAAGAGAGATCCTTCTACACTTTGAGCTCCACATCACTCAGGTGGGTGTACCTCATCTGCACACTCATACAACTTGTGTCACACTATAGGTCTGCAGGTCACTGACTGTGGAATGGTTCTCAAACTCCTAGGTATCCTGTACCTCAATGAAGCCAATATCTCATGCAATAGCCCTACTTGCATGGAGTGAGTATGAAAACCAAAGACCTAACCTATCAAAAAGAAAGGGAAAAGGTGGAACAGAAAGGAAATGAATTGAAAAGGATTAAAAGGACCAGTGAGATGCCCTAAGTCTCTGATAGACCAGTGCCTTATCGAATGGGCCACAGAGTCAAATACCCTACTGCAAGAGACAGCTATGAAACAAGAAAATAATATACCCAATGTGTTGATGCCTGACATCAATCACACACCATGACCAAACCTCAACTTAGCACCCACCTGTGTATTTAAGTGTGTTATTATCCACTCAAAGGATTTTAACCCTCCCCTTAGAAGAGACCTATAAACAGAAAATACATTAACCAACATCCACTAGAAGACAAGCATGAAATATCTTTGATATCTCAGCTCATACATACATAAACACTAACCCTGAACCAGTTATCTCTACGAAGACAACTCCACTTGCAAACACAGAGGCAATACAAGCAGACAAATCAAACACCCTTAATGCATGACTAATGGACTCAGAATTCAAATGGAGATAGTTTGGTAACAGTAAAAATATATTAAATCCTCACACATAAGACAAATCTATTACAACATGTATTGTATTCTTTGAACCAGCAATGGAAACAGAACACCCTATATGCAGAGAGAAGGGGAAATCGTCAGAACAGAACCTTTCATGGAACCAGAAAAGAACTCTCAGCTGGAACCCTTTGTTAATCAGCAAAAACAACATATATACCCATGGTTACCTTGAAATCCCACACAAGTTAGGATGCAACAAGCTAAGGGTAACCACAGTTGAGTTTTCCATCAATTAGGCATTTCAAAATCTGATACAATTCGGAGGGAAAACACTAAGTCCTGAATGCAATTAACACTTGATCTTCAATCATGAAAGAATCTTTGAAAGGCACCGAAGATCAATCAAAATTCTACAAAATTGAAATTGGAAGTGACCCTGCAACTACTTTTGGTACATTTCATTTATTCCCCTATGACAAGACACTCCTCTGTAATCATCTCACACCCTGGAGCACACTGGAGAGGTGGAGGAGATCAGTTTCACCAACTTTGGCCCTTCCTGTCATCAATTTCAATCCTTTTCGGTCACTGGAAATGTTCACAGAGATTCAAAAATGAAGGCAAATGGTCACAAGAACTCATGGGCTCTAAGTTCCCAAACTGTTTGCCCCTAGCCACGCAACCACGCGGTCACAACTCTCACTACCATAGGAAATGGGCAACAATTTATGCCTAGTCGCATGTTCACATAGCCCATTCTGTAGATTTCCCCTTCTCTCTGCATATAGGGTGTTCTGTTTCCATTGCTGGTTTAGAGAATACATTACATATTGTAACAAATTTGTCTTATGTGTGAGGATTTAATATATTTTTACTATTACCAAACTATCTCCATTTGAATTCTAAGTCCATTAGTCATGCATTAAGGGTGTTTGATTTGTCTGCTTGTATTTCCTGTGTATTTGTAAGTGGAGTTGTCTTCGCAGAGATAACTGGTTCAGGGTTAGTGTTTATGTATGTATGAGCTGAGATATCAAAGATATTTCATGCTTGTCTTCCAGTGGATGCTGGTTAATGTATTGTTTGTTTATAGGTCTCTTCTAAGGGGAGGGTTAAAATCCTTTGAGTGGATAATAACACACTTAAATACACAGGTGGGTGCTAAGTTGAGGTTTGGTCATGGTGTGTGATTGATGTCAGGCATCAACACATTGGGTATATTATTTTCTTGTTTCATAGCTGTCTCTTGCAATAGGGTATTTGACTATGTGGCCCATTGGATAAGGCACTGGTCTATCAGAGACTTAGGGCATCTCAGTGGTCCTTTCAATCCTTTTAGATTCATTTCCTTTCTATTCCACCTTTTCCCTTTCTTGTTGATAGGTTAGGTCTCTGGTTTTCATACTCACTCCATGCAAGTAGGGATATTGCATGAGATATTGGCTTCATTGAGGTACAAGATACCTAGGAGTTTGAGAACCATTCCACAGTCAGTGACCTGCAAGCCTGTAGTGTGACACAAGTTGTATGAGTATGCAGATGAGGTACACCTACCTGAGTGATGTGGAGCTCAAAGTGTAGAAGGATATCTCTTTGATCCTTGTTAGTTGGCCCCTTTTCCTGTCAGATTTGGAGTGTTGAGTGAATGTGACACTAGCCCTGTCAATCCTGATGCCAAGCTGACCTTTGGGGAAAAAGAACACCAACACTCCACATATACTATCTTAGCAATTTCTTAACGAGTGTTAGGATTATCCATTAGAGGTGTAGAGAGATGAGCATTAAGGGGAGGATGAAGATCCACACCACTTAACTTGACTTGAGATTTAGAAGTTCTGAGACCACTCTTATCTAGTTTAGGAGGTATGTTAATGGGAAACTTAATACCATGCTCATTAACTCCTAACCCTAAACCATTATACCCTTGTTTAGTCACCATGTTATATCCAGTAGTGTACATATCATACAAAGCTTCTACAGGAGGTGATTGTTTATCATGTTCATGAGTAAAGGTCATATAAGGTGGGATAATAGGTTTGGAAGAAGTTTCTTTACCCTTTCCTTTAAGATCATCATGATTAGGAGGAGAAGGTAAATCAAAGAAATCTTGCACATCCACATCCTGCACTATAGCTTGAATCCCATCATAAGTACAAGATGAGCGAGGACTAACAGATGGAGAATTAGGTATCGGAATAGGAAGATTAGGAGGAAGAGTAGGATGAAGATTAGGAAGATTAGGAGATGGTGTATCATCTACCAAATTCTTCACATAATCCAAAAGATGAATAAGGCTACCACATAAATCCCTAAGAAAAGTTTTAAATGTAGGTAGACTAGTATCAGTCAACTTCACAAAAGCATAAGCAAGAGCAAAGTGAAGGGTCATCAATGTTGGGAAATGAATAATACCCTCATAAACATCATATGCATTATAAATAGATGCTAGAAGAAGATTAATAACAAACATGATTATGCACCAAAACATCTTAACAATCTTCATGATAAATAAAAATGCAAGAAATATTTTTTTGTATTTTATTCACTATATAGATTTTTTTGAATTTTTGAAGTATAGATGCAAGAGAAAAATGTAAATCTAACACCAAAAAGAAAGAGAGTAAGCTAGTCAGGTTCACCAAAATGAATAGATGTAATTTGGAATCACCTCTATTTGTGTAAGTGTGTGGGGAAAATGTAAGATTTACTCCTAAATCCAAATTTTGAAAGGAGAGATCCAATTTGATCAACCAAGAGCTTAATACACAATTGAATCAATCTATGAAGAATATGAAAAAGAGAGAGAAACCCTATACTTCCCTATAGCTGGATTAAGCTTGAAATCTGAAATAATTGAAGTGCAAATACTAACCTTGAATTCGGGCAGATCTGGAAAACACTAAATTCTAGCTTTTGTATGAACTTTCTGAAGATTCCGTCACTTGTTCCTGCAAGAAAAATGGTTTTGTTGTTTGTTTGAGGGGTTTGCCTTGGTCAAACCCCAGTTTGGAATCAACCTTAATATTGAAATTGAAATAGGAGAATGCTAGCAAGTAGTAGAAATGAATCTAACAATGAAGCTATGCAATTCAATAGATATGCTAATGTATTTGGAATGTAATCAAATATATTGATATGAAAGCTTGAACATAATTAAACATCCATGATTGTATGCTTGAAATCCACCTTGAGGAAACAATGATATGGATCTTGAAGATGAAGAAAGGATCTTTGAAGGAAGATCACACCACCATGGTGGCCAGATCTAGGGTTTGAATGATAGATCTTGAATGCTTGAGCCAAATCCTTTCAATAGCTTGAATGCTTTAAATCCTTGATCTTCAATGGAGAACATGGATGAAGAAGAAGACTTGAATTATTGAATGAATGCTTTCTTGATCACCTTGAGCTTGAGAGCTTGAGCATGAAAACTTGATGTGAAAATGAGAGAGGAAGGCCTCCTTTTATAGTGATCTAGGGCACACTCCTCTAGATGGGCCACCTTGAAGAATTAAATCCAAATTAGGTCCTCACCATTAGAGAATATACCTTGATTAAATACCATTAAAGGATTTACCATTTTGGAGCCCGAAACAGCCGACCCAGAAGCAGGAAATAATTATCTCAAAAGATAAATTATTGGCAAATGAAACTTTGAAATCCTGGCAGGAAGAGGTCAAGGCCCTGGTCAACCCTGACCTTGTCAGGGTCGAGGTCGACCCTAACCTTGTCAGGGTTGAGGTTGACCCTAACTTTGTCAAGTTCTGCAACAAGATTTCCACGGGTGCCAGAAACTTAGAAATTGATGTCTGAATAGGACCCATTGTCAGGAACAGATAGAAAATCCTTGAAATGATGTGATGATGGACTAGGAGGTCTCATTTTTTAATCCTACCTAGAAAGTAGAGCCATGGAAAGAGGAAAATTAGGAAATTCCTTAAGACCTTAACCCTAATTTCACCTAGAATGCAGAAATCAAGTGCAAAGAAGAAGTGGAAGACAAGGGAGAATGCAGAGATGCCAATCATGACCCTAAACCACTTACTCAGAGAGCTAAAGCCTCTTAACATGGAAGTGCTTCCATTTTAAGATGATATAACAGATAATGTGCTATGCCCGAGTATACAAACTTCTACTCCATTATAGGGGAACTTAACACATTGGTGGTAGGTGGATGACACTGCTTGCATGTCATGGATCCATGGTCTACCAAGTAGGATATTATAGGCTAAAGGACCAGCATCAACAATTTGGAACAAAATGTCATTTTCAACTGGGCTAATCCTGATAGGAAGGACGACCAAGCCCTTGGGGCTTCTTTCTGCCTCATTATAGGATTTAATTGTGACTTTCTTATGAGTATCAATAACTTTCTCAGAGTAACCCAATATTTTCAACAAACTCAAGGAACAAATATTGAGTCTAGCATCCCCATCAATCAACACATGCCTGACATAGGTTTTGTGGATCATGACTTTGATATGAAGGGAAAGATTATGTGGATGGCTCAAGGCTTTGTCATCTTCTTTTGAGAATGTGAGGTAGTGAGGGCTGGAAAGGTGGTTAACCATATTTTGGAATTGGTCAACATCTATGTTGTTAGGAACATTGGTTGTATGCAAAGCATCCTCAAGGACACTCTTATATCTTGGAGACAATTCTAGGAGTTCAAAAATTGAGATTTGAGTTGGTGTTCTTTGTAACTGGTGAAAAAGATTGTAGCTCATTTTAGGATTGACTACTGACTTGGTGATGACATTCTTGGATGTCACTTTCTTGGGTTTTCTAGACTGGTTGGAACTAGGACCTCCAATAACCACAGGACCTTGACTTTGGCTTCTGGTGATAGCTTTAAGAGCTTGGGATGACCTTTGAGAGTGAGGACCCCTAAGCACCACTATAGGTTCTTCATCAAATATAGGAGTAGAGCCCACATCATGACTATAAGAATCTTTGTTTCGCATCATGTTGACATTTTCCTCAATAATCTCAAGCATATTAACCACATTTTCTACACCTCTGTAGGTATAGTTGATTTCAACCTTTCCATTCTTGGTTTTAGAGGTTTCCCCCTTTTCATATTTGGGCAAAGGCTCCTTGAATGCCTTGCGGTCTACATTGGTATTCAACCCATCAATCTGAAGTTTGCCACTTTCAATAAGATCCTGAATGAGGTGTTTAAGTTTCCAGCAATGTTCGATGTCATGTCCAATGCCATTGTGGTATTTGCAGAAAGATTTTTCATTCCACCAATGTGGCTTAACATCTAGTATGTGGAAGTTTTCTGGATCTTGTGGTTGTGCAAGATTATTGGCAATAAGGGTCTTGAAAACGTCCTCATAGGAGTCACCTAGTTTAGAAAATTGTCTCAACTTTTTCTTGGGCTTTTCCTGATACTTAGGTTTATGCTCTTGTTGGTTGGAGGATGTATTGAGCTTCATAGCCTGGACTGCACTAGACAAATGGAGGACTCCTTGATCCTTGGGTTGGGAAGAGTCCACAACTCTATTGTTGACTACTTGCTTATTCTTGTTCCAATGCTTGCCTTTGTCCTTATTAGCATTGTTAGGATTTTGACCATTGTTGTTATTGCTATGTTTGGTCAAAATACCTTGTTCCTTTAAGACATCCTCAATGTGACATGTGGTCTTAACCATAGTATCAAAGGAATCAAAGACCATTTTTTGAGCCTCATAACGTATTTCAGGCACCAAATTACTAAGAATGATGTCAATCCTTTCATGCTCAGGAATAGTCCTAGAATACTAGGAGCACAATCGTCTCCACCTTTGCAAGAATGTAACAAAGGATTCCCCTTGGTTTTGTTTCAAATTGCATAAGTCCAACATAGTGACTGATCTTGACAAGTTGTATGCAAAATGTTGAACGAATCTATGGACAAGTTCTTTGAAAGTTTTGACGGGAGGGGTTCTATTGGTAAACCACTCCATGGCTTGGCCCTTGAGGCTCCTTGGAAATAATATCATAAGGTAAGAGTCATCTTGGTGGAACTCAAAAATCATGATATAAAACTGGTGCACATGATCATGTGGGTCACCATTGCCATCATACTTGTTGTATTGGGGAATTTCAACTTTCCTAGGAAAATCTGTCATAGTCACACTTTTTTCGAAAGGGTCAGGACAAATAGAATCAAGTGAAAAGGAACTTTTAGGTGCCAAAACCTTTTCCATCATTCATTTGAGTTTCTTTATTTCCTCTTCTTGAGAGGGTCCTTGTTTCTTGATCCTCCTATCCACATCAAAGTTGTAAGGGACTCTAGCACCCTTGTTAATCAAACTCTCTAGGAACCTATCTTTATTTTGATCAAGGTACTTCTCCACATATTGTTGGAATAGTGGCTCTTATTGCATTCTCATAAAATCTTGATCATCAAAACTTGCACTACTTCCTCCATGTTGAGAGCCATGATGAGCTCATTGGGAGGGTTGTCTTGAGTTCCTAGGAGGTGTTCGTCTCCTATGTTGTGAAATCCTCCTTCCTTTAGGACTAGGAGATCTTGAAGGGGTCATTGACCGCCTTCTACTTCTTGGGGTTCTTGAGGGATTTGAAGGTGGAGAGTTGTTTCCATTGTTGGTACCCCTTTTGTTAAATTGGTCACTAAGTTTTTGGTCTAAAAGCCTATCTTTCTCTTCTTGGAATGCTTTTCTTCTCAATTCCAACAAGGCTTGTTGCTCTTCCTCTAGGTGTCTAAACCTTTCTTCTTTAGCGACTTGTTCATCCAAAAATGCTTTCTTTTCACACTCAATTCTTTTAAGCCTTTCATTAGCATATCTTGAGGTTGTTTTGAGTGGTGAGTTGGACCTTGAGTATCTGAACAAGTCATTAGTGAATGAAACATTCACATGAGCATCACTAGATTCATTGTTTTGGTCTTCATGTTGTGACCATGCATCTTGGTGAGCTTTCCCATAATGTCTTTCAGCTCTTTGATGAGCATCTAGATATCTTGAGTTAATAGGGGGTGATTCAGGTTGGTTTTCATCACCAAACAACATGTTATCCCTATGTCTTTGGAAAATGTCATCAAGAGTTTGATCCATTGCTTCTCTTTGTCTCCTAGTCAAATTGTAGCTCATGTCCATATTTGACTGAGAGGATGGTAAAGAGGTACTCAACTCACTAGGATTTCTCTTTGGGTCAAACCAAGCCTCAGACTCACTCCTAGGTGATTGATCAAAGACAAGTTTCTTCCCCTTTCACTTTTGACGAGTTTGGACTAAGGGTAATTGTTCAAAGACAACTTGAGGTCATTTTCCTTGACTAACTTGGTACCTTGTCATAACCGACATGAAAGAAAGAGACCCTTGGTGATAAGATGACCTTATGAAATGTCAATACCAAACAAGGATAGTGAAAGTGTTCAATTGTCCAAAAAGAGATGGTAAGATAGAAAGCTACAAAAGGTGTAAACCAACACTGCCACAAAGGTGTATATTAAAAGGATGAGTATCCTAACACATATGGACCAGGAGGATGGATTTTCCAAATATATAATCAAAATTGAATTTTGATGGAAGTGAATTGGACAAAAGAGTAATGAAACTCTCCCAGCATGTTACCAAAGAATGTAAAGGTGTACTTTTTCAACAAGGATAATTCCTAACTTATCGATGCCAAGCAAGACTACTTTGTAAAATCAGAGAACACTAATTCAAGGGGTCTAAAAATAGGAACCCAAGGTACAAACAGGTTTCTAGCAGTAGAGAGAGTAAGTCACCTACTAAAATCTGGTCAACTAAGGAAAGTTTGAAAATTGCATAAACCAAACAGGAAGAAAAAAGACTCGGTGCGACAATTTCCAGACTAATAGTGCGATAATTTCTGAGTAGGTGATATTTTGTAGTAAGCAGGGTGATAATCTTTAGGAAGCCTATTCGATACTTTCCAAGCAAGCAGTGTGATAGTCTTCCAGTGAAGAACTATTGCACAATAATTCTCAGTACAGTGCGCGATATAGTTTCAAGATCATACGACTCTTGACCAGTGAGTGCTAAAAATCTTAGTTTTAAGGGCAGTTTGTTCAAAAGTTTAGTTTGAAGGTTGGATTTTTCAGTTTCAAGCATAGTGACAACAGTAAATAGATAGGTTTTCAAATAGTAGGTGATCAAACATGTCATAAAACACTTGCACAAGGGCAAAGGCAACCTTGCCAAGACAAGCAATTGTGATAACAAAGCGAAAAATCCTATGAATGCTACCATGATGTTTGGTGTTTGAGAATGTTTACATAGGTAGATCACAATGAGAACACTTCAAGAACTTACTAGCCTAGAAGGACAAAGGCTCAATACTTAACAACTTGGCCCACACTTGATGTCCCATCACCTCACACAAAGTGGTTGCCCACAATAGATATTGGCTTTGTCATGGAGGTGTCAATGACACAACCAAAAGAACACAAATGGTGAGTAATCTTGGGGTGATCCAGGTTAGTCCACTAGGATCAATCCTTGCACCAAGATATTAAGTGAAAAAATAGAGTAGCTTCTATCTATGGTTTTTAGTAAGGGCTTCCTTTTGTAATACCCCTCTTGCTCCCCAAAGGGACTCCTTACCTTGCAGCAAGTAACGGACCTCGTGACCACAAGAGTACCTTAAGCATTCTTGCTCAACACTTTCTTCATGGTCACAATCCAACAAGTACTCACATCAAGTGAAGACAAGTACTACATCTACCAAGGTTTTGTGTCTTTGACAGGCTTGAGTTTATAGTGGGTTGGAATAGCCAGCAAAAAGCTTGTCCCCACTTGGGTCATTCCTCTTGATTGCTCAAGGAGCAAGCCTACTAAAGGATTCTAAAAGCCAAACAAAGAGTGGATCAACCTTTGAGTGTCAGGATTTCTTTTTCACCTCAAGGGTGAATTGCATAATCTCCTAGCTTGAAAATATCTCCCAAACACACCAAGTAAAGGTTCAATTACCCTCTTGCTTTCAAAATCTAAAGATGGGTCAAGATTTTCTGGTTCACCACAAGGGTGAAGAGCATACTTCTCCTACCACCCAAAGATTCCTACAACAAGATATTAAGTGCCTATGAAATGAAACAACTAGTATATGCCGCACTCAAAACAAAGCAATTAAACAAGCACCCGATTGGTTTTTATGCTTTGGGCAGCCCTACAAAAATCATTAGTATCCCTTGTACATTTGAAGCTTTGACATGCATTCTTTTAGGAAAAATAATCAAGCAATAGGAGCACCTACAAGCACCACTTGTTAGCCCTACAAGGGTTAGCACATCAAAAATCAAATGGAATCTGCAAATAGACCCCTATTCTACAATAGGAAATAAAAAATCTGAATCAAACCAAGTAAATCTTGCAAAGTAATGACAAAAATTACTCACTGCCAGGCCTAGGAAATATTTTTGTCAAAGGAAAAGTCATGCGATATTTCATTTTGTACTGGTGTGATAATATAACTCCATGCAATAACTCCTGATACTTGCATGCGACAAAGAACAGAACAAGAGTGCGATATAATCTGCCAAAGTGTGCGATATTATAATTGGTAAAATATCGCACTGGTATGGAAGAAACTATCATACGACACTAGAAAAATGTCACATGATAATTCTGTCAGAAAAAACTAGAGAGAAAATTTTGACAAAACAGAAAGCAAATATTGATGGAAATGCAAAACATGAAGGACAAAACAAGAGTGTTCTACCCCATGGTGGGTGCCAAAAATGTACACACTAAATAGTGCACTTCTCTAAGTCATTACTTCCAAGGGAATCCATGAATGGGAAACCTTGAGAAAGAAACCTAGAGCTCCCTAGGCATGGAGTCACAAGGATGTTGATGGTGCTCTCAGCTAGAGCTATTGAAGCATGCAACCTTGCTAGTAAACCATACAATAGGAGATTCAAAGAGACAAAGGCAAGAATGCCAATATCTTCAAGAATCAACAATGAGAATGCAATGCAATGAAACTATGCTAAGAATGAAGATGCAAGATAAGCTATGAACGGAAAGTATTACAAACCCTTGCTAATTAAGCTATGTGAGCTAATCTACAGCATAAAAGAAACGAAGCTAGATGCCATGAAAACTATGATGCAAGAAATGAAACTAGAATGCAAGAATGCAAGAATGATCTTCGAAAGCTCCAAAGTCTCCAAGAAATCCTACAACATAAGATTAGCATAAAAAGTTGGGATCTAAGAATGAGAAAAGAGCTCTCCTTTTAAAGGAAATGAAAAGGAATGGACCATGGACCATGGAGATTAAGAGGCAAAAGATTTAATCAAGGGTGGAGCATCAAAAAGGAGCAATCCATGTGCACAAATATCCTCCAATGATAAAATAAGAGTTGACTTTTGTGTCCATATGAGACAAAAAGTGCTTTTCTTCTTTTTATAAAATAAGAATAATGCTTTATTTGTGCAACTTAGGATAAGAGGAAAAGTGGGGGCTTTTTATTTAATAAAAGGGGAGGAAATTCCTTTTAAATAAATAAAGACTTAGGATAAAATGGTTAGCCCATAGAAGATAATCGAAAATGATAAAATAGGATTTGATCAAGGAAATTGATATAATTGATAAAATGCTGATTTTTGAAATATTGATTTAGGGATTTGATAAATTACTAAATGAGGGCCCAAAGTCTAGACAACCATTTTAGGGTGCATACAGGTATTAGAGATCTACTCCTTAGCAAAGAAGTTTAACCAGTTGAGGAGATCATGGACAAAGAAGAATTGAAACATTTGAAGAAAAATCTAGAAGCAACTCTTGAAGACCTAGACAAGTCAGAAAGAGAAAATTGAAGAGCTAAAAGAAAAAGTCAGTGATGCACAATTAGTTATCAAAAGACTAAGAAAGGATTTGAAAGAATGTTCCACCAGTGAATTGGGAACAATGATCAAAAAGTTGAATGAAGAAAATGCATCCTTATTAAAAGATCAACTTGAAGAGTTTGATGATAAACTGATCAACAATCAGGATGTCTACAATGAACAGGTCAAGGAGAACCTTCAACTCAATGAGGAATTAAGACAAGCTAACCTTGAAATCTTAGAGTTAAGAAATAGAAAAGAGAGCTTGGAATCTGAATTAAAAGAAGCAAAGAACCACATTGACAAATTACACACCAGTTCAGATTTGATAGAATTACACACCAGTTCAAATTTGATACAATCTCAGTTGTATGCAAAAAGAGCCAAAGGAGACACTAGCTGTATTGGATACAATGAAGCACAAAATTAGATGGACAACATGCGAGAAAGAAAGGATTCACATAAGGAATCTACTGATACTAAGAAGATTGAAGATCAAACCAAACAAAATGGTGGACAACCTAGGAATGAGCACAAGCAAGTAGAATGCACTTGTTTTGCATGTAACAAGCCTGGACACATTGCAAGGAACTGTACAGAGGTAAGACCTTTTAATAGTTATTGTTACTCATGCAATAAATTTGGTCATAGAGCTATGAATTACACAACTGGCATACTTACTTCCAAAGTATGCGCCTTTGAACTTAAGCTTTTGGAATGTATAGGAACTGTTATCATATTTTTAATCATTCTTAGGTTCGAGACCTAATTACTAGATGATGCTACAGTACCCTAGTTGGTGTTATTAGGTGATCTTATTTAGGTTTGTGTTCATTTCATTCTAGAGATTGCATGAAAGAGAAAGGAAATAAAATTCTACATCTAAAGATTACACATGCATCTATCAGTTATATGTATGCGGTACAAAAGGGAAAAGAACTAGAAAGAGAAAAGCATCTATCTGAGCTCATACAGGCCATGAGCATAGCCATTACTAGAATTGAATGAATGAGTATAGATATACATAAAGAAAATCAATTAAATACTAGGGTACCAGACATTGCCTAGTGGTGATGTCCGGATTCGGTCCTGTGATCCAGAACCTACAAGAAGAGAAGAGGGGATACGGTTAGATCCAATAGATCTAAGCACTGGTTGATATCATAGTATTCACAGAATGCATACATACACTTAGCCATAGACCTCTGACAAAGGCTATTCTCAGGGCATGTGTATCAAGGCTCCAAGGAACAAAAGAGGCATCATATTTTTAATGACATGTTTATTTCATGTGTAGATATAGGAGGAGTTAATCCAATGATAAATCCAATGAATGACCTGGGCCCTTGATGCAGATCATGATAGAAAAACCTCAAGTTTTTTGTCAGTGATCACATCAAGGGCCAAGAGCACCCATCATACAAAAGCAAAGGACATCCAAATGATACAACATCAATGAGGATCATGAGAGCATAATCATGGAAGCAAAGAAAAGCATGAGATGCAAATAGCAGAGAAATAAGAGTACAATTCTACATGTCAAAAGGGGCACACCACAACATAGCATACTCCAAGGATGCATTCAATACATTGATATTATGGCATGGACATAGCAAAGTATGTGTGTTGTAGCATGACATAGTAAGTCAAACATTGGCACCAAATGAGAAATAGAGACTATCAATGTTGTAGCATTAACAGGACAGATGTGATGAACCAAGATCAATAGGGACATTTCATAGTATCCCAAACAAAAATAATTGATACATAACAACACATATTATCATATAAAGGGCTCTTTTCATACGGAGGATAAACAATTTGCACAGTATCACCTTTACTTTGGCATGTGATTTGTTCAAATATAATACTATGATAGAAAGCATATTCAAAATGATGGTATAATGCCATAGCTCACTGGCTTTCCCTGAAAGAAAAAAAGATATATACATGCCACAAATCTCAGCCCCAAAAAACATCGATATTAATGAGATAATGATGCCCCATCTCTCTAACACGAGCTACAGTCACCCAAGCATTGAATAGTGTCAATGAAGCAATGAATATCAATGAGACACTTCTATTCATTAATGTAAAGACCAATGGTGAAAGATCTACATTTACGGGCCCCATAAGTATTCAAATGATGCTATGTTTTACAAATAAGAAAATAATAGTGCTTGCACCAATACAATGTAGCATGCCTCCATGGGCCCGCAGGCTTTCACCAGTGAGCATATATATAGTGGAACAATCAAGAATGTAATCGATATTGTACTCTGAGTACAATAGGCATCCACAATAAGAGCATATTCAACAATGATTGAACAATGGAAAATCAACAACAAATAAAGATAACCTAGGTTTCATCTTACGGGTCATTTGAGGGTGCTTCTCAGCGGTGAGGATTCATTTCATTGTAATGTAAAAGAAACATGACAATGGCAATGCACAGATGTAATGCTGTTATGATCCAAATAGGAATGATGCCAAGATTTAAAGCAATGAGGGATGATAAATATATGCTAACATTCAAATGAACAATTATGCTCAGGGATTCATATAATAGTGAATACATCAATGTCGTTGTGTGAACCAAATATGAGCCAATGAATCCAAAAAAATAACAATAGTGCCCTAGTCTCCCTAGTGAAATGAAGCAAATGCCAATGAGAATTAAAAGATAGGGCCCTAATCGAAGATCATCAGGTTCCCTCCAAAATACAGACTCCATAATAATAGTATCTACAGTGAGCCATGAGCCCTAAATGGTGCTCGAGTCATGGACAGAATATTAGTGGGAAATATCAAGAGCAAAGTCTAGGGAAATTAAGAATTTGTGTTCACGGGTAGGCATGGTAATCAACAGTGAGTTTCCAAGAATCACAGTGCTATCCAACAATTCTTGTAGTAGTGGACTGGCATTAAGGCATCGCCAAAATGTGTTTGTAGCCCCCATTGGCATAAGCAATATCAAGTCACAAAGCTAACAATGATAACATCGCAAGCATCAGAACCAAGCTTTACACCCACGGGCTAGCACAATAAAAAAATAGTGAACAATGCATCACCCCAAAGGCCGTACACAATAAAGAGCAGTGAGTACATTGCCATTGATATGCCAAACACATCATGCTCTAACCAGCAAACATGCATGGGCCTGGTGTTACTTCATAGGCTAAACATATAAGGAGTGATGGATACATAAAACTTGATTCCCAATTCTCACATCATATGGTGTCCCAGTTCACAAGCCGTGAACACAAATGAAAGGACCAATAAATACAGCAGTGCCCTACCCGCGGTTCATTGGGCCTCTCAGTGGAAATAACATCTTGACAGTGATGCCATTAGCATAAAAAATAGTACAGTATGAATAGGGTTTCAAACCAGCAACACATGCCTATGTTATGGTCAATAACCAAGAGATACATCAGTGCAAGAATCAAACACAAATAAGCTTGCCATCATAGTGCCCCCGATGGAGCCGAGCATACAAGCAAAGTAAGATACAAGTAATAGGGAAGAAATACAATGCCAGTGCCATCGAAATCAAAACCAAAAGATGAAAAGATGAGTTCAAAACCAAACACCTACCTCTGTATTGCCATGAGTCTCAAGCTGTTGTTTCCAAAATCTAAGTCTAGTGAAGTGCTAGTGGAAATAACATCTTGCCAGATGCCAAATGGAGAAGTCTAGGTGCCAATTTTGTTTTGTGGGGAAGTTTATGACTATTGGATTTTTTCTCCCCTTTCTAGGGTTGATATATTCATTGGTCATTTTATTTGATATTATGTTTTCAAACTTGGGCATGAGGATTTTCTTTTGATATGATATTTTGAAAACATTAGGTTGGTTTCCTAATATCCATAGTTTGTTCTAGATATGAATGGATTTTATTATTTAATGATTATTTTTTTTAAATGTGTCTCCCCATTTTTGGTTGAGGCCATTTTAGAATGTGCATTAAATCCATTTATTGATGTAGGGGTCAGTTTTAAAATGTAACAGTCATTGCACATTCCATTGTAAAGTCTGACAGTGGTGTTTTATAAACCATTGTCAGAATCTTTTGGTGCATGACTTAGTGGATAGAGTGGTCTCCTTTGACCATCTATTTTTAGGGCCCCACTTTCCTCGCCCCTTAGAAATGCAGGAATCTGATATTTGAATTATGATATAGCCTCATGGGTCTTTTATTTGATTCTTTTTCTATTCTTAGGAAGTAGTGAAATTTGAATGTAGATTCCTAGGTTTTATTTTCATACCTCTCACTTTTGGTGATTGAGGTGAGCTCTTCATTCTTTTCTCTTTGATATGAGTGTTGTAGCTCTAAGAGACACAATTGTACTTATTTTATTTTTAGCAATAAAATTGATCCTTCTTGTTTTCCTACAATTTCGGGTTGGCTTTTGAATCCCATGCAAGACTACTGTGATGTCTTTGTGTCCTTAATCCATATGTTGATTCAAGGTAGTTCTCAGGAATTCATTTTAATTTAGTAGTGTAACTTGTGTGTAGTTTAGAATATCAGAGTTGATGATTTTTCTTCCTTTTTTGTTCTTCAAGCACCTGGTTTCATTAAGAATTTAGGGAAGTGAAATCAAGTTGTGATTCAAGTTTGTTTTTCTATTTGAGTAAACTTAATTTCAGTTGTGGATCTTCTTTCAAGTTCGGTGGATCACCTTTGTTTTCTTTCAGTCGCAATTGTTTGTTTTTATGCACTCTCTCCCTTTCCTCCTAAAAGTTAGTAAGTTTTCAAGTGATCCAAAGGGAAGCTGACCCTTAATCTATAGGTCTATTCTCAGATAGGTTACCCACAGCATGAGAATAGTCCCATGTTTCATGGGATTTCTAGGTTCTACACTTAGCCATACTCGGGTACAATCCCTAGTGACAATAGTTTTTAGCACACCCAGTGGGACAAAAGACTCAGTGAATTAGCTTTCTAAGAATATTTATGGAAGTTATTGTGTGGTATGAGGAGTGACAGTGTTTTGAAATCATACCTGGTGACTCTAATCTTGTGTCATGCAGATTAGTACTTAAGCTTATAAGTGGGATCCCAACCAGGAAGAGTAAGAATCCTTTTGTGTATATAGAGCTGCCATCCATCAAAAAGAGGTCTAAAGTAACCCAAACTAGTGCATCAAAATCTACAAATCCTACTCCTAGTCTTACTCCTAATCTTGCTCGTGTTCCTACAACCACTTCCCAAATTTAGCCAGTGCAAGTAGCACCAACAATTCAAGCTCCCCTTAATCCTCCAATGGCTAGACAACATCCTTTTGTAGCTTTCAATCAAGGCAGCCCCTTGAATTTGTAGTAGCATAATGATATACCCATATCAGCTCTTAAAAGTTTGCCTATTTTCACTGAAGAAGATCAAACATCTACTATTGAGCATATAAGAGATGTAGTATCCCTTTGTGCTCTTCATAATATAACCCAAGATAATGTGGCTGTGAGGTTGTTGGCAGCTTCCCTCAAAGGCAAAGCTTTGTAATGGTTTAGAGGCCTAGCAGTTGGTTCTATAGCTGATTGGGATGGGTTGGGTCAAGCCTTGACCAGTCAATTTGAAGATAAATCAGATCACCTCTCATTAGTTGAGCATTTGACTACTATTAAAAGATCACCCCAAGAATACATGATGGATTTCAATTTCAGATTTCAAAGGACATGGAATAGAATACTAGCCATAGTTAGGCCTTCAAGCCATCATGCTTTTCTTTACTACCTAAGAGCCCTTAACAGTGATATCTCTGTTATGATCCAATCCATGGGAGGAACTAATTTACCAGTAGCATATGGTCTTTCCATAAGAGCTGAAAATAGCCTAATCCAGGCAGGAAAGATAGCCCCAAGGCCTCCAATGCCTATTTTTCGCGAGCTTCATCCTATTCCTGAAGTAATTCTAGCCTTGGCATATATTCCGCCTCTCCCAGCTTCTTCTCAATAAGCTGTTAGCCTAGTTGTGAATCAATCCCAAGAGTTATACAAGATCAAAAAGGCCTTACAAACCATTACTAATGAGCTGGTCAGTCGGAAGAAGCAGCAGTCCCAACCTTACCAACAACCCTATCAATAGCCTTATGAGCAGCCCTATCAAAATCATTACCAGAAAAATAGACCTCAATACCAATAAGGCCAGCAAGGCGAAGAAAGAAATTATAACCAAAAAGCTAGCCATCCTTATAACCCTAACACTCCTAGTGCTTCTAGAGAGTTGGTTCTTGTAGCTCAGAATAACATGGCGCAAGAATATCAATGGGGCTACCCATGTAATCAGAAACATATCCAAGGGATATGTCCTAATGGCTATGCTTAGGCCCTCATGGTGCATAACAATGTGATGATGCCATAGGAGATGGTTCAAGAACCAAAGATTCAACAAGGCCCAGTTCCTACCTTGAATGAGTTGCAGACACCTAAGGTGGCACTGGTTAATTTTCAGAAAGACGATTTTTGTGGGGTGAATTTTTCACCAAATGATAACCTGAAGTATATTCCAGTTGTAGCCAACACAAGGTATAAGAAGAAGGCTTTGGAGGTTGAACAAGTGGCCTCTTCTAGTTAGCAAGCTCTTTTTGTGAATCCACAACCCAAGGTAGTTCAAGCTCCAGTCCTAAACTAGTCAAAAGAGGCTAAGGAACCAGTCAAGGTAGCTACATAGTTGGTGTCTACACAAACAAAAATTGCTGCACCAAAAGGACAGTCTAAAGTAAATTTTAGATCTTTTAATATTGTGGAGTAGATGAAGAAGACCTCTATTAGTGTGCCTTTAATGGACACACTGGTGATCCCTCGACAAAAGGAGTTAATACTTAGCAAGTTGGCTAAGCTTTCATCAAGTCAAGAAGTTGTTTCAGAACAGCCTAGGGTCCTAGTGGCTGAAACACCTCAAAAGGTGCAGCAAACCAAAGAAACCAGCTTGAATCCCATTGTTGCCCCATAGGTTAAACCCCATCCTTTCTATGTAACTCTTATTGTTGGAGACTTCTTGGTTCATAATTGTATGATAGACTGAGGAGAAAGTAGTTTTGTGATTTCTAAACAGTTATCAGACCTACTAGGATTGTCTTATGAGCCAATAGACATGCATGTTGTTCAGTTGGATGGGTCATCAGTTAGCACCATTGGAGTCATTAAGGACCTAAGCCTCACTCTAGATGAATGACCTAACTTCTCCATTCCCCAAGATATCTATATCATAGATCTACCTCCTCACTTTGCTATCTGTCTAAGTAGAGAGTTCACTGCCAGGTTAGGGGGATATCTCTCAGTTGATTGATCCCACCTATATTTTAGAACCTAGTACGGGACTAGGGTTAGAATCAACTCTGAGGCTTTTGCAAAAATTCATGCTAAACCTTATACCCCAAGCCCTATAAATGCCAATTTGATGTTTCATGAACAAGATCCAAGTGATTCTGAACCTAAAACCACTGTTGAAAAGATTCTTGATATTGTCCTAGATGAGTGGATTGAAAGAGATTTGGAGGAGGATACCCCTTTTAGAAACATGGATATTTATGGTATTGGAATATATATCATTCATGAAGGTGTTGTGATTCCCAATTTGATGAAGAAAGAAGATAAGTATTCTGAAGATCAGAATGATGATTTGTGGTAGTTATTTTTTGATGGTGCCAAAAGCAAAGTTGGTTCGGGAGGAGGTATCCTAATTTATCAAGAAGAGAAAAGGTATTACTCTGCAATTCATTTTTCTTTCAGCTGTACTAATAATACAATAGAGTATGAGGCCTTGCTTCATGATTTAGAATGGGCTAGATAAAGGGGAATCAAGTGCCTAAAAGTTATAGGTGATAGTGAGTTAGTGTTCAATCAAATTCGTGGCACTAATCTCACAAAGAATGATACACTTAAGATGTATAAGCAGAGGGTGTGGGATTTAATGGAAGATTTTTGTGCTTTTAATCTAGTTGCTATCCTAAGAAATCAAAACAAATAGGAAGACAAAATAGGAAGACAAGCTGGCTACCATGGGAGTAGAATATGATATTCCAAAAGAGATCACAAGTCCTAACTCACAGCACGTGAAGGCTCTAGTAAGCCCATCTATACCAAACAATCAGGTGAGCTGGAAAGTTTTTGAAAATGATGAGAAATTTTTTAACTTTTTGAGAGAAGAAGCTAAGTTCTCTAAAGTTAACCAAAACAAACATGCTCACCAGTATAATGACCAGATGCTACAGTTGAAAAGTAACAAACTACCCAAGGGACTAGTCACCCTTGAGTCCATTTTTAACTCTGATGATCAGCTCAAAGGAGAAAAAGCTAGTATGATAGTTAAAGAAGAACACTACCAGTCTATAGAAATTCTCAAAGACAAATCCCTTAAGTTAGGAAAGGTATGCACTCAGCCAGAAAAGCAAGCCTTTGTTTCATTATGTCAAGAGTTTAGTGATGTTTTTGCATGGAATACTATGATCTGAAAGGATTTGATCCCCACTTAGCCCAGCACACCATTGATCTAGAACCCCATGCCAAACCAGTGAGACAAAAGCAGAGACCTATCAATCCTAAGTTAGAGGTCTTGATGAAAACAGAGTTGAGGAAAATGATTGAAGCCAATATTACTTTTCCCATTAAACACACCTCTTGGGTTTCCAACCTAGTACCAGTTAGGAAGAAGAATGGTGAAATCTGATTATGTGTGGATTTTAGAGACCTTAATAGAGCCTCACTCAAAGATCATCACATGTTGCCCTCCATGGAACGGATTTTGCAGTATGTCTCAGGGTCTAATAGATTTTCTCTACTAGATGGCTTTTCTAGCTACAACCAGGTCCTGGTTAAAGAAGAAGACCAATATAAGACAATAGTTACCACCAAATGGGGCACCATGGCATATAAGAAGATGCCTTTTGGGCTATCTAATGCTGGTGCTACATTTTAGAAAGCCATGGAGATGGCATTCATTGGTTTGATGAATAAGTTTGTTCTAGTTTATTTGGATGATATAACAATCTTTTCAAAGGACACTAATGATCACCTAGCTCATCTAAGGCAAATATTTGAGAGGTGTAGAGAGTTTGGAGTTTCATTGAATCCTAAGAAATGCATTTTTTCTATCCATGAAGGTAGATTACTAGGGCACATTGTTTCTAAACAAGGGACAACAATTGATCCTGAGAGGATAAGGGCCATCATGGCACTACCCCTGCCAGCTCACAAGAAGGGACTGTAGAGTTTCCTTGGAAGGATCAACTTCTTGAGAAGATTCATTCCAAATGTTGCAGCACTACTGAATCCTATGACCCAAATGTTGAATAAGAACTCAACCTTTCATTGGAAAAATGAAGGAAAGAGGTGTTTTGAAGAAGTCAAGGAAGTGATTGCTTCTACTCCTACTCTGATAAATCCTGAATTTTCTAAAGACTTCATCCTATACACTTTTGGGGATGTTGATAGTATCTCTACCATGTTAGTCCAATAGAATGCCAAGAAGCAAGAGAAACCAGTAGCTTTCTACAGCCAAGGTCTAGATGGTTATGAACTTAATTACACTCATGTAGAAAAGCATGTCCTAGCAATTGTGAGGATTTTAAAGAAATTCAGACACTTGTTATCCAATAACATAGTGCACCTAATGGTTGCTCACCCCTGCATAAAAGATTTCCTGCTCAATAAATACCTAAGCCACAAGAGGGCTGGTTGGGTCACCAAGGTCATGGAGTATGACATTCAGATTAAAGTGACCAAGCTAATTAGAGGAAAATGGCTATGTGAACAACTGAATGAGAGAGTCAGAATAAAACCATCAAAAGGAGGAGGTTGTCCTGATGAACTAGAATGCAGAGCAGAGTGCAAGCTGGACAATAGAGATGAGATGTTATCTCTCAACTAGTCAATGCCCTCAAGGCCTTGAAAGGATTAAAAGAAGGTACTTTAGACTCCAATCTATTCCATTTATAATTATTGATGATGTTTTGTATAGGAGAGATCATAGTGGTGTCTTGTTGAGATGTGTTGAAACCAACCAAGTGGATAAAATACTGGAAGAGTTTCATGATGGAGGTTCTGGAGGACACTTTGCAGCTAGAACCACTGCTCTGAAAGTGATGAGAGCAAGGTACTATTGGCCTAGCCTATACAAAGATGCATTTGATTGGGTAAGGAAGTGCAAGAACTGTGCTCTATTTGCTAGAAAATAGAAGTTAGCAGCGCTCCCTATACACCCCATTAAGGTGGAGCAACATTTCTCCAAATGGGGATTGGATTTCATTGGACCTATCAAAGCCCCATCCAATGCTAGAAAAAAATGGATACTTTCTGCTAAGGACTATTTTACCAAATGGATAGAGGTTGTAGCACTGAAGGAAGCAAATGAGACCTCTGTCCTAAACTTCTATCAACATATTGTGTCTAGATTTGGGACTCTAGATTCTATCATTTCAGACAATGCTATGGCATTTCTGGGAACTAGAATCTTAGAATGGGCACTCAATAACAATATATTCCTAAGTACCTCTTCTAACTATTACCCTTAGGGTAATGGTCAGGCAAAATCAACAAACAAGAACTTGTTGAGAATCATCAAAAGGACTACAGAGGGAAACCAGAGGGATTGGCACAACAAGTTGAAGTTGGCCTTATGGGAAGACATAATAACACCTAAGAGGTCTATAGGTAACTCACCCTATACACTTGTTTATGGAAAAGAAGCTAGGATCCCTTTGTCTACTGAGCTGCCTAATTTGAGTTTAATCAAGGAAATTGATCTTATGGAAGAAGATGTTATGCAAGTCAGGCTTGCTGAACTAATTGAACTTGAAGAAGTAAGAAATCTACCACTAGAAAACCTAGAGGCTCATCATTCTCAGATGAAGAAGAACTTGGATAAGAGAGCCATGCTTAGAGTTTTCAAGGAGGGAGACCTTGTCCTCAAGTGGGATGAAGAAAAATACAAACCAGGGAGGCATACTAAATTTGATGCAATATAGAGTGGGCCCTTCATGGTGATTGGATGCAAAGCCCATAATGCTTTTCAACTAGCTAGTATGGATGGAGAGGAGCTGCCCATTCCAGTGAATGGGATTCACCTCAAGGCTTGTTTCTGAGGTCTCTTTCTACCCTGTACATTATTAAGTTAGAAGTTTCCCATTTTCTGTGTTCCCTAAGTGCCTGGCACAAGTTTTGTTTTTAGTTTTTAGTTTAGTTTGCTTTCAGTTTGGTGTGAGTAGTAATAAACCAGAGAGGTCATCTCCAGTAGTTAGGAGTTTTGTCAGCAAGGAGGATTGGTTTTCCAAAAGAACTAAGTTCAATTTGAAGCTTATAAGAATCTGTGCCCAATGGATCTTTAAGGCAGCTGGTCAAGATGCTTAGCAGACAAGCACTCCAAAGAGGTCGCTAGAATGTTATCATATTTTTACTCATTCTTAGGTTAGAGACCTAATTACTAGATGATTCTATATTACCCTAGTTTGTGTTATTAGGTGACCTTATTTAAGTTTGTGTTCATTTCATTTTGGAGATTGCATGAAAGAGAAAAGAAATAAACTTCTACATCTAAAGATTACACATGCATGTATCAGTGATATGTATGCTGTACAAAAGGGAAAAGAACTGGAAAGAGAAAAGCATCTATCTAAGCTCACACAGGCCATGAGTGATGCAAGTGGACTAGGTGGTGTAGATACAGAGATAAGAAATGTGTATAAATGACTTAGCTATAGACCAAATCTTTAGCCTCACACACTCAAGCTCACTTATCACCACACTCTAACTTGACCCAACACTCACCTAGATCCCCACTGGCATGCCCAAGATCTAAACTGATACCAAATAGTTTAATACAAAACTCTATCATAACCAACATGCAAGACCCTTGACTGACTATGTGTGGAGTCTTCCCAACTCTTCACTCCCAATATACATAATCTTGATTGGTTAGTCACATAAGATGCCTAACCCTTCAATGGATCCATTTTAGACTTGCAGAGGATGGAGTGAATACAAAAAATGAACAAACCTCTACATCTTCATCCTCTTCCCCTACATGAAACTCCATATTATGTAGATACATGAGGGGAAGAGTTTATTCCACCATACGACCAAGACCAACACTAATGAAATTCAAATACTAATAATATGTATTGTTGGCTAATTCATCCCAAAAGGTTCAAAGGTATTAATTCATATATCAAAACAAAGGATCAAAATGCCACTTTGTATAGTAACTAATTCATAAAGAAACTTGTGGCCCACTATTATATACAAAGACCAATGAAGACTATGAGCATGGGGTATAGGTGTAGTTTATGTGCCTTCAATGCATAGAACAAATAGAAAATCACTCCATCGAGTGAGGAGTATTTCGGTGCCGAACTCCTTAGTCCAACATAAGCAAAAAAAAAAGGGAGACCCAAAGTCAATCATGCTGTTATATGCAAAAATAGGGACACCATAGAATGCTGCCAATCTTGAGATAAATCTCAATGCATATTGAAAAGGAGACTGCCCAGAAAATAAAATGAAAACTACAATGCCCCTATTTTTGTAACCAAATAAAATTCAAGGGAAAATCGATCAAAGCATCCCACTACTACAAATAAGAATAATGCCTTGGGTTCAAAATGAAAACTAGTTAATGGAAATACATGCCATCCATAGCTATGACACAAGAATAGATTTTTCCCATCACCAAAAACTCTTTCAATTTTTCCCTTTTTTTCAGATCTCTCATACAACCACTCTAAAAAACAAAAACTCCCCTTTCCCTAAAACATATTCCCTTTCTCATGACCATTCGACTACTCTAATTCAAGAAACTAATCATGACAAACAAAAAAATTCCTCTAACTCCATGATGATTGAAACTTCAACTGCCAAATGTCCAAAATCTTTGAACATTTCAGTTACAAAAGAAAACTATCAAAACATATGACGACTCCACACACAAGTACTGAGAAAATTAATAAACAACTAACTCCAACACTTAACACTAAAAGAAACTTAAACTCTGACTTGGCTAACATAGTCTTTTAAGAAAAAGATGCAAACTTTGAAAAAATGTTGATTTAGACCAAATCCTATCACTAATAAATTTGCAACATCATGTAGAACTTCCTATCGTCATTGCATTGCACTAGTGAGCATAGTCATTACCAAAATTGAATGAATGAGTATAGATATACATAAATAAAATCAATTAAATACTGAGGTACCATACATTATCTAGTGGTAATGTTCAGATTTGGTCCTGTCCAGAGAGCTCCTATGATCTAGAACTTGCAAGAAGAGAAGAGAGGATACAGTTAGATACAATGGATCTAAGCAATGGTTGATATCATACTATTCACAAAATGCATACATACACTCATCCATGCACCTCTGACAAATTTTTTTCTCAAGGCATGTGTATCAAGGCTCCAAAGAACAAAAGAGGCATCATGTTTTCACTAATGTGTTTTTTTCATGTGCAGATACGGGAGGATTTGATCCAATGATAAATCCAATGAATGACCTGGGCCCTTGATGCAGATCATGATAGAAAAACCTCAAGTTTTCTGTCAGTGATCACATCAAGGGCCAAGAGCACCCATTGTACAAAAGCAAAGGACATCCATATGATGCAGCATCAATGAGGATCATGAGAGAACAATCATGAAAGAAAAGAAAAGCATGAGGTGCAAATAGTAGAGAAATAAGAGTACAATTCTACATGTCAAAGGGGGCACCACAGCATAGCATACTCCAACGATGCCTTCAATACATTGATATTATTGCATGGACATAGCAAAGTATGTGTGTTGTAGCATGACATAGTAAGTCAAACATTGGCACCAAATGAGAAACAGAGACTATCAATGTTGTAGCATGAACATGACATATGTGATGAACCAAGATCAACAGGGACATGTCATAGTATCCAAAACAAAAATACTTGATACATAACAACACATCTTATCATATAAAGGGCTCTTTTCATATGGAGGATAAACAATATGCACAGTATCACCTTTACTTTGGCATGTGATTTGTTCAAATATAATACTATGATAGAAAGCATATTCAAAATGATGGTATAATGCCATAGCTCACTGGCTTTCCCTGACAGAAATAGAGATGTATACATGCCACAAATCTAGGCCCCAAAAAACATGGATATCAATGAGAGAATGATGCCCCAGCTCTATAACACGAGCTATAGTCACCCAAGCATGGAATAGTGTCAATGAAGCAATGAATATCAATGAGACACTTCTATTCATTAATGTAAAGACCAATGGTGAAAGATCTAGATTTACGGGCCCCATAAGTATTCAAATGATGTTGTGTTTTACAAATAAGAAAATAATAGTGCTTGCACCAATACAATGTAGCATGCCTCTATGGGCCTGCGGGCTTTCACCAGTGAGCATATACAATGGAACAGTCAAGCATGTAATCGATATCATACTATGAGTACAACAGGCATCCATAATAAGAGCATATTCAGCAATGATTGAACAATGGAAAATAAACAACAAATAAAGATAACCTAGGTTTCATCTTACAAGTCATTTGAGGGTGCTTCTCAGTGGTGAGGATTCATTTCATTGCAATGTAAAAGAAACATGACAGTGGGAATGCACAGATTGCGTGCTGTTATGATCCAAATAGAAATGATGCTAAGATTCAAAGTAATGAGGGATGATAAATATATGCTAACATTCAAATGAACAATTATGCTCAAGGATTCATATAACAGTGAATACATCAGCATCGTTGTGTGCACCAAATATGAGCCAATGAATCCAAAAAAATAACACCAGTGCCCTAGTTTCCCCAGTGAAATGAAGCAAATGCTAGTGATAATTAAAAGACAAGGCCCTAACCAAAGATCATTGGGTTCCCTCCAAAATATAGAGTCCACAACAATAGTATCTACAGCGAGCCATGAGCCCTAACTGGTGCTCGAGTCATGGACAAAATATCAGTGGGAAATATAAATAGAAAAGTCTAGGGAAATCAAGAATCCGTATTCACGGGTAGGCATGGTAATCAACAATGAGTTTCCAAGAATCACAGTGCCATCCAACCATGCATATAGCGGTGGATTGGCATTAAGGCATCACCATAATGAGTTTGCAACCCCCATTGGCATTAGCAATATCAAGTCACAAAGCTAACAATGATAACACAACAAGCATCAGAACCAAGCTTTACACCCACGGGCTAGCACAATAAAAAAATAGTGAACAATGCATCACCCCGAAGGCCACACACAATAAAGAGTAGTGAGTACATTGCCATTGATATACCGAATACATGATGCCCTAACCAGAAAACATGCACGAGCCTGGTGTTACTTCAAAGGCTAAACTTATAAGGAGCAATGAATACATAAAACTTTATGCCCAATGCTCACATCCTATGGTGTCCCAGCTCACAAGCCATGAACACAAATGAAATGACCAATAAATATAGCAGTGCCCTACCCATAGGTCATTAGGGCTCTCAGTTGAAATAACATCTTGACAATGATGTCATGAGCATAAGAAATAGTATAGTATGAATAGGGTTTTGAACCAGCAATGTATGCCAATGCTATAGTCAATGACCAAGAGATACACGAGTGCAAGAATCAAACACAAATAAGCTTTCCATCACAGTGCCCCCAATGGAGCCGAGCATACAAGCATTTAGTAAGATACAAGTAACCGGGAAGAAATACAATGCCAGTGCCATCGAAATCAAAACCAAAAGATGAAAAGATGAGTTCAAAACCAAACACCTACCTCTATATTTCCATGAGTCTCAAGCTATTGTTTCCAAAATCCGAATCTAGTGAAGTGCCAATGGAAATAGCATCTTTCCAGATGCCAAATGGAGAAGTCTAGGCACCAGCTTTTTTTTGTGGGGAAGTTTATGACTATTGGATTTTTTCTCCCCTTTCTAGGGTTGAGATTTTCATTGGTCATTTTATTTGATATTATGTTTTCAAACTTGGGCATGAGGATTTTCTTTTGATATGATATTTTGAAAACATTAGGTTGGTTTCTTGATATCCATAGTTTGTTCTATATATGAATGGATTTTATTATTTAATGATTATTTTTTAAAAATGTGTCTCCCCATTTTGGGTTGAGGCCATTTTAGAATGTGCATTAAATCCATTTATTGATATAGGGGTTAGTTTTAAAATGTAACAGTCATTGCACATTCCATTGTAAATTCTGATAGTGGTGTTTTATAAACCATTGTTAGAATCTTTTGGTTCATGACTTAATGGATAGAGTGGTCTCCTTTGATTATCTATTTTTAGGGCCCCACTTTCCTCACCCCTTAGAAATCTGGGAATCTAGCATTTGAATTATGATACAACCTCATGGGTCTTTTATTTGACTCTTTTTCTTTTCTTAGGAAGTAGTGGAATTTGAATGTAGATTCCTAGGTTTTAGGTTTATACCTCTCACTTTTGGTGATTGAGGTGAGCTTTTCATTATTTTCTCTCTGATATGAGTGTTGTAGCTCTGAGAGACACAATTGTACTTATTTTCTTTTCAGCAATAAAATTGATCCTTCTTGTTTCCCTACAATTTCAGGTTGGTTTTTGAATCCCATGTAGGACTACTGTGATGTCTTTGTGTCCTTAATCCGTATCTTGATTCAAGGTAGTTCTCAAGAATTCATTTTCATTCAGTAGTGTAACTTGTGTGTAGTTTAGAATATCAGAGTTTTGGAGTTTTCTTCCTTTACTATATTTCAAGTACCTAGTTTCATTAAGAATTTAGGGAAGCAGAATTAAGTTGTGATTCAAGTTTATTTTTCTGTTGGAGTAAACTTAATTTCAGTTGTGGATCTTCTTTCAAGTTCGGTGGATCACCTTTGTTTTCTTTTAGTCACAATTGTTTTTTTTTATGCACTCTCTCCCTTTCCTCCTAAAAGTTAGTAAGTTTTCAAGTGATCCAAATGGAAGTCAGCCCTTAATCTAGAGGTTTATTCTTGGATAGGTTACCCATAGCTTGAGAATAGTCCCATGTTTCACAAGATTGCTAGGTTCTACACTTAGCCATACTTAGGTGCAATCCCCAGTGACAACAGGAACCTATGTGCAAGAGTGCACATGCTGATTGTTAGCAGAAGGGTATGTGCAAGATCATGATGGGCCAAAAAGTGGCGATGTCAGTTCAAAACTTTGACAATGTAGCTGACAACTTTTTTTTCACCCGAATTTGATAAAATGAAAAGGGTATATTAAGGAGATTATCAGCTTTCTATCGATATAATTGCTCTCAAATTTTGATTTCGTTAAGTAATTATTAGTTATTTTCTAATTGAGCTACCTCTAAAGTGCTAATTTATATACTGATTGAAAAATGACTATAACTTTCAAATGGTATAACATTTTTGAAATCCAAAAAATGCGTCACATTCTATGCTTCACCTACTATAAGGAAAAAAAATAATAATTTGAATTTTATAAAGTTTTGAATGAGTTAAGGTGGTCAGACATGGGAGTTTTTTTATTCTGAAAATGTTGTAGCAAAAAATTCATAATTAATTATTTTTTTGGAATAAAATTACAAAAAAATATGCGTCACATCTAGGCATGAGTCTACTACTTATATATAAAATCTTATAATAAAATATTATCATTTGATTATGATTAAGGTGGTCAGACATACACCTAATTCTTATTTTTTTGCTGAAATTTTTGTACTGCTGCATTGAAATCTATACTTTTCACCAATCATACTAACTTTTTCTCAAAAAGGCCTAGTAGTTTATAAATTACATTCAATTTTCTATAGATTCTATTCTTACAACATTTTGATATTAAGTTCATAGCTAGTTGAAATTTTCACATCAAGTTGACTAACCCTGATTTGCTGATTTTTCATTGCCACTTAAGGGCATAGTTTGGCCCCTCATGATCTTGCACATACCTAGAACTTGAGTTGGAAATTTTGAATTGATAGCCTGGTTTACGTGTTGAGCATTAATGGTAGAATTCTCACTTTAAGTACACAAAAATTTGTTTGATCACTCATTGCATTCCAATTCAGAGTGATTGAATAGCAAAAGGAGCCTTGGAGTTTGTTGTGAAGATTTGGATATTGATCTATCAGTGTTTGTAATGCATCTGATTGGTTGCAGAAACCCTAGCTCATTGTGCCGATTTGGAAGTCATCAAATTATCTCAAAGATTAGTTGGAAAGCGATTAACAAGTAAGTCATGGCCACTCCTATTGTTTATGATGTCACTGAGAAGAAAATATATGTTTTCAAGAGGCATCCATTTAATTCAACCCTAGATGACTGAGAGGGAGTTTTCTCCCACATGCCTATGGGTGTTATGCATGTTGAGGATATTAGGGCATACATCTACTGCAAGAAAGAATAGGGCTGGATAGGTTAAGGGCACACATGGACACCATATTGAAACTAGACAAGACCTTCATGAATGAATATGCTAAATGGAATGATCACCCTATTGTTGATTATTCTACGACATATAAATTTTATGAGACAAAATGGATAAAGATTTTATTGAGAAGGATTCATGATGATTTTTTTTGGATAGGTGATGTACCAGTAAGAATCACCAATGACCTAATTCATGAGATGACAGGCCTCTCTAGGATAGGCATCATCCTTCCTATGGGCAAGGATGTCAAAAAGATTGTTGAGAAAACATGCAAGTCGAGAAGTGATAGGCATGGGATGACAATCGAGCCTATAGAGAAAGCAGACATCAAATTGATGTCAATGATATTGGGATACAGGTTTCATCACACTAGTAGGGTGAATAGTGTGTCTATGGGCACTATTCTAGCAGCCATCAGACTTTTGAAGGATGATGAAGAGTTCAACTTGTGTGAGATCTTGCGTGCATAGTTGATTGATAATATCAAGGCTATCGAGCATGAAAACACAAAGATATTCAAGTTTGGGTCATTAATCATTTATATGTACCTTCATATAGTTGGGAGAGTATCAGATTTGTACTTGGAAAAATCCATTCCAACCATGCCTCACATATCCCTCAAGGCATGTACTGAGAGTTCATTGAGAAATTATGTAGCATTGGAATTGAAGACCTTTAGGGCTAAGATGCAAATGAGGTACAGGATTCTAGAGAGCATTGTGGAAAAGTATAAAGATTCAATATGCTTCATGGTTGAAACTGATACAACTTGTATGGAAGCTGTTGAGCCAAGAACTAAGTGGATTCATTCACTTGGGTATGAGGTAGAGGAACAAGTCCTTGAAGCATATGTGTAGGTACTACTATCAACCCCCAAAGATCCTAGATGGGGAACATATGAGGAGAAGACAAAAGAAGTAGATGCAAAGCTTTATAGTATAGGAACAAAAAGAAAGGTTGCTAAAGTAACATCAAAGATCTTGAGAATACATGGTGTGTCTCAAGAAAATCTTGATAAAGCAAGGGATGAGAAGATTTCTTTGGAATTGAAGAGCGCAGATGTAGCTAAGGTTGAATCACATGATCCTAAGATGAAGAAGATAAAAATTGAAAAAGATGATAGTGATAAGGGTAAAGAAGATGATACTTCTTTTGCGCCCAAGGAAATCATTGACCTTACCACTCGTCCGGAGTATAATTCAATATTCAAGAGGAAGAAAGAAGCTATCACTAGTCATCCATCCTCACGAGCAACAATGAGCAAGAAAAACACACAAGCACCTCCTAAGATAGGATTCAGACCAAGCCTTAAAGTTTTGAACACAAGAATTATTGATGAAGGCAGAATTGATCAAGTGGGGAAATTTTATGAAACATACAGTGAGTTTGACAGATAAAAAATACATGATATGATTGTCAAACACATGATAAAATTCAAGAAGACAATTCTTGAATTGAAAACAATAATTCCAAATAAGGTACGGGAGATAATGGATAAGTTGAAGAGACAAGCCATTGAAGAAGACCACCAAATAAGGGATCAAATTCTTGATTCTATTCTTCTAGTATGTTTTGTTGAAGAAAAGACATTGTTACTGAATTTGGTGAAGCCACACTTAAGGACAAAGATGAGAACACTACACCTTATGAACAAAGACTATGAGCTGATAACTAAGGAAAAAGATAAGGCCTTTATGAAGGTATTGTTAGAGTAGAACATGAAACCTAAGTCTGCGCCCATCATTCAAACACTTAATGAGCAAGACAAAGCATCAAAGACCATCAAGGTACAACCAACATGTCCTCAGGATTCAACGCCTGCAGTGGAAGTACAAATAGAGTTAGACAAGTCTGTGCCCATGTTAGAAACACTGAAGGACAGCACCATTATCATTGATAATGTTGAGATAGCCATGGTGGCCACTGATATAGATTTGGAAAATTTTGAGGAAGCTTTTATGAGCACACAAGAAGCTAAAATGTTATGTAGCAATACTCCTCCCAAACAAGAAGTTTTTGAGGACATAACTGAAGTAGAAAAAGAAAAAGAGAAAATAGAAAAAGAAGAAGAAAAGAAAGAGATAGAAAAAGATAAAATAGAAAAAGAAAAAGGACATGATGAACCATCAATTGACAAAACAAAACTAGAAGTGATAGATATCACTCTCATCACTCCCTCCTCTGCATTATTGTCAAGTTTGACACCTGACACAACCAGTTTGGACTCTTGGGGAGAAGAGGACTTGATAAAGCTCAATGTCCTAGCTATGGAGAAGGAAAAGGAGAAACAAGTAATGAGAAATCCTCTCCTTGTGGAATCTGTGAACAGACTGAACAGTTTGTTGCCTGCAGACAAGAAAGTGTCTAAGGTACATTCGGTTGATGATGTGAGTATAGTTATCTCACAATTCAAAAATAATTTTTCAAGCCTTGAAGAGTTCGCATCCAAAGTTGTAGAAGAGAAGTATCTGAAGAAGAGACTGAATGAATTGATGAGCAATTTTGCACTAGATCTAAATTCACTCTAGATAGGACAAGAATCTCTAAAAGAATTTGCTAATCAAGGAAGGAAATTTATTGCAGACAGCATGGATCAGGATAAGCTTACTGATGCCCACCTTAAGAAAATAAAAGAGGCTAAAGATATGATTGAGAAGGTGAAGATTTCAGTGTTAGATGCATCCACTGATGTGAACATGTGCAACAATGTCTACCAAGGTCAGTTGGACAAAATTGAGAAGGCAGAGAAAGAGATGGAAAAGATAAGGTCTAGACAAACTCAGTTGAGGAATGATTTTGCATCCTCACTAGACATTCTCAGTCAAAATATAAAGGAGATTGATGCCACCATGATAACCTATGATCAAGGTCTGAGCATAGACTTAGAGAAGATGGAGAAGCTTCAATATGCTTTATGCACCCATCTCTAGATTGTTAACACTTTGATAACTTTTTGGAAGAAGGGGATTCAGAACCTCAAGATAGCATATCCAGATGTTTTCCCACAATGAGTATGTGTAGATACAATATTTTGGCACACCTTTGTCATTAATGTCAAAGGGGGAGTTGTGTATAGAATATGGAGTAATATGTATAGGGAGATATAAGATTATGTATAAAAAATGTATAGAAGACAAATAGTTTTTTTTGTTAAGGGACAGTTAGTAACTTGGCCATATTCCTTTGTTGTCATCAATGACAAAGGGGGAGATTTTTGGAAAGTTGACTATATGAAAGTATATGAATTGATTTAGTGTTTTCATTATGGCAACAAAGTCATAAAGCAATTTGGAGTGAGCGCACCTGATGAGAAGATCAGAAATCAGCTAAGTGTTAAAGACTAGACAGTGTACAGAGTTCATGCAGCTCAAAGCATCAACACATGTGTGTATGGATGAATTATGGTATGCACCCTAGAAGTTAAGTTAGTTAGACTATACTCATGCTTATTCTAAGAGCACATAAGTAGATATGTAAGGATGTGAAAGTTATAGTAAGTTGAAGTTGCATAGCTAGTGTGTGCTAGCAGAGAACAGAGCATAAAGTTGACAGTTAGAATTTTGGTTTGCGATGATAATGTAATGTTGTAAAGGCTATGCACCTATTGTATTTAGGGTGCCAACATGTTTATATGTATAATTGTAAGCACGCTTAAGCCAATTCAATTGGAAGTGTTATTTGTAATAAGTTATAAAGCTGACCTAGTTGTTTGTTTTGTATGCGCATATAAATATAGGGTGTGCCCATTGTAATTAGTATGGAAGTGAAGATAGAGTTGTAACAAGTAGAGCATAAGTGTACGAAGATAGTATAAGATGTATTAGAGCTTGGCTAGAGGTCAAGGCATGAGCGCATCAAAGGAACTGATCAAACAAGCAGTGTCATAGTAACAGTTCAACAAGTAGATATAGTGTGTATCTAATACAAGAAGGTTGTAGCCTTCACCACTTGAGCAGTGAGCTCTAGGATAGTGAGTCCACACCCCTAACAGGGTTCATTGTAAAAGACTCCTAACAAGGTCTTTCCCTTAACAAGGTCTATTGTACTTAAAGCATTGTAAAGCTACTCCTAACAGGGTAAAGGATCTTCTAACAAGGATCACAAAATACTAGTGCGGAATATTAGTGGGTGTCAATTCCCACTGGTGTTTTTACCTATTTGGGTTTCCCCATAATGATATTAGTGTGATGTGTTGATTTCATGTTTCATGTTTATGTGAATGTTTAATTGAGTACTTAAGCATTTAAAGTTCAGTATAAAGATTAAAGTGAAAAGTTAAAATACAGTGAACACTAACTCACCCCCCCCCCCCCCCCTCAGTTTTCCCATTCCTAACAAATACCATATGAAAATACCTTCAAGCTATATTTCTCTCAGCATGATGTAATACCAGATTTGACATTTTATTTGGGATACCAAGAAAATTTATTTGACAGCAAGAGGTTGTGTATAGGGAGTTTGTTATGTCCCCATTTTTAATAAATTATTTTTATTTAATTATTTGTCCCATAATTTAAATAATATTATGAATGGACATTTAATTAATAAAAGGGGGCCCATTTTTATTATTATTGTCCGTAGGTGTTTGCGTGTCGGCATTCTTTTGTAAACCCTTGGGAGTTCCTTCGAAGGGGTATTTATGACCAGCGTGTAGGATGTATTTTTCATGTTGAGATTTATATTTGACTTGTATTTTTGAATTCCTGTTGGGATTTTGTTGTTCACCATTTTGGAGGTGAAAGATCCTCCCTATTTGGTTTATTGTAGTTTTGGTGGCTCACAGCCACCCTAGTTTGTCGTCAAGAATATCACTCTGATATTTCACTGTGCGCCAAATCTATTGTGTGTTATTTGTTTGGGATCTGAAAGATCTGAAACACCATCTTTGTATACATCTGCGAAGTCTATTTGCATATTTGGCATTAGTGCAACTGGTGGCATCGTTCGTACTTGCCATTCAGTATTCTGTGGCACTGTTATTGTTTGAATTACTTCTAGCATCATTTGCATTTGGAACATATTAATAATATCAATAAGGTATTCTTCTGGCACATATTTATGGTGTGTTTTTGTCTATTGATTACAATAATTATTTAATCATCGACGAAGGTAACATCTACAACATCTGGCAAGTATTTAATTACTGGATGACCTACCATCCTTCAATGCTACTGTTTCGAATGGATCCTCTACCACACCATATGGCCTCCATCTTTTTTATTCGTCTTCCATTGCCCACTGTATGGCTTGCAACATCAAACGTCCATACAGCCTACAACAACAAACTTCCCTATGGCCTACTAGTCCACCATACAAATGAAAACATCATTGTACAACCATTTTCCAATCGTATGTAGTACCACTCCACTCTCATATGGTCCTCCCTCCACTACCATACGACCCTCTCTCCAGCCCACCGTACGGCCACAACATAATCATACGGCCTTTCTTGTTGCATCGTACCACTTGACTCCATGACTGCATAGCCTCTTTGGAAAACACCGTACGACCTCTCTTGGAAATACCGTACGGCCTAAGGTTCCACCATACAGTCATCTTACTACTTAGTACGATCTTTGTACAACCTCTCAGTTCCCTTTCCTATCATAGTACGATATAGATCTAGGCTTTATCAACATAACTCAAATAAGAAAGTGTGTTTATTGGTTAAGCTACAAATGGAACATTACAGTGGTATCAGAGCTGGTGATCTTGCCAGCCTATTGGGATGATTGAAAGCTTTCGGGATTTGGATCACACTATGGTGCCTAGTAGTGATGGAAAATGGTGGTTGAAGGCACTACAAAGGATTAGCAAAGAGCTCAACGAGGGTATTGATCTTCCATTAGATATATTGGAAGTATGTTTGTGTAAGGTTGACCAATTACCTTCAAGATTTATATAGAGGATCCTTTCTCCAATCAAGGATGCCTTAATTCAACTCAAGCTTTTGAGACACCATGACAAGGAAATAAATTTGGCAGCTGGAGCATGTCTGAGTGAGATTTTGAGAATCTGGGCTCCTAGAGAAGCGTATGATGATAACACCATGATAGAGATATTGCATTTGATCATTGATAGCTTTCAAAGTCTTGATGACTTCAGTGGTGACCCTTTTGGCAGGAGATCTACAATATTGGAGAATTATGCAAATGTTAAAGTAAGTAACCTCCTCTAAGATCTAGAGTTGCAAGACTTGATCCATGATATGTTTCATCACTTCTTAGTCACAAACACGAAATGCCATGATAGTAAGGTTTAAGTTGTTATGGAGAGCCTTATGATTTCTTGCATTGAAGAGATGGATGAAATATTCCAATCTATTATATCTATGTTGTGGGCTATTCGCAATCTATAATGTGTTCTATCTATGGTAGCATGTAGATTGGTGAGTAATGTATTCAAGAATTGTAAAGAAAAACTAATATCTCATTTGCACAAGTGGGAGAAATTTGATGATGGCGATAAAGGTGATGCTTTACACAAGGCCCTGTCTTCTACCGAGGCTTTGTCTACCACCAAGGTTCTCTCCAACATGGTCACCACTAAGACTCGGTCCACTATCGAGGTTGTTTCTATTGCCGAGGCTCTACCACTGAGGGTGTGTTCATCACCAAGGCTCTTTCTATCAGTGAGGCTGTGTCCATCTCCGAGGCTCTGTCTGTCATCGAGGCTCTGTTCATCGCTAAGGCTCTATCCATTGTCAAGGCTGTGTCCATTGCAAAGGCTGTGTTCATTACTGAGGCCTTTTTTTCGCCCAGGCTATTTCCATCACCAAAGCTCTGTCCACCATCGAGGTGGTGTCTTTCATCAAGGACGTGTTCATTTTCAAGGCCTTATCTATCACCGAGGTTGTGTTTGTCACTGAGGCTGTGTCTATCATTGAGGTTGTGTCTGTCGCTGAGGCTCTATCTGTCGTTGAAGCTCTATCCATCCCCGAGGTTGTGTCGGTCATTGAGGCCTTTTCTGTCACCGAGGCTATGTCCTTCACTGAGACTATGTTTGTCATTGAGGTTGTGTCCATCGTCAAGACTGTGTCTGTCACTGAGGCTCTGTCTTCCACCGAGACTGTGTCCATTGCCAAGGCTATGTCCATCATCGAGACTCTATCTACCTCCAAGGTTGTGTCTGTCATTGAGGCTTTGTTCACCATCGAGGCTCTCTCTGTCGTCATCACCACAAAGACTCTATCTTCCATTGAGGCCTTGTTCACCGCCAAAATTTCTTTCAAATCGAGATCCCCTTTGGATCGAGATTCCCTTCAAGTTGAGATTTCCTTCAAAATGAGATTCCCTTCGGGTCGAGATTGCCATCAGGTTGAGATCTCCTTCCAGTAGAGATTTCCTTCAGATCGAGATTCCCTTTGAGTTGGGATTGCCTTCGAGTTGAGATCCCTTTCGGATTGAGATTGCCTCCAAATCAAGATTCCCTTTGGGTCAAGATTATCTTCGGGCTGAGATCCCCTTTGGGCTAAGATTGTCTTTGGATCGAGGTTCCCTTTGGGCTGAGATTGCCTTCGGGTTGAGATTCCCTTCAGGTCGAGATTGCCTTCAAGTCGAGTTTCCGTTCGGGCTGGGATTTCCTTCGAGTCGAGATTCTCTTTGGATTGAGTTTGCCTTTAGTTTGAGATTCCCTTCGGGCCAAGATTATCTTCGGGTCAAGATCCCCCTCTGATTGAGATTGCCTTCGGGTTGAGATCCCCTTTGGGATGAGATTGCCTTTGGATCGAGATTCCCTTCGGGCCGGGATTGCCTTCTAGACATCTAACAAATTTACCTCCAGGTAAAGATTGCTTCAAAACATTACAGTGCTATTGGCGTCGACGTGCGTGTTTGTGCCCATACTAGAAGAGGTTGTTGAACATGAGGATGTGAAAGATTTCATGGGTTGGCGTTGTTGGCATCCTAGTGAAAGGCATGACAATATTTATATCAAAGTGACATAGTTAAAGCTTGATGATGGCTTATTGGTCTCAACTAAATCCAACTATGTGAACATGGTCCAAAAGAAACACAGATTTTTTAATGGATATTACTACCAATGTCCGCACTTGGCTTGGGATTTGAGCATCAATGAGTTTGAAGTTTGGCTTCATTGGGATCCTGGTGACTCTAAGCATGGCAACAATTATATCAAAGTGGAGCAGCAGAAGCTTGATGGAGAGTTACTTTTCTTGCTTCCTTCTAAGCGCCTGGTCATGTTGTGGCTTGAGGGTTCCAGGGGGTACAGTTATCAATGTCCGTGCTTACCTTGGAATCCTGGAGTATTGATGATGAATTTCTTGAGAGCAAGCAATCTTTGGGCGGTGAGGATTTGTAATGTCCCAATTTTTAATAAATTATTTTTATTTAATTATTGGTCCCAAAATTTAAATAATATTATAAATGGACCTTTAATTAATAAAAGAGAGTCCATTTTTATTATTATTATCTGTAGGTGTTTTTTGTGTCGGCATTCTTTTGTAAACCATCAGGAGTTTCTTTGAAGGGGTATTTATGACCGGCGTGTAGGATGTATTTTTCATGTTGAGATTTATATTTGACTTGTATTTGCGAATTCCTATTGGGATTCTATTGTTCACCATTTCGGAGGTGAAAGATCCTCCCTATTTGGTTTATTGCAGTTTCGGTGGCTCACAGCCACCCTAGTCTGATGTCGGGAATATCACTCTGATATTTCACTATGCGCCAAATCTGTTGTGTTTTGTTTGTTTGGGATCTGGAAAATTTGAAACACCATCTTTGTATACATCTGCAAAGTCTATTTGCATCTTTGGCATTAATGCAACTGGTGGCATCATTCGTACTTGGCATTTAGTATTCTATGGCATTATTATTGTTTAAATTACTTCTGACATCATTCACATCTGGCACATATTATTAATATATTAAGGTATTTTTCTAGCACATATTTGTGGTGTGTTCTATATATTAATTGCAATAATTATTTAATCATCAACAAAGGTAACATCTACAACATCCAACAAGCATTTAATCATTGGATGACCTCCCATCCTTCGGTGCTACTATTTTAGATGAATCCTCTACCACACCGTATGGCCTCCATCTTTTCTGTTCGGCTTACATTACCCATTGTACGGCCTACAACATCAAACATCTGTACAACCTGCAACAAAAAACTTCCGTATGGCCAGAAACACCATCGTATGACCATCTTCCAACTGTATGCAGTACCACTCCACTCCCGTACGGTCCTCCCTCCACTACCATATGGCCCTCGCTCGAGCCCAGCGTATGGTCACAACACAACCGTAGTAGCCTTCCTTGTTGCATCGTAGGGCTTGACTCCATTACCATACGACCTCTCTGGACAACACCATATGACCTCTCTGGGAAACACCATACAGCCTAAGGTTCCACCGTACAGTCCTCTTACTACTTAGAATGGCCTTCGTACATCCTCATGATTCCCTTTCCTATCACAATATGGTACAGATTTGGGCTCTGTCAGCATAACTCAGATAAGAAGGCATGTTTATTGGTTAAGCTATGAATGGAACATTACAGAGTTGCTAAATGATCATTCATTTGATACTCAAATTCTCTCCACCCCGATTGGTATGTTGTTCAAAAACTATTGCAAAAATATTTCGGCCCCCAAATTTCTTTTTTGAAATATTAATCATTATTTTTATGTTCACCCTCGATGCCAAATTAAGGATTAGAATTGGATTCCAAAAAGGATTTTCTTCATATCATGACATTTGCATCACTGCTCTAAGTAATTTTTCAAACATCCTATTGTAAGGATTTGATATTCTAATCACTTGTTTGACAGGTAAGCTTAATTGCCTCTGTAAATTACTTTTGTGGATGCTCTAAATGTCCTATTCCCTAATTAGTAATAATATGTAACATTGTTGTTTTAAATTCTCATATTTTTTATACTATAACATTAAGCGCCCATCTTTTTCTGCATTGCATATATAAGCTCTCATTTCCCATTCCATATATTCATTCCTGCATTCAACTTCATATGACAAGAATAGTAATAACCTAAATAACTAATAGTCATAATTAATTCAAAATGTTTTAGCTGGATTTCCTTTGTGATTTAAACATGCAGACCCTATTGAGGAAATCACTGGCATGATATGAACTTCCTTGAGACGGGCTTTGTTACTCTTTTATGAGACAAATTACTTTATTGAATCTTGCCCCATATTTGAAATCCCTAAAGGAATTAAATTGTGATACAAAGAAGGCAACAATGCAAGGTGTAGGTTCTTATCTTTACTAAATCAACCCTAAGAGTATCCGCTTAGAGATCTTGTTTTCACCCCTTCTAGAAAAATAGAGTTATTAAAAGCAGATTTATGAAGAATATAGAAATTGAGCTCATGTGAAGGATTTGGAAATACATCCACATTCAACACAAGCAATCTTTTATCATTTTAATCTGGATCAAAGCAGGAGATTGAAGAGTTATCCCTTGGTATCTCGAATATGTCCTTTCTATCATGGTCTATTACCGATGGATCAACAAACAAAACCATCTCATAAATGCGGACACTATGTTTAATGTACTAGCAGTTTACAGTGGAGGTGTGCTTCCACAATTTTAACTCTAAGCTATGGAGTAGAAATCTTCTTGACCAACAACCACTTTCCTAATTTCTCATCACATACAACAAAATTAAGGGAACTTAGGTCACAAATAGTTTTAGATAACCTCTTCAAATGGGAACATTCTATCATATCTAATTCCCTCAAGCTCTTTAGTTTTCCTATTTCCTCTGGAAGTTCTTCCAAACCCCCGCATACTGAAATATCTAGATATTCTGACTATCCAAGTTTTTCAATTTGTACTCCAAGCTCTTTCAAAACTGGTAGAGAATAATATTGATATTCTTAGATGGTTCATATTTCCAAGATCATATGGTAAATTCTGAAGTAGATGTCAAGTGGTTGGGGAAGAGCTTAAAGAGTTACAATGTTCTGGTGAACCTGCTAGCATTTTACATTAGCCCTAGTTCTATCAATTACCATTGTTAGGCTCAAAGGATGTTATGTTGCTTTTCTGCTTCTAGTGCTATTGATGCAATTCTCATTAAGAACTTGTAAGGATTTTTCTGAAATAAATATTTTTATCAGATTCTTTAAAAAAATATTTATTTATTAATTAGATTTTGTTGTTTTCTGAAATCATTTGCTTACAAACATTTTTTACATTTTATAGAATGCGTTTACAAGCAAAATGTGATGGTATGCCACTTTCTTTGAAGGTGATTAAAATTTCTTTGTATTGGGAGACATATTTGGTTTGGAAAAGGGAAAAGAACAAGAACTCTAAAGGAGAATAGATTGCAGATTACCACAGAAAAGGACTATTTAGATTGCTATGGGCCCGTATTGATTCCTTGGATTAGTGTTTCTTAGACTTGAAGTTATTTCCAGAGGACAATAAAATTAGAAGCAATGTATTATGAGTTATTTGGATTTTTGTTCAAAACCTAGGTGCGTGAGTTTTTTTTCATCTTGTAGTAAAAGTAATTCTAGGTGCATGAGTTTCTTGTTGTATTTAGATGTGTTGCTAGATAGATTTAACATGTTGAAAGCATGTTGTTTATGAATTAATATAGTAAGTAAATTTAAATAGATATTGTCACCATTTGGAGAGTGGTAAAAAAGAATATATAATAAAGGTTTGACATGAAGAGTACATCAACTTGCAATTGAAAATATAATTTCACAAAAATCAATGACGATAAGAAAAGGACATCCAATCATGTTTTCCATTTTGGAATGGATGTAGTATCATGAGCATCCAAGAAGAATCTAATTTTCACACTTCCATTTGTTGAAGCATTATTTGGGTGTATAAACACACCCATTTACACACATTTAATTGGTAATCTTTCTAAGCATTATCATTATCAACATTTACCTCAAATATCCAATACATTTTTCAAGTCCCGTGCAATAAAGTCACGTTTTGTACACAGCATGTGTAGAATTGCCTACCATTTAAAACTGTCATTAAAATTAATCAAAGCCATTTGTTGAAATTTTAGTAAATTGTTAATTTCTAGTTAAAAATTATATACTATTTATTCTAATTTTTCTTCACCTTATGTAATTTTGCACGTTTCCAAGTTTAACTTGACTTGAGAGGATACCTATATATATTCTTGATGAAAAATGTAATCATATAATCATGTAGTCATTTGTCAACTCTACATTTGTCACAAACGAGTTGGACTCCCTAAGAGCATGCAAGGATTAGTGGGTTTGTTTGGTTAGATATGACATGTTCATAATAGTATTGATAAAAGCATAATTGTGTTGTTACCACATGTTAAGGATGCTTGTGCTTCTTACAATCAAGGTCTCTCAAAATAAACTAATAGCTCGTAATCTTCATTCATATAAATACCTTGATTAGGTTAATCCTTACTCTTAAAATGACATAGCTACTGCTCTCTTTAAGACACCATCTATGTTTGATGATTTTTTTTTAATTTTTAAGAAATTGAATATTCAGATTTTTTTTTAAATAATAAAGATTTTTGTATATTAAAATGTGTGATTAAAGATGATTTACAACTAATAGCTTTAATAGAATTGTTCTTTATTAGTATTCTCCTAAGGATAGAGATAAATATCTTTTTGTATTAACATAGTTTATAAACTGGGTTACATTAAAGTCTCCAAAAGTACCGATTTACATCAAATCATATCATATAGGATTACATCAGACCTTCACATATTTACCATATCGAATGTTCTGATAATACAATACAAAACATAGTTGATGCATGTTAATACAAAAAAACTGTATCCCTTTGAACAACTGCAACATTGTTGTCAGATCTTCAATAAGATAAGAATAGGCTATATCAAAAAGAAGTGTTTCCCTTGCTAGTTTCATGTATTAGGCTCTGGCAACCTTCTATCTTCAAGATGCATGTCCTTGATGAACTGATTAAGACTGTCGAGCTCCCTCTGTCAGAGCATATCTTTGTGCATGGAGAAATATTGGCAGGATACTATGTCCTCTTTGTGGATCAAAAATTGGCCTTCTCTCATGAGAATCATAAACCTATCCCTACAAATCTCTAGAGTGGCAGCAACCTATGTCATGATGTAAAAATGTGTGAGTTTATATCCAAACTCAGTAAGTTGTCTCCTTCTCTTTTGAAACATCTCAACATTCTGATCTTTCCACAAAAACCAAAGAATTTCACAAGTAAGAATAGACAAAAAAGTATTCATTTTCAAATCAAAAGACTCAACATAACCAGCAAGAATCTCAGACCAAGATAGACCGGGTTTGCTATTCTAATCAATAGGAGACCCAAAGAAAATAGACCAAATACTCCGGGCATAGGTACAATTAAAGAATAAATGCTCAAAAGACTCAGGAATAGAACAAAAGTCACACCAGATAGGTTCTGCTAAATTATGGGGCAGGGTGTTACCCACAACAAGCTTCTTTAAGAGTAGAAGCCATCTAAAACATGATTTCTTAGGCTCACATGGGGGGTGCGAGAAAAAGTTAAAAAAAGATTTTCCATTTAGAGACCGGGAGATCCAGCCACCAGCCAAGGTTCACCCTCTCAAAAATATCAACCTTATCTTTTAGCATGTCATAAATCTACTTTGTAGAAATCTTGTGAAATTCACTACCATCCTTCCATTTGACCCATTACATGAATTGTCTAGTGTTCATACTTCTACCAGGAAAAAAAGGACCCACAGCCTTAGATAAAATGGAGTATGTATTTTTCTGTGAGGAAAGGATGTGGTACTTATTGGATAGCTCCTCCCAATCACCTAGTCGATTGTCAATCATAACATCCTGTGTAGTAGAAATGTCATATTTCACCCATTTTTTTGCAAAGCAGCTTTGTGTTAATGCCAATGGCTTGTTATTGGCCTCCACCCCCCACCAAAATGATCTGTCTAACACAGAGTATGTAGGCGGACCACCACTAGCTCCCCTAAATAAGAGAAGGTCCCCCACCTGAACCCAAGCTTTCCATATGGACTGAAACACCTTGGAACCAAAGACTGATAAATTCATGTTCTCCATTAATTTGTCCTAGAGAGGTACATCTTTCCATCCTTTACCTTTCTTGATCTTTGATCTACTGATATTGTTTTTGACCAATACCTTCCACGGTTCATCACATGTCACTGCTTGTGTAACCCACTTGGAGGCCAGTGCCATACCTTGATCTCTCAAGTCTTTTATGCCCAAGCCACCTTTATTTTTTGGCATACAGCACCACTGCCATTTGACACAATGTCTTTTTTTGTTGCCTAGACCATCTGACCATAGAAAGTCTCTCATAATTCTCTCAATCTGCCCAATCTGATAGTTGGAGAATAGCCATGTCAAGGAAAAATATATGTGGTGAGCTGACAGGACTTTCTACACAATCTCCATTCTACCAGCTAAAGATAACGAGTGTGTCTCCATTTGATGTATTCCTTTTCAATCTTAGCGTATAGCCAGTTCCACGTCTTTGAGGGATGGATCAATAGAGAAGGGAATGCCCAAATATCTTACAATATCATTAGGCCCTATCCACCTCCGTCCTTTCCTTTCTACCCATTCTGGTGGAGTAGGAGACCACCCAATGACCAAAGATTTGTGAGGAGCCAGTTCGGCTCCCGAGACATCATAAAAGAACTAAAGCCTGCTAAGAATATTATCAAAGTTATCTTCTTCCAAGATAATAAACAACGCCGTGTCATCTACAAATTGAGCATTAAGTGGAGGTTCCTTATCAGGGAGAGTAATACCTTTTACAGGAGGATCTAACTGGGGAGCTCTCAGAATATAGAATAAAGCATCAACAACAATTACAAACAAAGCTGAGGCAATTAGGCACCCCTGCCTGATGGACCTTTTGGAGAGTGATACTTTCAGCGAGATCGCCATTCACCTCTATATAACCGTCGAAGAGTTAGTGAGCAAGATATTGATCCACTTACAAAAATATGGAGGGAAACTGAACGCTCTCAGCATTCCTATAACAAAAGGCCACTCAATCCTGTCATATGCTTTCTCGAAATCCAATAACACCATGACTGCATTATGATCTTCGCTCCTTGACCAATGCATGGCTTCCCAACTAGTAATCAGGTTTTCAAGGATGAATCTCCCTTTGATGAACCTTGTCTATGTTGGAGACATAAAATCATTCAATAAATAGAGATAAATATTTATTAATATGTATGATTGAAAATAATTTTTTTTATCATTCTAAATAATATAAATAAGCCTTGTTGTAAATATTTTGATTGACAAATAAGAATAGTTAATATTAAACATGTGATCCTTAGGTCCTAAATTGAAGAAGGAAAAGGAAACCAAGGAGTTGTGTCCATAAGAGGAAAATTATGAATATAATAAGAACAAAACGAAGCAAATATTTGAAACAGATACAACAAACAACATCAATTATATTATTCATCAACAATATTACATATTTATTAATACAATAATCTCAACAATCTTATAATAAACTCGCCTAGAATTTTGACACCTAACTGTAACTGATTGACAGCAAACTAAAAATCCGAGACACATACACTATATTTATTGATACAGAGTAGAGTTTATCTATGACACATTTATGAATTCCCATGCAGCTGAATCAAAGTGCCCCATTCTAGTTAAGATTTTTTTTTTTTAAAAACACAATCTGAAAACAGGGGAAGAAACAGAGAAAACAGGGCATTTATTAAACACACAAAAAAATATCTCCTTTTATTGATTCTATGGGAGAATTACATTGTGCCTCAGTTAGGAGGACTCTTTTTTGCCTTACAAAGTTTTTGTTCTGCCACAATTACAAATCATCATTCACAATAGAGTTTATCCATAGTAGTAGGTCAGAGATTTGCATGGCAATCAATTTTTAGATGTCCATTGTACATAAATTTAAAACACAAAAGTACACAAACACCACAGAATAATCAGGCCTCTATTTTAAACAACAATTCCAACCTGTATTACAATTTGCAGGCCTCTATTTTAAACAACAATAAAACTCTATTGTATAGAGTTCACACCCCTTTTCCATAAGCTTTTAACACTTCTTGTGTGAGCAGCATCCCGGGTCAGGAAAGTCGCCGCCGCAACTCCTATGCGATGCAGATTGTGTCTGCCAGAGACTCTCAGAAAACAAATAACAAAAATGAGGAGGATTACCAATTTCTTAAGCGTCGACTTGTCCGTTAATATTCGCAGTTTGCCCCTTGGAGAAGAAACACAGATTCACAAACTGGTAAGTTGTGTTCTACTAAGTTGATAATTATTCAGAGAAGAACCAAAACAGACGCGTGTTGTAATGATTGAGATAACAAAGAAGGCGGATTTAAACCCGTACGCTGTGTTGCAACGACTAATGATGTGCCTTCATATTTGTCGTCACTAATCAAAACAGATGTGAGCACTAATTATTGTTCTGCAACTAGGAGCCTTACACACATACTTATACTAGCTCTCCTCATAAAAAAAAATTTCCATCAGTCTGCAATGAGAGTAGAGGGAAGGTACGCGGTTTAGTCCTAGAAATGATGCGAATGATCAAATTCCAAGCACATTTTAATTGACGATTATCAAACCTTTGCCACGACAAAAATAAAAGAAAGCTGTGCAGATTTCTTGGGGTATACGCAGAGAATACCGATCATATCTTTGCAACTTGTTACCAAAGAATGACGTGTATGAATTTACCTCGCAAAATCACATACACAGCTAGAATTACATAGCGGCAAGCTTCAATTTGGGGACAAATTGTCGTTTTATGAAAAGTTTAACAAGTGGCTTGGGTTCATCTTATTGACTGCTCTCAAATGGTGGATGATTCGACGAATTATTATGATTGTTCCAGGAAACTCTCTTTTACGCGGGGTTCGTGAAATGCATCAAGGAAGGTGTGGGTCGTTGTTGTGTGTCTTATCGAAGGTGGAAGGAAGAATACTGTGGCAATGGCTGTATGCAATGATCTTTAAATTAAAGGTTATATCTCCTCTATGTTATGTTCAATGTTTTAAGCTTTTATTCAAAGACCTACTTTATCTAAACCGTGGCATTTTCTTTCTCTATATGTGGCATGGGTACCTGAAGATATAGTTATTTTTTTCCAGCCTCGACAAATATTGATTTGTTTTATAGTGTTGATGGGAAGAGTTTCTTTTAGTATTTTTTCTCCAATCTAATGGTGACAAGAATCCAGAAACTGATATAGTATATACATGGATTGTGGAAATTTAATAGATTTGAGTGACAAGAATGTTCTTCAAGAAGTGGAAAGGAAAAGAGGCAAGGGGTTCTATTAAGGTTTTGACTTGTCATTTTGATGAAAATATTATTTAATATAAAGTGGTAATTTCTATTTTTCATATTTATTTAAATGAATTCATTCTCATAAGAGACAAGTTCTTGTGAACCACTAATGAAACATGGGTCAAGGAGTTTCACTCACAAACTACATATTTGAATCCTTATAGGAATATCACAGTTTGAATTGCTATGGAAAATATCTCTTATTTATTAATCATTAATATATTAATTTTAAACATGTCCTATAGTTATAACATGTTAAAGTTTATAGTTGTTTTTCTCTTACAACATAGTAGAGAGAAAGGGGTCAAAGCCTTTCAAACCCTTAATGTTGGTGGAAATATTTCCCTTTGCCAACATATGCCAAACAGATTTTTTCATTTTTTAAAGATATCACAATTATCTAGCTCAACATGGAATAAATCTCCCCCCATCGTAGGCCAAGGTTTAAAACCAAGAATTTTAATAGTTACAAAAAAATGGTAATTCAAGCCTAAACGTGCGAAAGGACAAAAAACAATGAGATTAAGAATGGAAGGTACCCTTTCATAAACAAAATGTCTTTCTTAATTTCTAGGATGACCCTAAAGCACAAATGTGGCCTCAATATTAGTGGAATGCCATTGTAATTGTGGTGTTTTTCATCATTCTCAACCATCATGTTACTTGATGGGAAGACCATCCTTTTTAGGCAAGGGGACTATCATTCCTAACATCATTGTTGTTTTCTATTTCTCACTTTTAGGATTGAATCATCATCTTCTAGTCACTAATAAAATTCCTAGTTTTAAACCCTGACCCACCATGAGGGAGACTTAATCCAAATTGCAAAAATAATAGGGCCCTTTGACCCATGCTATAAAATAGAAATCTTTCCACCTACATTGAGGGTTTGAATGACTTTTACATTAATCTCTTTGTTCAATTTTCCCTAGGATGATCTAGTAAGATTTCAATATAGGGGTGTCCACTATTTCTATGGATATTGTTGTAGTTACTACAATGCTTTCAATGGATGGTATGACATTCCTTAAAAACCCAGTGGACATTATAAAGAGGACTTTAGGATATTATTGAAGGCTAGGAAGAGTATCTCTTGGTTGTAAAATGGTTTCAATGAAGACGACCTCCCAAGAAAATGTCCAGGATGTGGTGTTGGTCTTGATGGAATACATCACAATGGATGACATTTATACAATATTCCATTCATAACTATTTCCTATTCTAAATAACTTTAGGGTTTTTATTAAAATGAACTTTTCATTCTAGATTTTCTCATCATTATCTTATTTTTCACTATGGCTAAGTTGAAGGGTGTGCTTCCCCTTTACCAAGGCCTAATTCTCAAACGTAATAATTCCCATTTTCCTTTGTCCCTTAGCAGTGGCTCTCATGTCAACCCCACTAGCCCATATTCAAACCTCGCCTTGATTGTTGAGTTATCTAATGCCCTATGGACTATTTGTTAAGGTGCCTCCAGCTCTACTATGATCATCCCTCTCCCAATAGGTAGGTTACCCAAGTCAATACCCAATGTTCTACTAAAATGAAAAATATTGTGTCTCAAGTTCAACCCCAAAAAGAGAAGAATTGTATTGGTTATGTTAACAAACAAGAACTTTCTAATGGCTCCTCTCTTTCTCTCTGGCCCAATTGCTCTAATTGAACCCCAAATAACTCCATTGCTAATGAGTCAATTATAGCTCTAATCTCTCTTCACTGACATTGGGTTCCCCTCCTCTCGACCCTAATTCATTCCCTAATGATTTGGCATTGGCAGATGTAGCAAATAAAGTTAATGAATTGTGTATTATATAGCTATGGTATTGGTTTAATGAAACTAAATATTAGAGGGAAAACAGTTACCTTCAAAAGGATTTATTTATTAATTATAATTATAATAAATATGAGCCTCCATAATCTATTAGACTAGTTTATTATTTAATTAGTCTCATATTCATGCAATTTGTTTAATGAATTCTAGGATAAATTTCCTATCAAGAATTATAGATATGATGCCCCATAAACTATTACACAATAGTCATAGGTAAAATTATTCATTCAACTTTTAGGAGTTTTTTTTTCATTAGTTTATCAATTGAGCATAAATGCTATGATATGCAACAATCTTTTTTTCAAAGACATAAACAACAACACTAAGAAAAGCTACCTACCTAGAAAAATAGAAAACTTCTAATGATAGAAGAAGGTAAAAATTTGGTTTGATGAGAATTTATAATGTAAGTACCATTTTGAAGTGATCTCGCTAGTCATTCTCACAATGCGAGAAAGGTCAAAATAAACTCATTAGGAATTGAGAAAATAGCTCTATAAAATGTGTATTTTCTCTATAATAGGTACATGTTTGTAATGGGTACTCATTTGGGAACCTAACTCCCAACTATAATGGGTACCTATTCCAAACAAGTGTAATTTTAGATTTAACATCTTGTTTGTAAATGGTATCTATGTTTTAATAAACAAGTAGCCAATCCTATCAATATTTTTTCTAAGCATATCACTTTCACTAAAAGTGTACTCGTTATATTTCTTTTGCTATAATAATTGTAGAACCTTAAATCAAAATCTTTAGAAAGCTTTATTTATAATATACTATGGTATTTCTTAAAGTATTTATGAATTATTTAAGTGGGTACAATTATTTGATGTTTCCTAAACCATTATATTGTATCTTATAAAAATTATAGCTAGATAGATGAGATTCTAGATATATTAGTAGTTTTCTTTTTCATGTTATCAATTTTATTTACATGTTTATGAAGATAATGACTATATATCAAATGAATTGAGGCACTATTTCTCTTTGGTTAAATGACTAATTTCTTCTCTTTATTTTTTTTATAATTTTTTTTACTGGTTTTCTTTTATATAGTAATGTAGCTTAGGTTCTACTAATCTATATGATTCAATAATAGTAAATTTTGTTAAATATTTTGAAAGCTAGTGTGCAACATATATTCGAAGAATTATAGTCTTTATTAGTATTCTCCTAACGATAGAGACAAATATTTATTAATATGTATGATTAAAAATAAGATTGTTTATCATTCTAAATAATATAAATAAGACCTATTGTAAATATTTTGATCAACGAACAGGAACAGTTAATATTGAACATGTGATCCTTAGGCCCTGAACAAAAGAAGGTAAAAGAAACCAAGGAGTTGTGTCCATAAGGAGGAGATTATCCATATAATAAGAAAATTAGCAAGTAATAGAACAAAACGAAGAAAATATTCGACACAAACACAATAGAACAACATCAATTATATTTTTCATCAACAATATTCCATATTTATGAATACAATAATCTCAACAATCTTCTTATAAACTTGCCAATAATTTTGACACCTAACTGACTGACATCTAACTAAAAATTAAAGACATATATACAATATATATTTATTGATACAGAGTAGAGTTCATCTATGACACATTTATGAATGCCCGTGCTGCAACTGAATCAGGGTGCCCCCTCCTTATTAAGATTTTTTCAAAAAAAAAAGCACAATCTGAAAACAGGGGAAGAAACAAAGAAAACAGGGCATTTATTAAAAAAAAAAAATATCTCTTTTTATTGATTCTATGGGAGAATTGTCTCTTTTTATTGATTTCTTTGCCTTACAAACTTTTTGTTCTGCCACAATTACAAATCATCATTCAAAATAGAGTTTATGCATAACTAGTAGTAGTTCAGAGATTTGCATAACAATCTATTCTTGGATGCCAATTCTACATAAATTTTAAAAGATTAAAAATACACACAAACACAATAGAATAATCTTTATTGATATTTCAAAATCTATTACAATTTGCAGGTTTACTTTTCAAACAACAATGAAACTCTATAAAATAGAGTTCACACCCCTTTTCAATAAGCTTTTAACACTTCTTGTGTGAGCAGCATCCTGGATCGGGAAACTGGCCCTCGCAACTCGTATGCGATGCAGACTGTGACTTCATCTTATCCAGATTGTGCCTGCTGCCAGAGACAGTCAGAAAACAAATAACAAAAATGAGGAGGATTACCAATTTCTTAAGAATCGACTTGTCCATTATATTCGCAGTTCGGGCCTTGGAGAAGAAACACAGATTCACAAACTGGTGCGTTACGTTGTAAGTTGATAATTATTCAGAGAAGAACCAAAACAGACAGTGTGTTCTAATGATTGAGAGAACAGAGAAGCAGGATTTAAAATGACGATCTACGGCTAAATGGTTTCTTAATATAGGCTTATAGAGGCATCATGAATTTTTGGTGTTAGTTTCCTGGAAGACTGTTATGAAAGCACGAGGACGATGCGATATAATTGAATTCCAATAACGAGGATTTTCAAACTCGATCCAGCAAAACGAAAATATTTTGAAAAAAGCTTTATTACAGATTTATTTGCGTATACGCCGCGTCTAGCATTTGCCACGCGTATTATAAAAGATTCGTATGATAGCCATGCAAATAAGACAAGAAATCACATAAAAGAAACAGTTTAAGGAGAAAGCCGCTTATCATTACTCAGAAGTCAGCTTCGAAATGCGAAGAAATTACGGTTTCAGAAAAGTTTAACAAGTGGGTTCGATTCATTCTAAAATGGTGGATGTTGTGATAATTTTGTAGGGGAATCCCAATTATCTGTATTTGGGGTGGGTTTCCAATCGGTTTCGTTCCACATTGAGGTGTCGGTTACCGTAATGCATTGTATCGCAGTTGGCGGGAAACGGCTCTCTCACAACTCGAATTAAAGTAGCATGTCTATACATTTGAGAAATTTATATAAAACATGCTAGAGATTTCAATTTTTAAACTATACAACATAAAAAATATTATTGAATGAGTACTTCTACTACTTTATTTATTTAATGTACTTAAAATTATAACTACCGTTTCTAGCTTTTTTTTAAATGTGATATGTGTGTGCTATATTATATTCTTTTCTAGAAATAAATTTTATATATTTTAAAAGTCTAATATTTATACAGTTGGAATTAGGCATAATTAAAACATTATTGTAAGCAATCAGATCACGGGTACTATAGATTTATTAAATAAATGAGACTATAACAGCTTTTATATAGGAAGATCTTGCGACAAACTATAATGCGACAAGCAAATATGAAAGAAACTATTTGTAGGAGGATCTTTCAAGGAGAGAGTATACAACTGATAGAGGCGTCATGAATTATTCACGTTAGTTTCCATGAAGTTTGTAATGAAAAAAAAATTAAAATTAAAGAATAAACATTATCTAATCTAGATTTAGCATCTCAAAGAAAGATCTTGATTTTATGATTGCACATAATTAAATTTAAAAAAATAAGGCAATCAAGCAAGAGACTACATTGTTAAGTTAAATTACATATAAACCAAGTAAGATTATCTTATAGAAGTCCATACCAAAGCACCTAGGTGTTATATATCCAATGAAAGAATAAAAAGTTAAATTAGTTTTTGAAAAAATAGAGTTTGTTAATAAGATAAAAATATATATAGCACTCCAAAATGTGAAATTTAACTATTACATAGGTTACATCTTGGTATTTGTCATGTACCATCCAATGCCACATGGTCTATTCTATAATTACCATCTTCTTCAGAATTTAAAGCAATATCAACTTGGAAATATGAGCTTTCTAAGAGTGTTAAGGTTACTGGAATCACCAAATTTGAAAAGAGCTCACACCATGAAGTGGAAAACTTGGATAATTGGAGTTTATCTTAGATTTCGTAGTATACAAGAGCTTGAAAGAACTTCCAAAGGAAACAGGAAAACTCAAGAGACTTAGAAAGTTTGATATGACATATTTTATTTTTGTTTGATCAAGTTACCAATAATTGTTTGTGAGCTAAGTTCACAATCTTTTTATTATGATGAAATAATTGGGAGGTAGTAGTTGCAGGTCAAGAACAATTCTATTTCAGAGCTTAGAGTTAAAATTGTTCAAGTATACTTCAGTTTCGATTGGCTTAGAGTTGGTAGAAATAATTTTTGGCAAACCTTTGTAGGGTTCAAGGTAAACACTTCCAAAAAGTTATTTTTAAAATTGTCTTTTCAAATAGAATATTATTATCTAAAATTGATTGAGAGAGGGAGATAAATAGGGAGAGGTGGAGAGGAACAGATGTAGGGATGTAGAAAAAGTGGGAGAGCATGAGATAGAGGTTGTGATATAATAATAGTTAAGTATTTTGTTTTATGATAAGCATGATAACAACATTTTGTAATGCACTCACATTATTTTTGGGTAGTGACAAAACCTAAGCTTGGTCACAACCAAGACATAACATGAACATATTATAACATTCTTTTCTTATTCCATATTTTTGTACATGCACTAATGTCTCTAGCCAAATTATTGTTGTTGTTGTTGTTAGTATTTCCTTATAAGCCTATACAATTGACTTAATTATCTATCTAGTATTGGATAGATGTTTAGTTTGAAATTACTATAATTTACTAATCATCCCATATGGAAAAGTGAGGTTAATGGATAAAAGATTCTAGATTTACTATTTATTCATTTTACTTGTATTATATACATGATGGATTGAGTTGGATGTTATTAATTCCTAAGTATTTAGTCAAGAATATCAAAAAATAAATAAATATAAAAGTTTTTTATTATGGTAAAAACAGGTTTTGAATGGGGCCCGAAACCATATACATTCAGTTTTTGAAGGGAATTGTAACCCTAGGAATAATAGGAAGAATTAGCTTAGATCTAAGTGAAATGGTTTGGAGAAAATGAAAACCTTACAATGCCCCCCAGCACATAATGCCAATAGAACTACCAGTAGCACAAATCCAGCAAAACAATAGCAGCCAAACGAAGGATACATAGAAAGTCTCAAGCTGTTGAATCCAAACGAGTAAAGCCAATGCTTTACAACAACATCAAGTATCTAGGGTTTTCAGGCTCCCTAAACCGGAACAAAGAAAGGGTTTTATAGCAGGCACCCACAACCTAGATGAGACAAAGTATGAAACAACATTCATACTAACCCAAACAAACTAAAAATCCAAAACCTAGGATTTTCCTTTGCCTCCCTTCTTCTAGGAGCAGAGAGTCATATCAAAATGTAGAGGGGAATTTTTATTATGTTTACCTATAACAGTAGTCCATCCCTCCTCTACCGAAGAAGCTTTCTCCTACCAGTTAGAAGAAGGAGAGGAGTCAACCACAATAGAACCAGCATGAGAAGTCTGGATAGAACCTATAGCGGCCACACAGCCAGTGCCAAACTTCCCAGCACCAAAAGGAGCTTCCAAAATAGAACCGGATGGAAGGAGGCCAATAGACCTAGCAGCCTCAACAGACAATCCAGCACCTATACTACCAGTAGGTGGAACACAACACCCAGTAGAGCCAAAAGTAACAAGAGGAACACCCACAACAGAAGTATTACTTCTAGTAAGAACACAACTAGTAGAGAAACCAGTAGAATCAGAGACCCCAGCAAGAACAAAACCAGCTGGAGAAACCCCAACATCAAAAGAATTGTTGGCAGACAAACCAGTAGTTCCAGCAGAAGTAACATCAGCAAAAAAAGTAGGAGAAGGAACAGGAACAACCATAGGACTAGAGACAGGGCCAACAACCTGCTCAACCACATGCGTGAAGCTCTGAACCTTCTCCACCGTATAGTGATGAGAAGAGGCCCCCTTCCACCATGAAGTAGTCTTATTATGTCTCTGAAGATCACATTGAGAGGCAACATGACCAGTCTTAAAGCATCTTCTACATCTAAAGGAGAGGCCTTCATAGTCCAATTGTTGAATCCAACTTCTACCCTTGGGATTAAAAAATTAATCTCTGAAGGCAGGCCTTTTGAGGTATCAATATCCACTAGGATACGAGCATAAGTAGAATGGAATAAATCTGAAGATTTCTCATCCACCATTAACATTTCCCCAATAGCATCCCACACAGTCTCCAGAATGGAGTCAATCCAAAGATGGAGGGGAAGATTAGGAAGCCTAACCCAGATAGGGTGCAAATCAAACGATTGGGAAGATGGAGAAAAATCAAAATGCCATGGCTTCAACAATAGCATAAAATGATTCTCCCAGCTAAAGAATTTTTCACACAAAATAATATTTCTATTCTCAGCATTATCAAATTTAGCCACGAAAAAGCCTTTAGCCATAGGGAAGATATGGACTGTACCAGAGATTAGAGGTTCCCAATGACTAGAAATCCAAGAATGAAGATTAGGCAGAGAGGGCCAGAAACCCTTGAATTTGCAAATCAACCCATGCTCAGAAAAAATAGAGGTTGCCACATCAATCTCAGAGAGAGTATCCTCATCCAGCTCAATGGAAATATGGGGGTTGACTAGAAAGGCACTATGAGGAATGTCATTAATAGTAGAGCGAGCGGGAGCAACAGTGGTATTTCGAGTAGCAGCAGGCAACCAAACATTGACTGTCACAGAATCCCTAGCCAGATTAACCAGCATCACCCTAGCAAGACCATCGACCAACAAACCCCCAGCAGAAGTACCAGCAACTGGCGATCCCTCAGCGGCTAGCGTTGCCTCAATATCCAGCAAAACTTGAGAACCTCCAGCAACCTTCGAGGCTTGCAGCTTCCCAGGAATGCCTCCAGCATGAGACAGAACCCTAGCCAACTCTACCAATGTCACACCAGCAGATAGCAAAGCACCAGCAACCTGCGAACCCCCAGCATAAGCACCATCACCTGGTGAACATCTAGCGACCAGTGTCACCCCAGTACCAACAACCTTCGAACCTCCAACAGAAGCACCAGAGACCTGGGAACCCCCAACAGAAGCACCTGCGACCGGCAAACCCCCAGCAACCAGCGTCACCCTAGAACTAGCAGAATCTCCAGTGACCTTCAGACCCCTAGTAGAAGCACTAGCGACCGATGAACCCCCAACAACCACCGTCACCCCAGCACCAACAACCATTCCAATGATTTCTCTAATAATAAAGTATAAAAGTTGTTCATTATTGTGTATAAGTATTAAGAAATTTATTAATTTTTATGTCTATCTCGTTTAGATAGATTCCTATTCTATAAAGGCAAAAAGGAAGATTTGATTTAAGAGGAAAAGAAGAAAGGAAACCTTTTGAATTTTTTTTACAACTTTCGAAGTTGTTAGATAACTCAATGAACTAAATATTTAGTTCTTAATTAGAGTAAGGTATAGTAAGAGGTATATAGTGACAAACAATTGCGATTATATTAAACAATGACTACCACTAATCTATGTGACACAATCTATTATTTTAGCTTTGTAATTATCTCATTAAGATATATAGGAATATCCTCCTTTGTCCTATATAGCCAAAACTATAGATGAGTGGCCCACTCATGTTATTCTATTCATAATTTATTCCAACTACATCATTAATCAAGCCTTGCTATTATTAAATAACATCAATTGTTGGATTTAGGTCTAAATATTGATCTTTAGAGTTGAATGTTAAATTTGTATCACCAACATCACCATTAAGAGTCGAGTGGGGTTTTCTACCTAAGAGAGGCTTAGTGGGATAGCCTTACCAATTAGATATCCAAAGAATTTAGTATCCACCATATAAGATTATGTTGAAATATAGGTCATCCTTTACAACTAAAGTCGACAAAACTAAATTATTGATATTAGATGCTATTGAAAATGAGGCGACCAAAGGTTACAGTCAGTAATGCCTTAATTTCTTGGATGAATTTGGGTCCAATGTAGATCTTACTAAGAATGATGGAAACTAAGGGTCGTCTAGTTTTATCATAATCTTTCTCAAAGTCTATTTTGACAATGACAACTTGTTAATTGAATTTCCCAACCCTTCCATAATTTCCAATACAATAATATTTTTCACTTGCAAATTTTATTTGTTTGAACCATGTTTCCTCCATATGAATAACCAATAGGAGAATATGTCTATCGCCAAGTACAAAGGCCCCTATGCAATTATCTCATAGAAAAGTTTCAAGAGTGATTACTCTTTGATTGTATATTAAAGCTTAAACCTATCAACTTTGGTATGATTCAATATTATACTATTCACAATAACCCTAGATATTCTAAATCAAAAGCTTCACTATACACCTTTTTTGAATCATGGACAAAATCATATATTATAATTTTGTTGAACTCATTGGAAAAGCTATTGAAATCATATATTATAATTTTGTTGAACTCGTTGGAAAAGCTCTAATGAAATGGTCACATCAGACTTGTGGTGAATCTTCTCTTATCAATGGTTATCGATCATTAAGAAAAGGACAAGTGCAAGTTGTAGTATCAAACCACCATGCAATCCAATCTATGCCACCTTAGGGGTCACCTAACATAAGGTTCTAAAAATGGTTTATATGTGCAAGAGAAGGCTTGCAAGAAAAAGAAACATTTGCAAATACTTTTTCTCTTAGGTAATTAGGCTTGCTAGCTTCTTTGGAGGGATAAGCATATTCTTATAGAGCCACCGCCACTTCTCTTGCATTATCATTAGCATTGAGATAAGAATGTTTGTAGGTGTCAAGGTTTTAGTAAGTTTTTTCATTAGTATATCTTGCATTATGAATATCAATTTGAAAACCCTTTATTTAAACCATTATAATGATATTTATAATTATCTCATATTATACATGAATTAAAAGACATTCAATTATTTTAACTTAAAAAAATTACAAACTAAAATAAATGTTATATAATTACATTGAGAGGTGTAACTATACAATGGCACCACAATTTTTTATCACTGTCATAAAAATGAAAAAAAATAAGATTGACGTTTCCTTTCTTATCTAATCAGAAATAACAATGTTTTTATATTTTTTAATATTATTTTATAATTGTTAAAGATTCTTTAGATTTGATATCTTTCAATATTTTCTACATAAGTTTTATTTATAAAATATAAATATACTAATAGATATCATCATTTTATCATTGTATTATTTACCATAATAGAATATTTCCAAAACACTTTGGCTTAAATATGTTATATAAAAAATAAAATAAAAGATTGTCCATAAAAGTAGACTTAGCAACGATAAAACAAAACGTTTGAAAATATTTTTTTACATGAAACAAAACGTTTGAAAAGTCAACTTCCTATGTGCCTGTATGGAAGCAATCGGAACCACTTTCAACAGATGTCCTTCTAACATCATATTTAAGATAAAGATTAAAGGAACGCGACAAGACAATACGAAACCATTTCGAGGAAACATTTTTGACACATTCCTGCGAAAGAGAGTGCAGCGAACCAGGAAAGATCTCTTACACATTCTTGCGAAAGTGAGTATGAAAGGGAATAAGTTCAATCAATGCACATTGTAGACTCAGTCGCGTCTACGCTGAGAATGCAGATTCCAATGTAGCTTCAATGGCCGTACTATTTCTTATATAAAGAAGACACTTCTGTTAGCCTTGCAAAGAGAAGAAATCGCAGAAAAGAAACACTGAAAGGACAAGCCGCTCAGGATTAAGCAGCAGTAAAAAGCTTCAAATCCAAGAGAAATTAACACTTTCCAAGCTCTATGCATAGCGAATCGCACAAGGCTTGGCAGAGGGCAACTAAGAAGATTTCTAAACGAAAATATACATCACATTTTCACAGAAAAGGGCCCAGTATTTACTCCTTATCAGATGTACTCACTCAGTATCTGCAGTATGCCCATAATTTTGTCAGTAATAACTCCTTAGATGGTGTAATCAAGGAATGTTTCTTAGACTTGCGATTATTTCCCGGGGACAGGAAAATCTGTGCTGATGCACTTTTGGACATTTGGGTTTATGTTAGAAAGCTTCAAAGGCATGATGCTTTTACCGTCTTATCAGAACTTGAAAGCAGAAATCTGTTCAATTTAACTAGCAACTCAAGGTAATTGCCTTTGCTTTAATACAATTTTCTATATTGGGTTTCTATTAATCATATTTCTCAACAGTAAGGTGACATGCTTGCACTTAACAGGGGAAGTACAGCAACTTCGTATGGACATGGAAATGCTTCAGAGCTTTACTTTTCCCAGCGTGATGGAATTCGAGATTTCGCTTTGTATTTGGGACACCATGACAATATATCCCACCCCAAGAGGTTGGTCATAGAAAGGAAGAACTTTGCTTCGTTAAAGAATTGGGAGCTGCTAAGAGATAGAGCGTTTGATACTCAATTTCTCTCCATTCTCACCGGTAAGTTATTCAAAAACTCTTCCACGTCCATTTTGGTCCAGAAAAACATTACTTTGTTTTCATGTTCATTGTTGATCTCCAATTATAGGGAAAAAATTAAATTTCAAAATTGATTTTCAGAATTACATCACTTTTCTAGGTCACTTGGCTGCATGTGCGTGAATTTCACATACATAGCTAGTAGTCATTATTAGTGCACAAATTTCTAATTAGATTTGCTTTGTATATAATACATGCAGGCCCTATGGAGGAAAATGACTGGTATGATATGAACTTCCCTGAAACAGAGACTTTGTTGTTGCTCTTTGATTCGACAGAATACTTTCTTCCCCCATTTCTGAAATCCATGAAGAATTTGAAGTTTCTGATGATATCCAATCGCGGTACGGATAAGGCAACAGTGAAAGGTCTAGATGTGTTATCTTCACTCACTCAACTCAAGAGTGTCCGCTTGGAGAGGTTGATTTCACCCCTTGGTGGAAAACAGAGCATTCAAGCACTGCAGAATATAGAGAAGCTATCTTTGAGCTTATGTGAAGGATTTGGAAATATATCCACATTCTCCAAGCTACAAGATTTTAACCTCGATCACAGCAATAATTTGGAGGAATTACTTCCTGGTATCTGCAATATAACCTCCACTCTGTCATGCTCTATCACCAACTGCCATCAGCTTCAAAATTTACCATATGATTTTGGAAAAATGAGCAATGTAAGAATGTTAAGGTTATCGGCATTACCACTCCTGGAACAGCTTCCTGCATCAATTGGGAAACTTGAACAGTTGGAGTATCTAGACATTTCACTGTGTGAGGGGTTGAAAGAACTTCCAAAGGAAATAGGACAACTCCAGAAATTGAAGGAGCTTGATATGAGAGAGTGTTCCCGCCTGACAACGTTACCTTCAACTGTTTGTGAACTGAGTTCTCTGAAGATCGTTACCTGTGATGAGAAGATTGGGAAGCAGTGGTTGCAGGTTAAGAACACTTCTATTCCTGAGCTTAGAATTCAAATTGTGGAAGCACAGTTTAGTCTGGATTGGCTTGACGATTGACTTTTATCTTTCATGTTGAAGAATAAGATCTAAGGATCTTGACATCCTTTATAAATGTTTTTCATTAGTTTCATGTTCATGGGCACAAATCAATAAAAGGCCCTCTAGATTTTCAGCCTAATATTATGATCAATTTTAATGGCAGATTAGTGCAGTAAACAGTTTTTTACAGGATTGTAAATACATAACGAACGTACTGTCTCTCCCAGGACAATTCTTTGTTATGCATAAACTTGGATGTGGGTGTGTGTAAATCGGCGTGTGTTGTCCGCACAGAATATAAATTTAATCTCCATCATTTCATGTGAATGTAGATTAAATTAATCAAACCGCTCATAAGTTTACAATTTTCAGAAGTGTGTTATATGTACAAATTACACAAAATATATAATAAGAAAATACTTTCTTGAATGTGCCATACTGCAATGTTTGTTAATAGTACTAAATAATTGAATCATGTGCTCTGAGGAGTTATGCTTATGTTAGTTTGCTGTCAAATAGTTCAAATTAAGTGTTAAATTATATTTAGGTTTGTAGGAAGTCTTTTAGGTTGAGATTATCACCAAGTCCTTATCTCATAACACAAGATACAAAATCAAGCAAGACTGTTGCAGCACAAACAAAGATGTTAGAACATCCTGGTGTTATTTATTCAATTTAAAAATAGAAATTTAAATAGGTATTAGAATAGATAAAATTTATTAAAAAGATAAAGACTCTAAAATATGATAGAGAATTAAAATATTGAATTTTATTTTTCTAAATTCTCTATCTTCCTTTTTCTTATAGATATTCATGAAGAAGCATAAAATCAATTAGATAAGATTCAATATCTATAAGACAAGGTAATCAAAGGAATCAATTAATTGAGTTTTCAATTAACAAATATTTAATATAAGAAAATAAAAGATAAAAATAGAAAGTTTTAAGTTAGAAAATGTTCAACATTATGGTCTAAGAATTCAAATAAGTCTTTGCAAATAAGATAGAAGCCCTGAGTAAACATGGAAAAATTGTGATTGAATTCCTTATCGGGACAAGGATTAGAATGAAAAAAATGTATAACATTATTGGTGTGGAATGGGTATAGTGCATATTAATAAAATTCAAAGAAATATACAAAAGTATCATGCAAATGAGGTTGACTAATCACAAAACTTCGATAGAATACCAAGTGCAAGAGGTTAATTGTGTTTTTATATCTCTAATTTGAGTCATCATGGGAGAGCTACATATTTACATAGAGTGAGGATGATGTGAAATTCTTGTACTTAGGTTTCTAACTAGATACATGAGTTTGTGCTTGTACTTAGATTTGTTGCTAGATAGACTTAACATGTTGAAAGCATGTTGTTCGTAAATAAAAGTATAGAGTACACTTTAATAGGTATATTGTCACTTTTTAGAGAGTGGTAAAAATAAATAATATTTAATTAATGGAAGGCTTGAAGAGTACATCAACTTGGAATTGAGAATATAGTTGTACAAAAATCATAGTTAAACTATAAATCACTTTATTATTCTTCCCACCCTGCCACACAAGTTGAACTAGGTGTACCATGCCAAATAAATAGTTTGAAAGAGAAGACAATATTATTGAGGCTAAATTTATTAAACATGTAGAATCCAACCTCTCTTTCATAAACTCTCCATCTCATTGGGATGTGCAATTCTTCTTAGATGCTACCGCAACCATGTTAAGGTTTGCATCAAATATATAGTAGGCCTCAAGTTGTTCATATGCAAGCTAGCACCAAAAAAGGGTCCTTTGAACTACATCATTCAAAGAATAGATTTGACAATCCCAAAGGCCTTGTAAATTTTGAGCATGGCCACAAAGCCTTCTTATAAGTGTCACAACCATGTAGCTTAACGGGGTTGCTAATTTGTAGGACCACAATTATCACCACATCACCAAATCCTTGCTCATGGTTTCATACAAAATGATACATGATAGGAAACCAACCACCTTAATCTCTTAAAAATAAAGAATGTCCAAAGGAGTAAATCTATCTTAATTCTCTCATACAACAAACTTGTATTGTGAATCTATCACACCCCTAACTTTATATAAGAAGTACTTGATTAAAAACATAGGTCTAATGATATTTCCTCGAACTCCAACCCTTTTAAATTAGAATAATTATTCTATGAGAAATTCACTTTTGTTTGATAGGGAGAACTTTCCAAATTGCATGACATTTCTTAGCAACAAATTCTCCTTCTTCCAAAACTCAACGAGGGTTGTAAGTTCAAGCGAAAAAAAGGGAGGGTTGTGAGAATCCTAATTGTCCTCAAAGGGGAATACATACATACATACATATAGATACACACACACACAGATATATATATATATATATATATATATATATATATATATATATATATATATATATATATATATATATATATAGTCATTTGTCAACTCTACATTTGTCACAAATGAGTTGGACTCCTTGAGAGCATGCAAGGATTAGTGGGTTTGTTTGGTTAGATATGACATGTTCATAATAGTATTGATAAAAAGCATGATTGTGTTGTTACCACATGTTAAGGATGCTTGTGCTTCTTACAATCAAGGTCTCTCAAAATAAACTAATAGCTCGTAATCTTCATTCATATAAATACTTTGATTAGGTTAATCCTTACTCTTAAAATGACATAGCTACTCCTTTCTTTAAGACAACATCTATGTTTAATGATTTCTTTTTTTAAAATTTTAGAATTTGAATATTTAGATTTAGTTTAAATAACAAAGATTTTTATATATTAAAGTGCGTGATTAAAGATGAATAAAATTTTAATCATTTACAACTAATAGTTTTAATAGAATTGTTATTCATTAGTATTATCCTAAGTATTTATTAATATGTATGATAAAAAATAAAATTGTTTATCATTCTAAGTAATATAAATAAGTCTTGTTGTGAATATTTTGATTGACAAATAGGAACAGTTAATATTAAACATGTGATCCTTAGGCCATAAACAGAAGAGGGAAAAGGAAACCAAGGAATTGCGTCCATAAGGGGGAAATTATGCATTTAATAAGAACAAAAAGAAGCAAATATTCAAAATAGATACAACAGAACAACATCAATTATATTATTCATCAACAATATTACATATTTATTAATACAATAATCTCAACAATCTTATAAACTGGCCTAGAATTTTGATACCTAACTATGACTAATTGACAACAAACTAAAAATCAAAGACATATACACAATATTTATTGATACAAAATAGAGTTTAGCTATGACACATATTTATTCATGATCGTGCAACTGAATCAGGGTGCCCCCTTCTTCTTATTAAGATTTAAAAGAAAACCACAATCTGAAAACAGGGGAAGAAACAGAGAAAACAGGGCATTTATTAAACACACAAAAAAAATCTCCTTTTATTGATTCTATGGGAGAATTACATTGTGCCTCAGTTAGGAGGACTCTTCTTTGCCTTACAAAGTTTTTGTTCTGCCACAATTACAAATCATCATTCACAATAGAGTTTATGCATAGTAGTAGTTCAGAGATTTGTATGGCAATCTATTTTTAGATGCCCATTCTATATAAATTTAAAGCACAAAAATACACAAACACAACAGAATAATCTTTATCGATATTCCAACGTCAATTATAATTTGCAGGTTTATATTTCAAACAACAATAAAACTCTATTTAACACTTCTTGTGTAAGAAGTGAGCAACTCCCATGCGATGCAGACTGTGACTTCATCTTATCCAGATTGTGCCTGCTGCCAGAGACAGTCAGGAAACAAATAACAAAAATGAGGAGGATTACCAATTTCTTAAGTCCATTAATATTCGCAGTTCGCCCCTTGGAGAAGAAACACAGATTCACAAACTTGTGTGTTGCGTTGTAAGTTAATAATTAATCAGAGAAGAATAAAAACAGACAAGTGTTCTAATGATTGAGAGAACAGAGAAGGAGGATTTAAAATGACGATCTACAGCTAAATGGTTTCATTATATAGGCTTATAGAGGCATCATGAATTATTCGTGCTAGTTTCCTGGAAGACTGTAATGAAAGCACGAGGACGATGCAATATAATTGAATTCCAATAACTTGACGAGGATTTTCAAACTCGATCCAGCAAAAAGAAAATATTAAAAAAAAAGCTTTACAGATTTCTTTGCGTATACGCTGCGTCTAGCATTTGCCACGCCTATTATCAAAGATTCGTATGATAGCCATGCAAATAAGACAAGAAATAACATAAAAGAAACATTTTAAGGAGAAAGCCGCTTATCATTACTCAACAGTCAGCTTCAAATTGTGAAGAAATTACGGCTTCTGAAAAGCTTTACAAGTGGGTTCGATTTTTTTTTAGTTTTTTGCAGTTCTGAAATGGTGGATGATATGTTCTGAAATGGTGGATGTTATGATAATTTTGTAGGGGAATCTCAATTATCTGTATTTGGGGTTTCCAATTGGTTTCATTCCACAATGTGTCGGTCATGGTTATGCATTGTATCACAGGTAATGGGAAACGGCTCTCTCACAACTCGAATTAAGGTAACAGAAAAACCTTGATGTGTTGCTGCTAGGAACTAGAAGTTGTCAACTTTATTCTAGAAACCAATCTTAAATGTATATAGAGATTAAAGTTTTCAATTAATATTATTTAATTAAATTAATTTATACTTTAAAATCATAAGCATCAATGATATTCAAGAGAAGAGGAAGGTCAAGGAGGTCTACCTCTTCTAGGAACCATTCCAGAGGGTCTAATGGACAACTCCCTAAATGCTTCCAAACATTTCAAGGACCTATAGAGACCGATTCCTAAATTTTGATATGGAGATCAACTGTGTGTCCTAGAACATTAAGGGGTTAGCGTCCCCTGATAGAAAGTATGTTGTTAACAGATTCATGAGAACATGGGAAAACCTTGATGTGTTGCTGCTACAAGAACTAAAAATTGTCAACTTTACTCTAGAAACCAATCTTAAATGTATATAGAGAAATTAAAGTTTTCAATTAATATTATTTAATTAAATTAATTTATATGTTGAAAAAATATAATCTTCCTTTAAATAAAAGACATTTGAATATATTCATATATATTAAAATAATAAATTGATTATTATATTTATATTTAGAAATAATATAATATATACATAATGATTGATATAAATATAAACTATTTATTTTGAAGTTAAAAAAGAGACCAGCTGAAAAAAAGAAAACAAGTTACATTATATGTAAAGTGATGTCTTTATGGTACGGTCAATACAGGAAGGTGTAGGCGAGCAGTAAAAGGTACCATGCATGATGGAGATAGGTCATCGAATATTATGATGATAACCAAAATGACCCAAAACGCGGTCATAAATGGCTCCTCTATCTTCTTATATTACTAGCAATCGCACCTTGGTGTGCAATAGGTATGTCATATTAATGTTGGAGGAACCAAAAATGGCACCTCTTTCCATCTCACTCTTTCCCATCTATATCAACCTTTTTTTATTTTTATATCTAGTTTTAAATATTAAATTATTTATATATTAATTATATATACATTAATCAAATAATTATATATCTTTCTTTCTTTTACTATTATTTTGATGACCATCTAGACAATCTTGTTCATTCCTACTATTATTACTTTGAGCTATTGCAACTACCACATTCCTTTCACTAATGCATAGATGGGGATAGCCTCAACCTAGAATACAAGGTCTTACTCTAGGCCATTTGGGAGAGACAAGATTTTGCAGTTAATGTCAAAGGTTTTATCCCAATCTTTTTTTGAGATCTCTGCCAGGGACGAGTATTTGGTGTTCATTACACCAACATCATTAATGATTGTGCATTGTCGAAGAGGTCAATCACTTGTGTTGGATCATATTTGTTGGCCCTAAAAGTAATTGCTACTATTGCAGGGGTGCCAAAATTTATTCTTGCCACTTCGTCTACCTTTTGTTGATCGGAAGAGTCAATGAACAAGATTTTGGCTCTTTTGAAATCCAAAATGATCATGGTCTACCTTCTTATGCCCTACATGCCTTCTTTCATAGATTATGTTTGTGCCCACATCACTCCCCAACATATATAAATTCCCAAATTACGCATATGCCATGTCAAAGGAACATTCTGGATGTTGGGTAGACAATGGTGTGCCATGTCACTCCCCCACACATATATAATTTTTTTATAACTTAGTTTATTTTTCCCCCTCATCGCAAGCAATTGTGAGTCGTTGGTGACTCGTAGAATATCTGGTAAAACTTGTACAAAGAAGGAAATTTGGATAATGATAATGAAAACATTGTCATTGTCACTTCCTCATTTTAAATTTCTAAACACTTGCATGACAAGTCATCAAATTTTCTAAACAAAAAGAGCAATGGCTACAATTTCTCAGAGTGAACAAAAATAGCAGAGGAAATGTGTAATCGAGTAGAGGATGCAAACATGATTGAAATAATATCTCAGTTTTTGCTTGGGGACAATGACTTATTTTCAATTGTCGCTATTTCAACTAAAGAGCATTAATACTCTGCAATTCCAATACACGAAGGAGAAGCTATTTTCTCCCATTCTATTTCTACTCTTCAACCTTTGAATGTCGTCTCAGATTCTACTGTTTGCGGCCCAAAATATCTATCAAATGAAAATGATATGACATTGGAGAAATTTGCAGATAGTAAGTGGAACTTAGTTAGTCCATCAGTAGAAAATGAAAAACGAGCAGAAGCAGTGATGTTGAACAAAGAGGGAGAAAAACATTATAGAGGAGCAAGGCAAAATTATGCTGCAGTGATTTTGATTTATTGGTGTTCTCTTGTTTGTTGTATTCATGTGTTTTGGTGAGGATTGTCAGGGATTTGAGGTAGAGAGGAGGGTAGATCATCTTGTAGGCAGAAAATGCCAAGGGTTTCATTAGAGTTGTATGTTCCTATGTCTTTTTTCAATGGCAATCTTTTTCTTGTGTTTAATGTGAAAGCGTGATGCAAAGCGGATGGAAACTCTAACTACCACAAGGAGTCTCGAATATGAAACTTCTATGTTTCTTCCCCGGGCGCCGCAATTAAGCAAAGAAAACATTTTTGAGTGAAATCTTAACTCATTTTGAGCGTGCATGGAATAGTGGTATATGTTTGGTAGTTGGGCACACTTTTCATGCAACTTGAAGTCGACATAGGAAGAAAGTTTGCATTGAAATCCAAGGTTGGCTCCATCTTTTTCAATATGATCAGAATGGCGAAAAGGTGAGAATTGCCTAACTCAATTCGGCACCTAGTGTAAAAACCTTAGAAGTCTTTCATAGCGAATTCAAGGCCCCTGCGCTTGTCCAACAGAGAACCTTGGTCCTTTGCCCTAGAAAATTTTCTAATGGATTGTTCGGCTTTTACAGAAATTGGATTTTTGTGCCCAAGATGTTGATGATATAAAATAATATATAATCACCATCTCCAGGATTTACATTAAATAAAGCCAAATACTTTCAACTTTTATTACTATGCGAATTGAAAAACCGAAATGGTGTCGTTTGTGAATGTTCTCGTGACTGGCACAAAGCTTGTTGGGGCTTCCTTTCGCCTATAACAATTTATTCTTGTAAACCCTAATTATGTTATGTTTTAAAATATTATTCTTCTAAACTCTAATAATGCCATGTTTTTAACGATTATTCTTCTAACAGAACTAATTTACAGGATTAACAAATTGAGCGGCTTTATAAGCAAGAAGCGATGGAATTTGGTAGGAATGAAAGGAGGGCGTGAAAGAGAGAGGACTACTATCAATTACTAAATTTCATGATTTTCTTCCCTAAAATCTAACTTCTGATTGAATCAATTTTTCATTCTTTACGATGAAAAGACCTCATCATTTATGTTGCTTTTTAACAAATTATTTATGCAATTTTTGAATTGTAACTGGTGAATATATCGGTCAATTTTTTACTTCATTTTAAAATTTTTTAATTCTTTACAATGAAAATGCCTCTTTCTATTTCTTTTTTATAGATTCTTTACGGAATTGTTGAATCAAAGTTTAACTTCATCTTTAATAGAAAGAACAATTTCGAAATGCATTTTGTTCTCTTATTTCTTCCTTAAGCTTTAATGTTAATTTCTAGTCAACAAAAATTACCCATTTCCACTAGAATATTGTAGAGTTTTTAATATTTATAGTTTTATTTTGAATTTCTTATCTATTATTTTTTAGTTTTTATTTGCAAATCCTACTCCATGAATTCTTTGCCCATTGTTTCGGTTTGGTTGCACACAGTTAATTAATAAGTACAATAAATGATACAGTTGAGTGCTGCACAGACAATGGTGTGAATGAGTGGGGGAGGAGCCTGTGTGGAGAGAATCCTAGCAAACCACTTGCAAACAAAAATGCCTAAGATGAAGTGGACACAACTATTAAACAAAGAATATAAAACCAAGAAAGAAAGCACCTGCAAAAGAAAAAAAAGAACAGTTTTCATATACAGAGAGAAGGGGCTGCGTTGGAAATAGGGAGACGAGGGTTTTCTAGTTGTATGTTGTTGGTCATTAGTGGATAGGAAAACAAAGATTTGAGTAGCATTTATTTCAGAGAGAACAGTGAGCTACACTGGAAGAGAAGATACAAAGAAAATGGCAAGGAAATGCTATTAAAACTGCTTTACAGTTCCCAACTCAAATTCTGAAGCTAGCTAAAACTAGTCATGTTGATGATGTGTACAGAAATACAACCAAATACTTGCCACAAAATACAAAATCTGAGCTATCTTTGCAGTCACATTGCCACAAAATACAGTCGACACTAGAATTAAGCCCTGGCTTAATTAAGAAGAGGGTCAAAGAGATGTGACCGCGTTGAATGCAACAAATGCAGTTCTGCAGGTATAAATTCAAGATATTTACCAATGTCCTTCTTCTTGTGCCCCAAATGGGAGCTTGGAATAGGGTATCGATATGCATCAAAGCATAATAGAAGCCAGGTTTTTGTCAAATATTAGAGTTGGAAATGCACTGGTAGACATGCATCCAGGACAGATTGACGGTGGAGGAAATCCATTTAGCGGAGACAGTAGATACGTCTGGCAAAACGACGAAAAGGGGCAAAGAGAAGCAGTCAACCAAAAGGGAGGAGTAAGGATCAACGGACCAAGCAGCTACAATCGTCGTCCATTGGTACGACTAACATGATAGTCGTTGATATTGTTTTCGCAGAGAAAGTAAACTATCGAAATTGGGGAAAAGAGTGACAGCTAGCAGAGTCAAGAGCACCGACGCAGCAAGTACACTGTCTAAACCAACTAACTCTGATAAGACGGTTCTGGAAACAATCTTGCGGCTCACACTCTCCCAATGGCAGTCATTGCCTTCTCCACCATTTTCACCCGTCCGATGAACTAAATCTGCTCAAACGCGTTCATAGTAAAACGCCTACGGCGTAATGAAAGCTAGTTTCCGGAGGGTCGGGAAATGAGAAGATGGCTTCCTACGTGCCCAAATGGAAAAAGCGCAGTAGCAGACAACGCGACTTTGTTAAATGCGAGAAGCAAATACGAAACCATGGAGATATTGCGAGGAAATATTCATGGGAATTCTTGCGAATTAGAGTATACAACTAATAAGGCGTCGTGAATTATTCAGAGAATGAAAGCATATGGAAGATACGTTTTAAGTGATCAGTGAGAGAATGAATGAGAAAGCAGCCTTAGAATTGAATTCCAGCAACGTTTTTAATGGGGATTATCAAACCGTTAGCACGAGAAAAAGCAAATTCAGATTTCTTGGCGTACACGCTGACGATGCCAATTTCATCGCAATTTCAGCAAAACCAAGTCCACGCTGAGGATGCCGATTTCGTTGCAACTTCAGTAAAACCAACTTCTATAAAAAGCCACTTGTATTATCCTTGCAAAGAGAAGAAATCGAAGTAAAGAAAGCACTGTAAGTACAAGGGGCCAAGGATTCCGCATCACTAAGTTTCTAATCCGAAAGAAATCGACCCTTTTGTAAATACTTTTGACAAATGATTTCGGTGATTGCAAGCTCTATGCAAGCGGCATCGCACAAGGCTTGGAAGAGGGCAGCGAACAAGATTTGTAAAAGAAAATATCGATCAGTTTATCACAGAAAAGGGTTATATACTTTGCCGCAGATCAATGTTGACTTCTTATCAGATGTACACAAAGGATGTCTCTTAGACTTGGGATTGTTTCCCGCAGACAGGAAAATCTGTGCTGATGCCCTTTTAGACATTTGGGTTTATGTTGAAAAGCTGCAAAAGCCTGATGCTTTTGCCATCTTATCAGAACTTGCAAACAAAAATCTGTTAGATTTATCTGGCAATCCAAGGTAATTGCCTTTGATTTTATATATTGGATTTCTTTTAATTATGTTTTTCAACACTAAACTGACATGTTTGCACTTAACAGAGGAAATACATCAATCGCGTATAGAAATGCTTCTGAGCTATTCGTCTCCCAGAGTGATGTAATGCGAGATTTGGTCTCGCATTTGGGACACCAGGAAAATATACTCCACCGCAAGAGGTTGTTCATCGAAGGGAAGAACTTTGGTTCGTTACAGAAATGGGAGTTGCTGAGAGATTGAACATCTCATACACAAATTCTCTCTATTCTCACCGGTGAGTTATTCAGAAACTCTTACCCATTTTGGTTTAGACAAATATTTCATTGTAATATTTAAATTTTCATTCTTAATCTCCAACTATTGAGAAGAATTACATTTCAAAAATAATTTTCTGAATAAATTAGTTTTGCATCAAATTTCTAATTTAGTTGCTTGGCATGTCCCTGAATTTCGCATACTTAACTAGAAGTTAGTATTACATCACAAGTTTTTAACTGGATTCGCTTTGTAATTAATTCATGCAGGCCCCATGAGGGAAAAGGACTGGTATGATATGAACTTCCCTGAAACAGAGGCTTTGTTGTTACTCTTCACTTCAACGGAATACTTTCTTCCCCCATTTCTGAAATCCATGAAAAAGCTAAAGTTTCTGATAATATCCAATTGCGGTACAAACAAGGCAGCAGTGAAAGGTCTAGATGTGTTATCTTCACTCACTCAACTGAAGATTGTCCGCTTGGAGAGGTTGATTTCACCCCGTGGTGGAAAACAGAGCATTGAAGTACTGCAGAACATAGAGAAGCTATCTCTGAGCTTATGTGAAGGATTTGAAGATATACCCACATTCACCAAGCTACAAGATTTTAACTTAGACCACAGCAATAATTTGGAGGAGTTACCCCTGGGTATCTGCAATATACCCTCCATTCTGTCCTTGTCTATTACCAACTGCCATCAGCTTCAAAATTTATCAGATGATTTTGGAAATATGAGCACTCTAAGAATTTTAAGGTTATCGGCATTACCATGTCTGGAACAGCTTCCCGCATCAATTGGAAAACTTGAACAGTTGGAGTATTTAGACATTTCACTATGCGAGGGCTTGAAAGAACTTCCAAAGGAAATAGGAGAGCTCAAGAAATTGAAGGAGCTTGACATGAGAGAGTGTGCTCGTTTGACGAAGTTACCCACAACTGTTTGTCAACTATGTTCTCTGAAGCTTGTCACCTGTGATGAGATGATTGGGAAACAGTGGTTGCGGGCCAGGAACACTTCTATTCCTGAGCTGAGAGTTGAAATTGTGGAAGAATACTTTAGTTTGGATTGGCTCGATGTCTGACTTCTTTTTTTATTTCTCGTCTTGAAGGACGAGAACCAAGAATTTTTACATACTTGTAAATATTTTTTATAATTTTTCAAGTTCACTGGCCAAATTAATATAAAGTTATCTATATTTTAAGCCTGTGGCCATGATTAATTTTTGTGGCAGTTCAGTGCAAGAAACATTCTTTACTGGATTACATATTAATAATGAACATATTTTCTATCCCAACACATAACCAAATAAACTTGTCCTCGCAGCAATAAAATTTGATCTCCTTCATTTACTGTGAATGTGCCTTAAATTAATCGAAATGCACATTAATTTCCTATTTCCAGCACCGTCTTGTATGTACAAATTTGTCAAAATATATGATTAGAAAGTATTTCCTGCAATTCCTGTTAGAATAATAAATAATTGAGTCATGCACATGCTGTTGATGCCAAGCAGTTTCAATTAAATGTCATCTTTGATTTTAGATTTCTGAAGAATTGTTGAGTATTATAAAAATATCTATTTATATTTTAACTAGCTTTTATTAAACATATTAAACATTTACCCTTTCCTCGACTTAACCTATACATTTAGCTTTTATAAAGGATATCACCATTTTATTTTTTAACACAACACTAGAATACTTCGAAAATAGTATAATTTAAATATTCTACTGAAAAAATAAAATAAAAGATGGGCCCATAAAAAGAAAACTTAGGAATAATAACTAAGAAAACCCAAAATGCAGTGGTAAAAGGCTCCTATATCTTTATATGAGGAAAACAAAATTTTCATGTATTCAGGTCAAACAAAATGTGGGAAAAGTCAGCTTCCTTCATGCCCGAACCCAGACTACCTGATTTTCTTATTAATTTATTCAGCCACTTCCACAGATGTCCTTAATAAAATCACATTTAACATGAAATGAATGCGACAAAGAAATACGAAACAATTTCGAGGAAATATCTTTAGCACATTCATGGGAAAGACAGAATGAAAGAAGGGAAATGAAAAATCCACGCAAATTCATGTGAGGAACAAGGAAAGATCTCTTATAGATTCCTCCGAAAATGAGTATGAAAGGGAATAAATGAAATCTATGCACAATGCAGTCTCATTCACATATACAAATAGAACGCAGATTCCATTGTAACTTCAATAGTGACACGTTTATTTCTTATATAAAGAAGACAGTTCTATTAGCCTAGCAAAGAGAATCAATTGCAGAAAAGAATTAACACTGAAAGGAAAAGCCGCTCAGGATTACACAACAACACAAAGCTCAAATCCAAGAGAAATTAACTCTTTCCAGAATACTCTATGAAATGTTGTGATTGATTACAAACTCTATGCATGGAGAATCGCACAAGGCTTGGAAGAGGGCAACAAACAAGATTTCTAAACAAAAATATGCATCACATTATCCTAGAAAGGGCTCCTTATCAGATATATTGTGTCAGTAACTGCAATATGCCCTCCACAAACCTCAACAAACATTTGCCAGTGCGATATTTTACCTTTGGACTCTTTTTCAAAGAATCTTTGTAGCATGAATGAAATCACAACAAACATTTACTAGTGCGATATTTTACCTTTGGACTCTCTTTCAAAGAATCTTTTGTGACGTGTATGAAACCTCAAAAAAACACTTACCATTGCGCTCTCCGCAACAGAAGGATAAAGTGAAGGCAAATGAATATTCTCATTACACAAGGGAAACACAAACAATGTGCCGTTCTCAGGATTCCGTGTGCGGCGTTGTATAGCTGTGTTAGAACCCATAGAATGAGTTTCAGTATGTTCAGAATTTTGAACTCGTACGCGTTTGTAGTCCAACTGTTAGGATAATTGCCTTCCAAGCAATAGACCCGGGTTCGACTCCCGTCAAATGCAATGAGTGCACACAAAATGCTTCTAACTTTTTGAATGAATATCGTTTCTTCGGGGTCAGAATGAACGGCAAAAGTTTTGCAAAAGTTTTCCAAACCAGAGTCTGTCGTGTGAGAGCTAAGTATACTAACCAACTAGACTACAAATACTGTCGTAAGTTGTTTTATAACTTAACTTTGCCCCCTAACAAACTTAAATCCAAGTTACAATTTTTCATGTTGTTAAAAATTGACCTTTCTTTACATATCGACACCACAAATCTCAACCTTACACTCCACTCCACTGTAAAATGAAATCGAAGAGCCACACAGTACAGATGAAATGTAACAATATAACAGTTACAAACGCATGAAAATGGAACACAAAATGATTGTGCATGTTTCGTTCTTGAAATAAACTGCTTGATGAGGCACAGGCGTCTGTTCTTTATATTTGATTGGGCAGCCAGAATTCCATCTTGATTGTGCAGATGAATTCATGATGGCAATGGTTTTGGTTTCAGGGGTTTTCTTTTGCATTCCATCTCTGACTTCTGCAGATCTCCAAAATGGAGCTACCTAGTCACACGCACTATATTTCAGTCTATAAAATGGTTATGTAATCAATGAATTTAGTCCTTCTAATTATCCTATCTTTAATATAAATTGTTTATGTCCTTTAAACTAAAGCCACAAAATCTTCATTGTTGAAATGTTTTTAATTAAAAAGGCATTTTTTATGGGAGTTGCAGATCGTTTCTTGAAATGTCACTATGCGAATTTGAAGTTGTATTACTACTGCTCCTACTGTCTGATGACAAGAAGTTTTGTATATACTTAAAATTTATGTCACTGCCATGTTGCCTATTTGGTGATCGTATTGAGAATAAAACTAGCAATTGCATCTTTGTGTGCAATGGGTACGTCAAAGAGGTATGAAAGGTTAAATATTGGGAAAAGAATTGGTGTAATTTTTGCATACATCAATATAGTACATGATATCAATTGGTAGGTTATTTAGAAAATGATTTTGTTTATGCGAAAAAGGTCTTAATGAAGAATTGATAACTTCAAATCAACTATGCATCCACTTATAAGAATTCAAAAATGGTTGAAACAACGCCTTTAAAATAGTAAGATAATAAGATTGTGTTAGATAGGGAGAGAATGAGGCAGAGATTGAAAGATTGAGATAGAGATATGAAGTGACATATAGAGAGGTAGAGATAGGGAAAGATAGAGAGGTAGAGAGATATGGAGGGATAATGAGATAGAGTAGAGTGAGATGGAAAAATAAATATGGAGAGGCAAAGAGATATAGGTATGCATATAGATAGGAAGAGGGAGAGGGAGAGGGAGAGAAGGTGGAAGTGATACGGATGGATTTGAATGACTCACTTCAATCAAGATAAGGCAGTGTTCGCATTTTTTTAGTTGTGGGTGGGGGCTGAATTGAAAGAGAGTGATAATGATTTTACCATCTTTGCCATTCTTTCTTCTTTGTTATCCATCTCTGCAAGGTAGTGGCTAAATAGCCAACTAAAACACAATAATATATAAGGAGAGTTTGGAAAAAAAAACTAAGTGTCTCCCTAGGTTCTCTCTAGAGAAAAGTAATTCAAAAATTTCCAGGTAAGGCCACTATTCAACAATTTTCCATGTATGAATTCCTTGATTATTTCCACTGTGGTTGGTAAATGTGCTCTTAATGGTCCATTGCTTGATATTTTTGAATGCATCAATTTAATGATTATGAAAATGTCCATTCGGACATGTCTGGCAACGAAGATATTTTGTATGCATCATATCATTGAAGCATTTTAATGTTTCCATATTTTGGCTACATGTCTTCTATGGCATTAACACCCCTTTTCCTTCTGCGATCTATTGTTGTAATGCTCGGTTTTACGATTCTTTTATCAATTGTTTATATTTCTTTAATATGCACACCTAGCAAGACTATCGCGACAACCTTCACGACTTCGATCGACACTCATGTCTGTTTCAACGTTTCTATTAGTGGAATTTAGCCTTTCATCCCCGCACACTTAACATTTTTATAGAAATTGCATTTCAAGAAAAATATTTTATCATTGCATTTCAATAGATGCCATCTCTTGAGGCATTCTGTCAAATTAATACCAGACGTCATTATGCTGCAAGGAAAACAGATGTATTTGAATGAATCGCTTCAATCACCTGCCCTAATCGCTTCAAATGACTCGCCCCCATTATATACCTGGTTTAAATCCTCCATTATGTCGGGAGATCGCCAACATCTCCCAAAGGTAGGGCATTTAGAGTCCCAAACCCATTCCAACACCATCGTCTTCCCTCACCACAATCTCCTTGACTCCAACATCATTCGTATATGAAGATGAACATAAGAGTTTTAGGAATTAATTATAAAAAGGTATTTTTTACTAAGGAGTTTGTTCAATCCATTATTACCCTACCTGGTGATCACACTCTCACCCCCTCTTCCACCCAATCTATGAGCCTCCTACAACTCCCTCATGTATCCCTCCACCCTCTCATCACTCTGCAATCGGGCTAACACCATGACATCCCTAGTAGTCCACAACTCATCCATCTCATTAGACAACTCCCCTTTATTTCACCTCAAATCATCTCTCTCCTTAGTAGAGTGTCCCTCTCTTCCACCAACTCATCTCTCTATCTCCTAAACTCATCTTGAAATACATTGTCACTTCCTAATACCCCTCCCATATGAAGGTATCCCACTCTCTAATCAAATTGTCCCTCTCAGCCTATAAGGTATCCCTCTATTGTCTAAGTTAATCTCTCTCCATTGCTAGCAGATCCCTCTCCTATATCATACTATCCCTCTTCCCCTATAGAATGTCTCATTATTGTCTCACCTTGTCCCTCTCTACAATCACCTCCCTCTACATATGATTGGATTTAGACAATGGCTCATGTAAAGATGCAATCCATGATAAAATAGTATCCTTGGCCTAATAACAAACTCCACCTATGCCTCATCCTTACCCCTCTATCCCCACCAACTCTTAGTGATGTTGGCAGAAATTTTCTCTGTACCTTCACTAGTACATGCCCTCCTAACACCAATGGTACCCATCCTCCCTCATCCACATACATCACTATTGCCCCTCCTATGGCTCATTCTTCACACTACCACCCATCTTTGGCCTTTCCCTCTATTGTAACTCATCTTTGTCCTTGCCCTCATCTCTGGTCTCTTCTCCATCCACCTCCCCCTCCTCTCTATCCCTCACCACCCATTGTTTGTTTCCCTCCTCCTCCCTACCCTCTTATTAATCTTGTAACCCCTGTTACAGCGCTAGCCCTCTATACCACCACTGGTGTAGCCCTCCTATGGGTGGTCTAGTATATCCCCACTTGCCTCTCCTATGCCTCAGCCCCCCTCTATTGGAAACTCAATGGTACTAACTCTGATCTCCCCACTATCTATAGTACCTTGAACCAAGCCTTCTATGCAACTGTCACCTCAAGATCAATTGGTCCACCACAAGGATCCCAATCTACTAGTTGTAGGTCCCTTCGCTCTGCTAGAATAGACCTCTCTTATCTATTGGTCTCCCAAACTAACTCACCCTCTCTTATGTAACATGTTGGAAACTTTTCTCTAGCCCTGATGCATCTTGCACAAGTCCAAGCTGCCTCATCACTCGATTTGGTCTATATCTCTCAATGATATTCTCCCACTAACTTGTGATGTATACATATGTAATAATGAAAGGAATATGTTTCTTATCCTCTATCCAACCGTTTATCCCCATATAGGGTCTGCATATAATCCCATCCCTCAAATTTTCCAGTGTCACCCTCCAATGATCCATGTCATCTGGATATGATCATAATATATTTGTGCCCCTTCCTAGGTGTACAACCAACTTTTTTACCTGCCTCTCCTCCTTTCCCACTGATCACATGACAATGATATGCTTCATGTCCATACATGCATGGCAATTTTATCTTTAGTCCAGATTCATTCATGTCCTCAGGGACTAATGGAAGGTTGACTACTCTACCTCAAGAGTAGTACCCATGATTAAAATGAGTGGCACCCTTTTCCATTGATGTCAAAGGGGGAGTAATATACAGAGTCATGAAAAATAGGAGTATTATATGAAGGGGGACTAGCATTCAGTTATGACAGTGGTTCAGTTGAGGAAATGGAGAATATTGGAAAATATTGCAGCAGATGGAGGATTCATCTTTGAGGGAGTTTTGAAGAGGAAATGGAGAATGCTATAAAAGAAATGTTCATTTGGGTTGGTGGTTGTTTTTCATTCCACATGTTGCCATCAATGCCAAAGGGGGAGATTGTTGGAGATCTGTCAGCAGGCCAATACTGACTGTATGTTTGTCACTGATGACAACATATGGTAAGTAGCATGCATGGAAGTCTTATGTAGTAAGATTTCAGTATATGTAGCATGGACATGATATTAGCATGATATCATGGGCACAAAGGTTAACTGTTTGTATAGACAGTTATATAGCAGCTTGTGTCAGCAGTGTTCCTGATAGAGTTATAGGCAGTGTTCTGTGTATGGTTGTCCATACAGTTGTCATGGAGCCTTGCGCACTTGGATATATGTTGAAGACATGTTAGTGATGTTTTAGTCATGGACGCATAGTCTGTTGATGAGTAGAAGTGAAGTTATGCAGTTGCTATTCGCCAGCGACAGTTTCCTATGTTTGTTCAGAAGAGCCGATAGAGATTTTATTGGTTCTTTAGTTGCGCCTATCTTTAGGGTATGCGCCCTTGGATTTAAGCTTAGACAAGAGTTATTGATGTTCGGTTAAGAGTGCATGAGTTAATTTAGCTTGAGGAGAAAGATCTAGTTATTTTGGTAGAGCCGACAATGTGTAGCGTGTGTCTATAGTTATATTATTGGACAGGTCCCAGAATATGTTGCGTGCATAGTAGAGCCGAAAGAATGATTATTAGAGTTCATTATGGTTTCTCTATTATGATTTCAAGGTGGTTCTAAAAGGCCGACTTGATTATATCATTTGGAGGAAAGATATTTATAAGAAGTCATTTGTGATTGCTGAAGTGTGGTTAATGGTTGTTTAAGTAGAGTAGAGTAGAGTGTGTGAAGTGTTGAGCCATCAGAATAAGGTCTATGTGATCAAGTAAAGTACTTGTGCTATTTATTAGAACTGATCCAGATAGAAGGTCAAAGCGCAGTTCACCAAGATCTAGATATAGTGTGTATCTGTTAAACAGAAAGTTGTAGCCTTCACTCCTTTGAGCAGTGTGCTCTTGGATAGTGCATCCTCTCCCCTAACCGGGACAATTGTAAAATAATCCTAATAGGATCCGACACTTGACCAGGTCTACTGTACTAAACATATTGTAAAGCAACTCCTAACAGGGTTAAGGATCTTCTAACAAGGATCATAATACTCTAGTGCAAAATATTAGTGGGTGTCAATTCCCACTGTGGTTTTTACCTATTTGGGTTTCCCCATAACCAAAATATTGGTGTTGTGTTCTTGTGTTCTTTCATTGTGTTTATTCTTAATGTTTAAGTATACTTAATTGGATAAAGAATTGAATCTTGTAGATAACTGATTCAATGCCCCCCCCCCTCTCAGTTATCTCTTGGGACTATTCCTAACAATAATGTCATGTATCCAATACTTCACCCCCTATGCTACCCACCATGATAGCAGATCTCATACATACCCTATACAGGTCAGCTAGCATCAATGTCCCCCACACTATTAGCCTCCCTATATCCATATCTCCACAATCACTAGGATCAATCCAAGTTTCACCCATGTCCCTCCTGTGTATGGACAAATGTACCCACTAACCAATTTGCAAACATTAAAATGTACTCACCTATCTAGCAAGGCCTAATATAGGTAAGATAGCATCAATGTCCCCCACACTACTGGCCTCCCTATATTGATATCTCCACAATAACTAGGATCAATCCAAGTTTCACCCACGTCCCTCATGTGTATGGACAAATGTACCCACTAACCAATTTGCAAACATTAAAATGTACCCGCCTATCTAGTAGGGCCTAATATAGGTACATGTCTAGTTATAGTTGTCCATGTCATAATGGCACATCCCTCTTGAACAATATTTGTACCATGTCTTCTTATGAAATGTATTGCACTACTACTATAGGCCCACGAATCAATGTTTTCCATATCCAATATACATCCTCAATTTTCATTGTCATCCCCTAATCAAGTGTTGGAATGTGGAGGTCTCACATTTGTACCTCTTGCATAATGTTGTCACCATAGCCATGCATATTTGCACATGTGGCATCCTAGATAAATGCCCCAATCCTAGTATGTCTACTCTAGCCCAATCTGCATATGTGAACTGATCGACTTCTCTTGGAACTATCACATGTCACTCTTGCAATACTAACACATCCACCTACCACTACAACCAAAACCCATAGGTTATGTCAATTATATAGGTACTTTAGTTTTCCTCCCACCCCCCATATCTTCCTACCTAACTCATCCCCCCAATCCCTTCATAATTCTTCTCTATCATGTTCAAACCCCCACTTTGTGGTGATCTTGTGAAAGTTCCCACTTCCTAATGGCTACCGCCACCTTTTTCCCTATTCCTATGAGATCGTGTTCTGATAGAACTAATTTGCCTTCTCCCTCCTCTTGTGAGATTGTGATTTTGTGGTATTAATTTGCAATCCTACCATCATGGGATCAAGTTATCATATCATATCCTTTACCTACCTAGACCTATGAGTCTCTCTAACTTTACGCTCTAATGGGAATTTACATTCCTATCAAACCCATGTGCACTCCCATGGGACATGATCTAGTAGAAAAAAACTTTCTAGTCTATTTATCATAATAAATGCACTAAATGACAAACAAGGCTTAGGGTTTTCGATGCCTACTTCTTAGTTCTTCCACTGACAATTTCATACCTGCCTCACCACATTTGTTTGATGCCTCGCTAGTCTAAATTTTGTCATCTCCTCTAATGCACAATTATGCTCTCAAATAGAGTAAAAATATTTTCTTCTCTCTCAATTTTTTAACTAGCAGGGTGCAAATGAATAGTAATTTTATTATTTAATTATTTATATGGGCCCTCCTAAGCCCTAATATTCACTTTCCTGACCCCTACAAACCCATTTTTTCACATCATTTCTTCCTAGGGTCTCTCATTTGAGCCCCATCTTTGCCATTGGACCTCATTTTTCACTATCATCCTTCCTTCCTTCCTGGTGGGGCACTATTTCTTTCAAGACACCGCTCGATCCCCTTGGTCTCCTGATTGCCCTCCAAAGGAGGCATCACCATGTCTAACACACCATTTCCTATTGTCTAGGGGAAATCCTTGCTCCTATTTCCTCATGTCATTAAAATTTTAATTTTCTTTCGAAACAACATTATTTTTATACCATTTCAAAGAGAGACAAAATGTAGACACTTAAATTTGATTAAAAATTTTAATAAAATTTAGTTTTCTTATCTCAAATTTTTAATTTAAATAATCATGTATTATTTAATTAACTAATGTTCACTTTTTAAATTAATTATTTCAATTAACTATCTATATCCCAATTAATCTAATGGTAATCTATAGCTATTTAATTAATTAATCCTCCCTCTTCTATTAATTTAAATAAATGTACTTATCTATTTAAATTAATTCATATATCGCCATTTTCTTCCACTTGAAATTAAATAATCTATTTAATTTTATTTGAGTACATATGAATCCTAACTTTAACCCTCTTCTAACCTCACTCCAACTAGCTAACGCATGCTTCCAACCCAACCTAGCCCACTTGCCAACTAATTAATCCTTATCCCATTTCTAATCATTTTCATATTCCTAAACAAGAAGATTAGTCGCAAAAGTCAACTGTGTCTCTTGTCAACCCTAAATGCACTTACATACTTGTCCCCTCCAATGAATATTTTATTCCTTCTTCCCACTTCTCCAAATCTCGTCACATTTTGCAAATTTTTCCTTTAGGTTGTGAGACAAGAAATGTCTTTATGACAACTCTACTCCACCCCCAATGTCTTCTCAATTCCTCCCATTGCAACACTTGTCACAAGGCTATGGATTTGAGAAATCAAAATATGTGCTTCTATCCAAATGCATATTGACCTTTCACAAACTTTTGATCTCAACTATTCATTCATCCCTCTCTAATCCTATAAATTGAGGACTCAATCCTCATTTCTTCATCCACCTTTTAGAGAAAAGTTATCATGCCAAATTGAGTTCAAACTTTTTGATATCATCTACTTACCATGACAATATTATTCCAAATCTTTGAAGCTTCAAAATCCTTGTGAGCATACATCAAATATCTTAGACACATCTGCATATCAAGGCAGTTTTTATTGGGTTTGCATCAAGGTTTGCACACTCTTTTATTTTCTATTATGTTCTCTCTAGCCTAATCTCTAGGTTGTATTGAAATGTCTTATGAATGTTATAGTTACTTATTGCATTCCATTTTACACAGTAATTCCTTGCATACACATATAAATACTTCTAGGGGAAGAGATTTACATTTGTGACTAGTTCCACTAAGTTTAATTAGAACATTAGAGTATGTGTTACCCTGAATAAGTTTAGCACAACATGAAGGAGCGGGTCCATTGTATTGATGTCGTCAATCAGGACATTGTTTATTGACTAATTTTGGTGAGGGATCCACTATAGATGTAAAATTACAATTTTACATCTCCTGCAATCTCTCACATTTTTATGATGGATCATAGAGGTGATTTGTAACATTTATGCTAAAAATATAGAAATAAAATTCAAAGGTAGATACTACTAAATGAAGTGTAATAAATGACTTTAATTGGTGGAGGACATATTGCCAGTTCTTGTAATCTCTACATTATTTATTCACACTATGTGCATCAAGACTTACCAAAGCCACATGATATTTGACTAAGGTAAACAATATAATCACTATACTAACCTCTTAGAAGTGTACAAGTTGATAGTGATGATGGTAAGGCTTAGCAATGCAAAATTTAAGATTGGTTAGCTTGTGGCTAAGTCATCAAAAAGTGGTGTCATGGTCTTTTGTTTTATACTGCATGATTAAAATATCAATATTTAGTTGATGTGGATGATTAATTGGTCCTTGGTGTCTTATGGCTAGTTGCAAGGAAAGAGTTTTAATGATTCCTCCTTCTCATGTATGATCTCAACATAAATTGTATTAATGACCTTTGGCTTGAGCAATTATCATTTTGTGGATCCATGCACATAAAAACTCTATTGTACAAGATACTAACCAATTTGCAAATATCATATAAGGGATTGGCCAAATATATAAGGTTTGAGTGCTTGACCTTAACTACCATTAACTCAAGTTAGGAATTCATCATGACTTACTATTGTTAGGAAATGTATCTCATTCTTTTATTCTAGTATTAAGAAATATAATATTTTGGCTAGAAAACATAAAAGTGTAATTTTAAGAGCTTTAGCAATTGACTTTGACCTTGAAAAAATATCAAAGTTGTTAGGAACAAGTTATCTCAACCTTGGAGTCCTAACATTGGTTATTTGATTTTAATTAAATATATGGTGTATATAATTGTTTATATTATAGGTATAAGATTGATATAATGTTATGTATGTGGAGCCTAATCAGACTTTTCCACGGGGTCAAGGGGCAGAGCCCCTGATGGGGTCAAGGGCTAGCGCCCCTTGTGGGGAGGCCAAGAATGACTTAGTAATATTGTAATGTGTCGGCCATCTATTTTTCTATTAGTCAGAGTATTTTTGCCCTAATTTCATTATGTCAAAAATACTTGTAAAAGAGCTTAGGGTTTGAGATTCATTATATGAGAGATTATTGTAGCTTCCTGTGGCGGTATTGAGTTGCAGGTTTCAGATTGTAATCGCTGGATAATAATAAAGATATTGGACTCACTGTTGGTGGACATAGCCCAGGGATTGGGTGAACCACGATAAATTCCGTGTTGTTGTGTTCTCTTTTGTTTGTTAATATTTGCATTTTCTGCTTATTATCCTAACATATAAAAGGATGAAGTACATGTCATTTTATAAATTGATATATATTTTAAGCCTATATTTTGCATTATTTGGTACCTCTTAGCTCATTTTTTCTCACTTAATGGATACAATTCTATTTGACACTTAATTTTTTCCAACTACTCACTTATACAAAATAGAATTGATAAATCACTCATTAGCCTTGTCATCTATTTATTGTTGGCATCATTAAGGTTTTCCTCTCCCCAAACCTTGGTGACTTATAGGGAGAAGTCTAATTTAGAGAGAGGGGGATACTATGATGCAACCTTTTTGTGACCCCATAGCTCACCTCTCATGCTAATTGACACTCATTGTGTTAGTTGATTTGATGATCCAACTAGCCTTGTTACTCTTAATCTAGTGTACTTTTGTTAACATTTACTTTGATAATTTGTTTAAATGACATTATGTCAAATATGTAGATGTTAATTTTAAATCATGTGATGATCTAAGTTACCATGTGCATTATTCTAATGCCATAAAAAATATTGATAAGGTAAGAAATGCATATGTATGATTTAACTATATAAACTTGGCATCCAGAGAAACATCTATATGGTGAAATCAGTTTAACTCTAAATAATAAACTTAGAAATAATTACAGTGCACCCATGTTACACCATATTGAAGTGAAAATTCTAATATTTTTAAAAATTGATGTTCTATAAGTTTTCCAAGCATTATAGAAAGCGAGTTTTGAGTTGTTTCCTTAGTTTAGCTAAACATTTAAGTCCTTGTTATCCAAATATTTTTAGGGACTCTAAATTCATGAATATGAGATATTGTTTCTATAAGAAAAAAAATCTTGTAATTATTTAGCCTATTTAATTTTTGAGCATTAATATAGAATGCAAGTTTTTAGTTTTTTTATTAGTTTAGCTAAGCACTAAAGTCCTAGTTTTCCAAATATTTATAGGGACTCTAAATTCATGAAGATGAGATATGTTTTTTATAACAAAGTTTTTTTTTCTAATTAATTATCTTATTTACTTTTGGAGGTAAAAGTCTGTTATATACTAAATTTGGATTCTAGCTAAGCTAGAAGTATGTAAAGTCTAAGAGATTCTCTTGGTCTATAAAAGACATTTTAGGCACATAATTTTTAGTAGAAAATAATATTGATTATATTAAAATAATGCTTGGTTTTATTTCAAGTTTAATTTAGCCAATGACAAAATTTCAAGTGTTTAGTATTTGTTGATTTTAATGAAAGATAGATGTCACTAGCTAAATATTATGCTAAACTATGCAATTATCATATTACCTCTTGGAGGCACAAAATAATTTATAGAGTGAATTGCATTGATTTCATACCATCAACCAAAGGTCTTAACACACATGAATTTCAAACTAAACAAGAGTAGGAATGATCTTTAAATTAATGTCATACTCCCTTTCATTAGAACATATAATTAATTTAAATAATTATAACATTTAAATAAGCTAGGGACCCAAGTGAGCCAACATTATCATTCACTTTCATCTCATGCGCATGTTGTGTGATGTAAGTTGTGTTTGAGCACATGAAGTCCTTACATTATGTTTAGCTCTTTTAAATGATATAGATGAGGTATATTATTTTGATAGAGGGAGGATGTTGATACATGATTAGATGAACTTGTTTATCTTCTCATTGTTGGATTTCTTTTCCCTTTTGAAGTCTCACATTGGCCTTGACGAAGTGCAAGTGCTTAACAAATTGAGTCATATACTCATCTTGAGTTCCTCCATTCTTCAATATTTTGTTCTTGCACATTTGACCAATTTTCCTACCCTTGGCTCTTATCTCTTTCCCTTCTTCCCTCATAACCATCTTCACAGCTTTGCAAAATTCTTCTCTTTGAAAATCCCCATCCTTTCCTCATCCAACTTCAATTCCACCATTTAATTCATGTACAACCAACCGTGCATTATGACTCTACGGTAAAAGCACAAAGCTGTGTCACGTTTCAGGACAACTTATCAGCATAGCTAAATTTGAGTATTTCTAACTAAAATTATTTTTTGTCAAACATATGGTCTAGCTAGATTCATTCTAGCTAAGTTAGATAAGTTCTTCACCTTTTCCAATTGGAAATATCTATTAAATGCATGTTTTATAACAATTACTAAAGAAATAAAATTATTTCAGAAAAGCGATGTTTCAATAACTCTTACTATTTTTAATGTTATTTTTTTACAAATATAAAAATACCCTTTTTTAGAGCACAAAGTCAAGATTATCATCATATAATTTTTATAGTATTTTAAGTAGATCTAATATATTATAATTTTAAAATACTGTAAGTAGGTATTTTAACATTCGAGAACAAGATGCTTCAAAAATAGAAAAAAATAGTAAAGCTTATAAAAAAAATTGAAAATTTATATTTAACACTAGAGGAGAGAGCTATCTTCAAGAGTGTGTAATTTATTTTCTGAATGGTGTAGATTTGATAGGCGAAATTTGATGTGATATGAAAACTGTCGATTTTAGGTATGTTCGACTTTGAGTAGCTATAACAGAGAAAATATAAATTGAAAACTAATTTTTCTTCTTTTATGCACTAGCCATACATTTTATCTATGACATATTTTGAAATCAAAGGAAAAAAAGATTATTTGCATATACTTTTTTGGTGCGAACAAGACCCTCATTTTTCAGCATTTTTCAGCAAGTAAAAAATGTACTTAAAAAAATTTAAAACTATGTGAATTCTTGTTTAAAAAAAATTAAAAAAATTATAGGCATAAACTTCATCCACTTTTACACATTTCATTAGTTTACATCATCTCCAAATTTTAAACATAAATGCCATTTTTATGTCATTAAAGTTAAAAATTTTGTGTGTTCTTGACCTTTTCCTTTATAAAAGTGTGACACAGCTTTGTACTTTTACCCTCTGGTCAAGTTGTATAGGTGAAGTTACAAGAGATAATACATTGCTCAATCCCTCCATTGTAGAGTTCCATCCACAATGTGTCATAAAGCTTCCAACACTAAAATGGGCCAATACTCCCTTTGTGGGACCCATCCTCTCACCATAATACCCCTCTTCACAACCCCCTCTAAAATCCCTCAGGAAGTGAAGATGGAAAGCTATGTAGCGCCCACAAGAAGGGCTGAAAGCTGGCTTCTAATCCCAACGCCACCTCATCAATCTTTTCCCCTCTTAAAAAGCATTGGATCTTAAACGACACATAGACTATGGTCCTTGGCGACTGTGTGTCTAGCCACGTCATGACATCCAAGTTAGCTTTCCATCCGGACACATGTGGTGGCAAGAGAGAGCCAAGTGGAACAACGGGTTTCCCAGCCACCTTCCCAAAATACTCAACTTTCTTTTGACACTTTGATCATTTGGTAGCATCTACCCAATTTAAAAATAAATATTTTCCTTCACGTTGGTAACTAGCAAGCATAGATGAATTGAGCTTAATTTTTTTTAAAATCTCAAACTTTAGAAAAAAATGTTTTTGTCTTTAAGCAAATTATTGATAATTTTTTAACTAAGAAGTAGATTTATTTTTTTGTTTCAATTGTTGTCAACGATATGTGCGTCTCTCTCTGATCATTTGGTAAGTAGCTCCCTTTTACTTCTAGCTATGTGGCACAACCCTGGTTCATAACAATGTCTGATTATTAATATCCCTAGTGCATTTGTTTTATTTATTTTTATAATGACGACTATCTAATATTATTGCTCTAGAAACAAGGACCAAAAATATTACAAATAAAAATAGAGAAAGCAGAGAAAAATAAACCAAGACCATCTCACGACCGCCTTATTTTTTATCCTTCTACTACTATTTCTGACTATCATTTTCTACCTCAGTCATCTTCTTTTCTTGTTGGCCTCTTTCTTCTATTAAGGAATTTTACCATATAATTAACATTGATCATGATAATATCATTTTCTATTTTAAAGGGCAAAAAAAAAATGAGATTAAGAAAGAAAGTTCCCTTTCATAAAAAAATGTCATTCTTATTTTTTTGGATGACCCTGAAACACAAATGTGGCCTAAATATTAGTGGACTGTCATTGTAATTCAGATTTTTTTCATCTTGTAGTAAAAGTAATTCTAGGTGCATGAGTTTCTTCTTGTATTTAGATTTGTTGCTAGATAGATTTAACATGTTGAAAGCATGTTGTGTATGAAATCATTTATTAAACACACAAAAAAATCTCCTTTTATTGATTCTATGGGAGAATTACATTGTGCCTCAGTTAGGAGGACTCTTCTTTGCCTTACAAGCTTTTTGTTCTGCCACAATTACAAATCATCATTCACAATAGAGTTTATGCATAGTAGCAGTTATGAGATTTGCATGACAATCCATTTTTAGATGCCCATTCTATATAACTTGACGAGGATTTTCAAAACTCGATCCAGCAAAAAGAAAATATTTTAAAAAAAGCTTTACAGATTTCTTTGCGCATATGCCGCATCTAACATTTGCCACGCCTATTATAAGAGATTCGTATGATAGCCATGCAAATAAGACAAGAAATCACATAAAAAAACATTTTAAGGAGAAAGTCGCTTATCATTACGCATTAGTAAGCTTCAAATTGCGAAGAAATTACGATTTTTGAAAAGTTTAATGAGTGGGTTCGATTCATTTTTATTATTTTTTGCAGTTCTGAAATGGTGGATGTTAATGATAATGTTGTAGGGGAATTTCGATCACCTGCATTTGGGATTTCCAATCGGTTTCATTCTACAATGGGGTGTCGATCACCATTCTCCATTGTATCTCAAAGCAGGAAACCACTCTCTTTAAACTAGCAATCGCACTTTGGTGTGCAATGGGTATGCCCATAAAATTTGGAAGGTCTATTAGGAAAAAACATTTCTATTTTTTTAATACAATAATGTAATTATTGTCATCAATTAGTATCCTAATTAGTGAATGATGTTGTTTATGAAAAAAATGTGTTAAATATGTTCAAGTTTATCATTTACGATTTTGGGCTATGCTTAAATGTGTTAAATTAGAAAAAGGGTGAATATTATGTTTCATACATTAATGTAGATACAATATAAGATTGAGAATATGATTACAAGAATAATACAGTTTATAAAATGGTTGAATCAATTAGAGATATCATTTCAGGTTAGAAAATTAATGCATTTTACAATCATACTATTCTTTATTTATATCAATTTAAACAATTGTTGAAGGTCATTAAATTATACTTCTTAGCACAAAAAGTTTAATTTGAAAATATATTTTAAAACATATTATCTAGATGTGTCTTGTTGTGTCCATTTTTTTCACGTTTATATTTTAGTTTAAATTATAAATTTAGAATGAAACCAAAGATGCCTAATCCCGTGGGTCAATAAATTAGTTCTTCATTTTTTCATAGATATACAATTATATCCAATGTTCCTTCCTAATCATCCCATGCATTGGAGCAGTTAGTTTTGGTGGAAAAGAGAAATTATATAAAGGCCTACCACTTGAAACTTACTAACAATGAAGGTCACAAACCATACTACATAGTTTATACAATGATTAATTCTAAAGTCCTCCATCTACACAAGGATCAAGGATGATATGATATATCATTTTGTGTCTCTATCTTTGGTATTTGTTTGTTGCACTAGTTAGTGATACACATCTGTCAATGTTATGACCTTTTAAGACTTTGTCCCTTGGGGGTAATGTTATCCATTAATGCTCTTTGCACACAATCTAAAAATAATCAACATTCTTTTCCTCACCCAAATTTGTTGTCGGTAGAATTTGATAAGGGAGTGTATGAACTTAAGCAATGTAGGTTACTCTCTATGTTAAATTTATAAAAAAAGACCATATAAAGAGAATGGAAATAACTTGGGTTCTAAGAATTTTTTTAATTACTAAAAGAAATATTTTAGTCCATATCATATGAAATTATTATATGATGCAATAATATCGATGCATGATATTATGTGATTTTTAAAATAAAAACATGCAGGCCCTGTAGAGGAAAAGGACCAACATGATACGAACTTCCCTGAAACAAAGGCTTTGTTGTATTCTTCACTTCAACAGAATACTTTCTTCCCCCATTTTTGAAATCCATGAAAAAGATAAAGTTTCTGATGATATCCAATTGTGGTACAAACAAGGTGGTAGTGAAAGGTATAGATGTCTTATCTTCACTCAACTCAAGAGTGTTTGCTTGGAGATGTTGATTTTACCCCGTGGTGGAAAACAGAGCATCAAAGTACTGCAAAACATAGAGAAACTATCTCTGAGCTTATGTGAAGGATTTGAAAATATACCCACTTTCACCAAGCTACAAGATTTTAACTTGGACCACAACAATAATTTGGAGGAGTTGCTCCTAGCTATCTGCAATATACCTTCCATTTTGTCCTTGTCTATTACCAACTTCCATCAGCTTCAAAATTTATCAAATGATTTTGGAAGTATGAGCACTCTAAGAATGTTAAGGTTATCGGCATTACCATGCCTGGAATAGCTTCTTGCATCAATTGGAAAACTTGAACAGTTGGAGTATTTAGACATTTCACTATGCAAGGGCTTCAAAGAACTTCAAAAGGAAATAGGACAACCCAAGAAATTGAAGGAGCTTGACATGAGAGAGTGTGTTCGTTTGACGAAGTTACCCACAACTGTTTGTGAACTATGTTCTCTGAAGCTTGTCACCTGTGATGAGATGATTGGGAAGCAGTGGTTGCAGGCCAAGAACACTTCTGTTCTTGAGATGAGAGTTCAAATTGTGGAAGAATACTTTATTTTGGATTGTCTCGATGTCTGAATTCTTTTCTTATCTCTCATTTTGAAGGACGAGAACCAAGGATTTTGATATACTATGTAATTATTTTTTATAATTTTTCATGTTCACTAGCCAAATCAATATAAAGTTATCTATATTTTAAGTCTGTGGACATGATTAATTTTTCTACGAGTTCAGTGCAGTAAACATTCTTTATTGGATTATACATTAATAATGAACGTATTTTCTATCCCAACACACAATCAAACAAGAGCTATAGTGCAAGAGCTGTAGTTAAGCATAGTTCCTTCCAATCAAAAAAGAGCTATAGTGCAAGAGCTATAGTTAAGCATAGTTCCTACCAAGTATTGGTAGGACGATGTAGGAATATAGGGGCAGAGGAAGGAGTAAGACAAGGTCAAATTGTAAAATAGAAGTATTAAATTTAAATTTACACTTTGTGATCAAGAAAGTTTCTTAAATCTCAGAGGAAACCATATTCAATTGATATTGTGCACTTCAGTAAACTATAAGTGAACTATAATTGTCTAAGCCAGATTCAAGCATGCTAGGTTACCCTAGCCAAGGCGTAGCAGACTCGGGCCAAGGTAGGTACCCCTTGAGTCTGTTTGCCAAATTCACCAAATGTGGAAAGCCCCATTTTACACTGCAATAAAATTATGGAAATGGCATATACCATGAAGGTTGGGGTTCCAACCCTTGACCTCATCTTGCATAATGATAAGAAGTACATCAAGGGTGCTATCAATTCACCCCGTTAAGGCTATCACTCCTAGATCTTTGCCCTAGTTTTCAAGGGAAAAAACTAAAAAATATTTTGGGCCATGTTAAATGGAAAATAAAAAAGTCATTTTCTCATTTTGTCATCTTTACCCCAATTTAAACCCCAGTAATTGAATTACATTTGTACTTTCAGTTTTCCAATCCAGTATCAATGGTAAGAAATGCTCATATGGGTGTAGAGACAATACTAAATAGTCAAAGAAGCTTCCAATTGATAAGTTCGTTGTCTATAAATTTTAAAACTCTAAATCCTTAAGAAAATTCCTATATTTTTAGGTTTTTCAATTTGCAGACTCAAAGTTTGAGTAAAAAAAATAGCCTGTTGAATCTTAGCCAAGTTTGATTCTTGTAATTATGATTCAAAGTCCTTGTCCCGCCCACCTGCACCCCCAATGTAGAGTAAAACATAAGTAACTAAGGACTTACAATTAGTCCACTGTGCAATATCATAGGTAGACAGTGGGTGAAATCACAATAGTGTGTCTCACTTTTTGGGACGAAGGAAATCAGTTTTCCAAAAAAAAAATAGTTTTCCAAAAAAAAATCAGTTTTAGTGCCTTCACTCGAAGTACCCTCTTCAGACGAAGGGGTTGATTGGCTTCACTTGAAGTACCCTGCATGGGGTACTTCGTGCGAAGGGGGGGTCTTTGACCGAAGTGGCCCACACAGGGTACTTCAAGCGAAGCCCCCCTTCAAGTGAAGCCACTTTTTCGCCAGAGTTTTTATAAATTTCTGACTTCCTATTTCATTTTCACCATTTTTTGTTTCAGATTTTGTGGACCCAGGGCTTAGAGTGAACCAGTGATGTCCACTATGACATCAACACCTCCCAATATTTTTTGACCTCTTCAGATTGTTAGTAGTATCAGGTACACGTATTTTTCTCATTTTTTATTGTAAATTATAATATGTTTTATATTTATTTTAGTTAGTTATTTATTTTAAATAATTTTTAGTTTGTAGAAATGTTAGAAATTTGTATTTAAATTTTAGAATATGTTAGAAAATGATAATAGAATGTTAGAATATGTTAGAATATTGTAGTAGTACTGTTAGAAAATCATAGTAGGACTGTTAGAAAATGTTAGAAAACATTAAAACACTATAGTATAAATGTTAGAATATGTTAGTAAATGTTAGAAAATCGTAACTTAGTATACATTAGAAAATATTAGAAAACTATAAATTAGTATACATTAGAAAATATTAGAAAAACGTAGTAGAATGTTAGAAAATGTTATAAAATTGTAACTTAGTATGTTAGAAAATGATAGAAAATCGTAGTACTTTGTTAGCAAATGTTAGAAAATATTTACAAAACATTAGAAACCATAGTAGAAATGTTAGAAAATGTTAGAAAACATTAAGATCTTATAGAAATTATTAAAAATATTTGTTTTTAAATTGCTTTTAAAGTTAGTAAATATTAGGAATCTCTTTCTCTCTCTCTCTAAATTATGTACATATGTTTTAGAGTTACATGTATAAATGTTATTTATGTAGAGTTAGATGTTAAAATATTATCCTAGGAGGACCGAGCCTTAGTACATCCTAGTATCCTTTAATGCAGTTAGAGGACCCAACTACTACACCTTAGGACCCTTTAGGACCCCTATTGTGACAAAACTCTTTAACAACTCTTATGATCCTTAAGACCTAGAATATGACCATTTAAGACCTAATAGGACCCCTTAAGACTTAATAAGACTAGACTTAAGACCTAATAGGACTAATATAACCTATTAAAACTAATTAGTACATCCTAGGACCCTTAAGACCTAATAAGACCATATACTTGACCTAATAGGACCTATTAATACCAATTAGCACATCCAAGGACCCTTTAGGACTATTAGCACACTTTAAGTTCCTTTAGGACCCCTATTGTGACATAAAACTCTTTAAGAACCCTTAGGATGCTTAAGGCCTAATTTAGGACTTTAATATAACCTATTAAAACTAATTAGTACATCCTAAGACCCTTAAGACCTAATAAGACCATTTACTTGACCTAATAGGACCTATTAATCCCAATTGGTACATCCAAGAACCCTTTAGGACTAAATTAGTACACCCTAGGTTCCTTTAGGACCCCTATTATGACACAAAACTCTTTAAGAACCCTTAGGATCCTTAAGACCTAGAATAGGACCACTTAAGACCTAATAGGACCCCTTAAGACTTAATAAGACTAGACTTGAGACCTCATAGGACTAATATGACCTATTAAAATCAATTAGTACATCCTAGGACCCTTAAGACCTAATAAGACCACTTACTTGACCTAATAGGACCTATTAATACCAATTAGTACATTCAAGGACCCTTTAGAACTATTAGTACACTCTAGTATTGTAATTTGAAGTATAATTTTATATATTCAGATATGTGTTTCCATTTTACACATAGCTATACCATGTAATCAAGTACTTAATTGTTAACACTTAGCTTTCACATGTTACATCTAGATGGCCACTCATGATGTACCAGTCTAGGCTATACCACCTCAGGATGTACCAAGCTAGGTTGTACCACCTTAGGATGTACCAAGCCAGGCTGCACCACCTCAAGATGCACCTCAAACTCCTAATTTAGCGACTATTTTTAGGACTATTGAGATAGAGATGGTTCAACTTAAAGATTCCATCTATACATTTCTGCCAGATAGCATATACAGAGATACTTGTATCACTATATCGAGGAGTTTTGAGGAGATGAATGCTAGATTGAGATCCCACTCTTCCTTCACGCCTCAAGTTGTTGATAGTATTTTTTGAGAGTTGAGAGCCGAGGTCTCAAGTGATATTTCCTTGGAAACGGTTCAGAGCCATGTCCCCAAGGAAATCATCAAACAAGAGGTTTTCCCATTTTATGATGTGAAGCCCAAGGTGAGAGCATATCTGGTTACACGTTGTGAGATTCTTTAGATTGTATGCATGATACCCTTATTTTTTTGCAGCACATGGTTGTTATCCTAATAATGACCAGATTCCTTTATATTTTGCATAGCAGTTGTATGCTGAGTTCCATTTGGGACTCAGGGTCAACTATTTAGATCTTCCCAGATCTTACAATTAGGGGAGTGGTAGAGTTACAGACCATGATTAGTATCATAGGGTTGATCAAGTTGTATGTTCTCATAGATAGCTAGTTGGGCAGAGGACTCTGGTAGTGGCATCGATGATGGTTTCTACTGTAGATAGAGTGGTCATTGCTTCTCAGAGGGGAGTAGTGGATAGGATAGGGGAGATTTCTTCTACAACCATCTTCATCACTTCGGATACAGTGGGAAGATATATTTTGACTAGACTGAGTCAAGCTAGGTCATCTTTTGAGGATTCATCTAGTACCACTACAGGGGTCAGTGATGAGACATATAGAGCTACGGGTCTTCCTCTGCCTGGAGAGATACGAGCGCTTTGTAGACATCATAGTCATTTAGATGTGGCAGTTTACTTTTTGGAGGATCTCCTACAATTATATTCTTATATTGCTGACATCCAAAGCATCCCAATACAGTCAGTCAGAGATGTCATCAGACTTGCACAGGGTCTTGTATTTCCACTGACATAGGACACACCATCTAGTTAGGCACAACATAGTTCACAACACTCTGTAGAGTGCTCTGCACCCATAGATGAATCTACAACTGCAAAGCTAGGTATACGGGTTGGAAATGTACACATCACAACTAAGGGCCTATACACATTTGATGAGTAGTTGTGTAGGTCAAGTCAAGTGGACATTGGCACTTAAGTTGGATCATTTATGGATTTTTTATTGCATCCTAGTGGTTCAGCCTCTACATCACTCCCCTCCCAGCTACACACACCCCTACACTCTTCATTACTAGAGACATTTAGGACTAGAGGTGGTGTGGGTGATGTAGTTTTGGTTGATGATATGATGGTGGAGCGTGCTAATAATCCTCCTGCTCCTAAGGCCCAGGTATATAAAGTTTTATTTTCTCCTTTCTAGGAGTTTTAGTGAACAATTAATTGTAGATGTGTGTATTGATGTTTGTTCAATGTATAATATTTTGCAGGCACAGTTAGCAGAGCACATTACCTCTAGTGTAGGCTTCAAGCATCTTCATATGAGGGATTCAGTAGATGTGACACCTACTAGTGGTCAGCTAAGTTTTAAATATATGTAGGTTTAAGCATGCATGTGTACACTTGTAACATGTATTTATATATTTCAAGTACTTTACATAATATATACTATGCACATGTATATATAACCAATTGTTATACTAAATTTTTAGGGGTCAGTTACTACTTCATAGCCAAAGGATGCTCATGACACTTAGTCAGAGAACATTACCTCTAGTGTGGGCTCAGAGCATCTTCATAGGAGAGATTTAGCAGATGTGACACGTACTAGTGGTCAGGTAATTTTTAAAAATATGTAAGTTTAAACATGCATTTATAATATTTTAAGTATTTTACATTATTATTATATACATGCATTTATATTTGCAAGGATCAGTTGATGCCTCACAGTGAGAGGATTCTCATGGTAGTTGATCAAAGGGTCACTTTGTTCACATGCACCTGGATGACTCCCTAGTTTAGGACATGTTGCATAGATCTTTAATTTGAGACTCATTATATATGTCATTATTATATGTTTGATATTCATCCATCAATCCTATTAGAATGAGGAGCTCTACACATGATTTCCCAATTTCCTTCCAAGGTTCTATCATCCAAAAGTATTCTCCTATTAACATATCGTGATATTGTTTTCCTACTAAAACAAATATGAGATGAAATTGAAGATATTTTTATTTTTCGGATCATAGTGTTACCTAGAATAGATGTCAACATAAATTTTCTTGTAATGGTCTTATCTTTAGTTCAAGATCACTTCTGTACCTGGTTCAAACCTTTCCTAAGATTTTCAATCATAAGAGTTTTTATGTCAACAAATTTTCTCTTCTTTGATGTTGTGTCTATACCCAATAATTTTAATGCCCCTTCTAACTTTTTGTTTATAAGTACAACCGAAAGCAATTGGACTTGTTCAAGTGTTTCAAAATTATTAAATTTAGCCAATATTTCTCTTGCTATCATATTCATTGATCTCTTCTTAGCAAGACTTAAGGGTTGACTATTAGCAAGTGATCTCAAATTCTCCACATCCGTTGTAAGTAAATGACCTAAGTTTCTATAATTAATATTTCTCTTTACAATTTGAGCTAAATTTAAAAGTTCATCTATACCAGTAGGAGCATGTGATCCTGACCCTTCTCCAACATCAATTACTTTCAATCTTATGTAGGGAGTGATCCCAAACCTTCTTCAATGTGCAATTCTTTGACTTGACTTAACCCTCCTACTTCAGTTTTTCCTTCAGCTACTTTAGTTTTATGATAATATGTCAATGCAACTTCACGATTTCTTTGTTCAGTACCAGGTGACCTTTTTCTAGCAAATTTACTTTGTCTTCCCTTCTTGTTTCCCATTTCTTCTCTCCAAAAAATGTCTTCCACAAGATCGCCAATAAAAATTCTCTTCTTCAAAAAATACTTTGATCTAATATTTCTCCTCCCCAAAATTATGCCTTTGAAAAGAATAGAAATAGCAATCCTCCTCCAAAAAATACCTTTGTAAAAATTGATCAATAATAGAAAAGGAAATATAAAAAGTGAATTAATTTATTACAATTCGGTGGAAAATAGAAAGAAAATGTTTTAGTTTTATACCATTCTAAATTGTTTTACAAAAAAAATTCATAACTAGCCGCCCTAGTTCGCTCAAAGAAGGTTGGGAAAAATTTCGACGGGGTGTTTCTCCCTTGGAATTTTCACATGAGAGTCTTTGACAGAAGACCCTTTGCATGAAGCCCCTCAAGTGCCTTTGAGTGAAGGGGATCTTCCCTCCAAGACCCCTAAATTGAAATTTTTCCCTCAGAAAAAAAGTAAACTGCAAAAAAATAGCCTTTCAAGGCCTAGGACAAGGACCAAACAAGATGGTTTTTTCAAACACACAATGTCAAATGATGCTATTTGGAACAAGCTTTCTAATGAGTATAATTTTAATACATATTGAGTTCATTATCACTTTTAAATAATACTTTAACTAAACATAGGTTGTTTGGTCACTCAACAATCCGTCTCTTCAAGACTTCGGGAAAAATAGTAAATTACAAAAAATAATTATGAAAAATATGTAGGAAAAGAGTATTTGTGTTACCTTTCTATAAAAAAAAAGAAAAAATAAATTTTGATATACACGGATCAAGTTAGAGTGATACAAGTGACCTTATGTCTAGATTATAGTTAGTGTCAATTTAGAACTTAATAAACTATGAAATATTGACCCAAAATGAATGAAACCAATTGCATCCTTTAGATATTGAAGTTACAAATATAATCTCAAAAGAATTACATTGTTATCAAATTTTGAAAAAACATTATGCTGATCCAAGTGACGGTAACTCCTTAAAAACATAGTTTTTTCACACAAACTACTTTTTGAAGGAGAAGGAAAAATGAATTTTAATGAATTTTTTATTTTTTTAAAATATATATTTAGAAACAAGAAATAAAATTCTAAAATACTTTAGTTTACATCATCTTCAAATTCCTAATAGTTTTGTGGCTACATGTGTTCAAAAGTGAAGTTTTTTCTCAGAATGTTGATCTCTATGTCAAAGTTGGCCAAAAAGTGGGACACACTATTGTGGGACCACCCCGGTTTCCTTACTAATTCCAATCCCATCACATTTAAACTATAAATATTCACTCTAGAAGATCATAATAAAGACCAAACATTCATTTTCATGTCTGGAGCATGTATGACTAACATTTTCATATTATTTAATTCTCCTAATAAATCTAGAAACTCTTCCTGAATGGTAACCTAAATCTGCATCTTTGAATGAGGTGTCTAATATCCAAAATATATTTGTTTCTAACTTCAATTATAAATAATAGACATGTAAAGTTACCATAACACAATGTGCATCTAGTATACCATTACTAAAAACTTATTTTTTAATGGAGAAGAACAAAATGTCTGCACCATTTTTGGAAACACCCATTGCCAATTCTTGAACACTACAAGTTAGGAGAAGGAATCCATGAATAAATAATTGAGTTTATATCTGAATTCAGTTCAGATTGAGTCCAACTTAGGTTCTCAAGATCAATCCATAGCAGAGAAGTGGCAGAATCATCTTCCGGCTCCCCTCAAAAGCTTGTATTTCTAGAATGCATGAATTTTTCCAAAATGAAATGGAAACACCTACTTATGATTTGCACTGGCATGTTTTGGAATCCCTTCAGTTCTTACATTCATAGAATGCAATTTACACTAGTGTGATAGTGGAAATTTCATAATTTAAATATCAATGAGAAATAAAAATATGGAGGAGGGGGAAGAATACCAAAGATTTTAAGATTTTTAGGATGCAACACATGATGACCTAATGTCTCTATTCATTTTCTATTTATCTTCCCAAGTCCAATAGCTGGTCATTATAAAATCTGAGCCATAACCCCACTTCCATTCTAGCCTATTAAGACACCTTATTTCTACTTCTTCAACAAGATATTTGTCTTTTAGTGTTTCTAAAGCACGGTGAGTGCTCACTCTAGATCCACCATATGGATTAAATTAACTTTATTTAGATAGTATTTTATATTTGCAAGAATATAGCATGTGTAGTTTAATTTAATCTGAAGACAATTTAGAGTTTAATTTTTTAATGTTACAATCAGTTCTCACAATTAATTTTGTCTTCCTCAAATATGACAAGGCTTGTCTCCAAAGCTTTCAATAAGAACTACATTAATTTTGCCTTCCTCAAATATGAACAAGGCTTGTCTCTGAAGCTTTTAATAAGAACTACATGTAATAATTGGTAGTTCTACTGCTGCTGATATGATAGTCATTCTTCTTAGTGAAGTTAATTGTATTATTTCCTATGTAGTTTTTTGGTGGAGTAAAAAAATTTAAAATAAAAAGATTCTTTATGTTATATTGTGTAAAGAATTTGAATCTGTAATCAATAAAAATATAGAGTTCTTTTGTCACTAAAAGAGACCCTATTTTATTTTATAATTGTAGTTGTATTTTCTTTTTTCTATTATTTATCTTCTTGTTGTTGTTAGGATTCAACATGCCATGCATTATCGAAACATGTTCGTCTTAGTCGTATTCCCCCTTCCATTCTAACCTATTTAGACATCTTATTTTTACTTCCTCAAGAAGACATTTATCTTTTAGTGTTTTCAAAGCATGGCGAGTGCTTGCCTCATATCCCTTCCATATGGTCATGGCATCAACAATATTAAATTTTTTAATGTAAAAGCATGGCATGTCCATAAAAATCCATTTTTCTACATTGTCTAGTGTCAAAGCTTATATTTAGTGTTTTCTTTATATTTATGGGCATAGTCTTGCTGATTTTTTTCTCTTCTTCTTACCAATAACGTTGAATTATATTAGAAATGGACCAAACCTTGAAGAGGTAGAGATTGTCTTGCACAAATGTTAATGAAGGGTAAACTAGATCCTTATATCTTGTACATGAATGGTGTTGGTAGAAAGCATGCAACCAAAAAATATCTCACCTATCTTCTCTATCAATTCCTTTTAAATGATATAGTTACAAGGACCCCTTCATCTCAAATTATAATAATTGCTAGATAATTATCATTTACGAATGACTACCATCACCCGTCAGACATATCAAGTGTTCTGTAGTGTTTGATGCTTGTTTAAGCCAAGAAAAATCTAGACATTAGGATTTTAAAAATTAATCCCAGCATTTTGATAACATGAATTTGAATATCACAAACATATCATAAAATTCTGACTGAAACATAAAAAAATAATTTATTATTAGAATCTTATTTCCATAGATATTTTAGGCAAAATCAATCAATCCAATATAATCAATTGATGTCAAAATGTTTATCAAAACTAAACCTATAGCATAGAAACAAGAAGCCAAACATAAGACATTCCAACCATTCTATGTTTCTAAGGGGATGCTAAAGACACATTACATTTGATGAGATGGGTTTCATTTTCAATTCCAACGTGATACAAAACAAAACCCACTCTAGCAATTTCATCAAATTAGAGATATATCACAAACTGTAGACAACCAAAATCAAAGCCCATTCCAATCATACCACGAGATTAGATTCATTTCTAGAGACAACTGACCAAACTCTGTTCATTCACTTTTATTGAATAAATATTGATTCATAAAAAACAATAAATTTAAAGAAAACAACCATTGGTTGCTCCTTATATAGGAATTTAAAGCTTCAAGCACAATCCAAAAAATCCTACCAAATGGGTTTTGATCCAAAGATGTTGGATTAGAAATCACCAAATTTTGTAAAACAAACAAAAACCATGTACTAGAACATCACAGTAGTTGATATTTTTACTACTTCCACAAAAAGCAACAAAGGCCTCCTAGATTCGTCCATGCCGGGAAGAATCGAGAAATCCATGTTATTCTTGGAAAAATATTTAGACTAAGAGAAAATAATGACATTTGTGTAGAAGTCATCTTCATCAACAACATGGGGTGTAATGGAAGCAAGAAAAGTGAAAAAATTAAGCCTTTAGACCATCAATGTCATTGCTTTTCTTGTTATTATTCCTCTTTTAAAGACAACTCTTTAATAAAAAAATTTATAGGTTTTGTTGTAAGCTTCGAAACCCAAACATTACAGAATATATATTGATGTAAACTCACCTTCAAGTGCACCATATTAATCTAGACCTCATCCTGGTGCAACAAAACTATATTTATTTTACTAGAAACACCCAAAAATATTGAGAGCATTCTTGTCATTTTAAGAAAAGAGTAAATGGGCTAATGCTCAAGCAAAGCCAAGCCAAGCACCTGCTCCTGTGTTTGAATAGTGTAGGAACTAAAATGCTAATAAACACTTCTGAGGTATCGTGTGCAAGTGTCTCACCTGCATGCCAGAAAAAAAAACAAACCAAAATGCCAATTGTGCCCATAATAATGCTAGTAACGGTGGAGCACTTTCTAGATGATATTTTTCCCGCCCATGCCTCTAAACCCATGCTCATGATGGTGGAGGGCTTTATAGATGTCTGCAATGCCAATTAAATGCAAACAAAACTATTTATACCCAAACTACTTTTGCACCACCCTGTAGCACACTGCACGAGATCTAGCTTAATGTCCCTTCTTTTGTCTCGTTATTTGCAAGGTTTTCCAGGCATTTTGTTCCCACCAATCTTAGTCCAATCAAATCAACAAAAAGTATTTTTGATGAACTTTAAGTTTAAGAAACTTGCATGTTTCTGTGAATGTATATAGTGTTAAATAGAAATAGATAAAAATATGCAATTTGATTGGATGCCAAAGCTGAAGATTAATCATTGTTTAAGGACAGAGCCCTCTGAAATAGTTCTCTGCCATGACAGGAACTAATAAACTTGTCCTCATGGCAATAAAATTTGATCTCCTTCATTTCTAGTGAATGTGGCTTAAATTAATCAAAATGCACATTAATTTCTGATTTCCAGCATTGTCTTGTATGTACCAATTTGTCGAAAAATATAATTAGAAATTATTTCCTGCAATTCCTGTTAGAATAATAAATAATTGAGTCATGTACATGTTATTGGCAGGAGTTGTAAATGTGTTGAAATGGTAATTTGCTGCCAAGCAGTTTCAATTAAATGTCATCTTTGATTTTAGATTTGTGAGGAATTGTTGAGTATTATAAAATTATATATTTATATTTTAAATAACTTTTATTAAATATATAATATTGAATAATATGTTCTTGATGCTTGATTTAATTTTATTATCACAATAAATTGAATTGGGTGTAATTTTACAATTGGAATGATCAAAAGTATTAAAAACATTTTGAAAGTTGATCTCTATATAGAGAGATAAATGTAGATAATATTCTTATATTGACATTTATGAGCTTTTCTTGTTATTAGAATAATATTACCACATATCAAAAATTAGCCACAAATTCTGTGGAATAGATAACCATGCAAACACTAGACATTGATTTCTAAATTGAAGTTACATGATATTCAATATTTGATAATAAGGAATACTTTTCTCTCACCCATTCTTTGAACAATTAATCAAAATTGTAAAAAGTAATAAATTGTAGTCTATATAGAATATTCAAATGATCTAGATTAATTTAAGTTCGTTAAATTTTGTGGGTGCTACTAAGCTTAAACATTATGAATGTTTGCACTGAATAACATTGTATTGTGCTATTAATCTCTAATATAATTTTATAATTAATTTACACTTTGAATGCATTTAAAGTGTATTATTTATGAATAGCAATATATTGTATTATATAGAAAATCAATACGCTTTTCCAAATAAAATCAAAATATGTCAAAAAAAATACACCCAGTATTCTTATATAGAAAATCCCTCTTCCAATTAATAAATAATAATACAAATTTCACACAAGAGAAGTTAAACTAAACCTTAGCAAAGTAATATTAATTATGCATTTCAATCATACTAAGGTTCTCTGCACATTAAGATTTCCTTATGTACATTAATGAATTGTACTTAGGTTTTGTCAATAATTTTTTTTTTATTGGTAAACTACCTAAGCCTTTTTCATTTTTATTTATTATTTTTTTATAAAAAATTCATCTTACCTATTCAATTACAGGCCTCGGGGGAAAAGAACATGCAAAGGAAAACCCTCGGCTTTCCCTGGGACTTTCATCCGATATACTATAGATATTAAAATACATAGTTCTATGGTCAATATCTTTTTACATCAGCCCCTTTCTATTATGAGGTATCATTACAAAAACATGGATGATTTTGGTGCATTAACATTGTGTGAGATTTTATTTCCTTGATTCGTCAGAGTTGAAGAGAGTCAATCCTTCTATCTAACTACTTTCTTTCATCATGTTTCTTGCATTCTTACATTTCACTGCTATTGTACTAAGATCAATGGTTAGTATATTTAAGAAGAAAACATTGTAAGTCTAAATATGAATAAATACCTTGATAGCAGTAAATAATCCAAAAACTAATGTATCTGTATAGACCTTAAAACTTGATCAAGACTATTAATGACATTTTTATTTAAAAATAATTCATTAATGCAAATTTAACTTTTCCTTGGTATTATGACATAAAATATTAAAGAAAGAAATGACTATATTATAAGATTTTTTAAATCAAAACTTGATATGTGTGTGAGCCTTCCATGCAAGGGCGTAGAAAGAAAGAAACATGATTTCCTTCTATTATTGCAGCCTTCTCTTAATAGTTTAATTAAGTGAAGGCTACAACAACAAAAAGGGGAATCATCCATTAGCTACATACTTGAAGTATTCAACTTTTAAGAGCTATTATAGATGTGGATCATCACATTGTTTGAGAGTACTAGAAATATAATTTGACATAACTCTAATTTTACTAAATACATCTATCTTCATGCAGACTTCATCTTGTTGTGTAATAAATGTTACTATCAAGTTCTATTCAAAATATTGGGAAAAAGACTTATCCGTGTATGGAGAAAGTAATCAAAAAGGATGAAACCCTATTGTTGTTGCATCCATCTTTAATAGATTGAAGGATATAACAAAATTTAATAAGCGGGTACATTCTTTAGCTACACATCAGGAGAAGTTGATTGAACAAAGAAACGAGGGGAAGGTCCTTTTTCCTAGTATATTCTGAATATTCAAAAATTGGATACAAATAAGTTTATCAAATTACTGATATATTTACAAAAGCATTGTCTATTTTCAAATTTTTCAAAGTCAAAGACCTATTACAACTCAAGTAGGTTTCTATCCTCTCCAAATAAACATAATGGGGATGCTATAATAATATTTATTAATAGTACTAATAGATGAGCATTTATTGCACATTCTAGAATTCTCTTATGTACAACATTTTAGAAATCTTGAGAATCCTCTCTTTTATTCTCACTGTAGCTTCTAAAGAAATCTCTAGTGGTCTAATAAGTTCTATAAATAGAGCAATGTCTCATACAATATGTTTAACAAATATTAGTGCTTTGTATTAATACATAATTGTGTTTAGTTGTTCTCTTCTATTTTGATTTTGTTTGCTGCTCTATTTTCCTTTGTTCTGATATTATACTTTTCTCTTCTTTTATATTCTGCAATTAATATATCAAATTATTTTTGTTGATTTGTTTTACTCTATTTTATTAATAGATCAACACATTCATTCCTAAGAGCATAATCTAGTTATAACACAACAAAATCATGGTGTCGATTTATATGTCTTCTTCTTATGTGGACAACATCCTTTATCTAGAAAATCGGCACCACAACTCCAATGTGATGATGCACACTCTGACTTTATCTCATCCACACATGGAATGAAATTTGCATGGTAATTCTTTTCCACAAAATAGGCTTCGAGATTGCGCCTGCTAGAAACATTCAGAATACAAATAATGAAAAGGAGTAGAAATGCCATTCTCTTTACCGTTGATCTGTGTATTGTATTGATAGTTTTCCTTATGGATAAGAACCACTAAAATGTTCGCTAATGATCCACAACCTGTACATTATTTTGAAACTTGATAATTATTGATTTGTGCAATGACTAATGATATTCCTTAATGGGTAAAAGCACAAAGAAGTGTCATGTTTCAAGCTAACTTATCAGGACAACTAAATTTGAGTATTTCTAACTAAAAATTATTTTTTTAAAAACATATGATCTAGCTGGATTCATTAGATAAGTGCTTCAACTTTTCCAATTGAAAATATCTATCAAATGCATGTTTATACCAATTTAGGTCGAATTACCAAAGAAATAAAATTATTTTAGAAAAGTGATGTTTCAATAACTCCTACTTATTTTAATGATATTTAATATATATATATATATATATATATATATATATATATATATATATATATATATATATATATATATATATATATATATATATATATATATATATATATATATATGTACAAATCATATAAAGTAATCAATCTAACTTTGGTTTGAACTCATTTTTTATGTAGGATCAATCACAGCCCAACACTTCTTCAAAGAGGCTACAGTTTGATGATCCCCCTACAGCATAGGATGCAGTTTTAGTTTTATGGTCATTTACAGATGACACTTGACACATTTTTAGATGGCATATATGCCACATTGTAGACCTTAAAACATTGATTTTGTAGACATTTTGAAATGTCATGTGCCATATTTATATATGGACATACTTTTGATAAATTTGATACATATATAGAACATGTTCATTTATATGTTATATTTGCGTCATCTTTTGTATATACATATTTATTATTCATGTTTATGGAATTGAATGGTGAAGTTATATCTTGACTATGATTATCATTATGATTTAAATTATATCTTGTTGAAGTTACATTTGTTTCTCTTTACTCTGGAATACCCTGTTCATGGAGCTTATTATGTTTGAGGTTTAACTTCTTGTTGGTGAACAGATTTGTCTTCCAAAGAAACGCTTACAAAATGACCCTTAAAGCCCAAACAAAAAGAATCAACCAACACCAACAGTTGGGTCACTTTGCTATTGAGAAGCGTAAGTGCCCTCTGAATTATCCAGGTACAACTCCCTGTGCAGGATTTACAATGAATCAACTAAACTATAAATGATAATGCTTTTAACCTGAAAGCAATAAAGGCTTACAAACATCTATTCATAAACATGAGATAGATGCGAAGGGACTAATTTACTAAAAAGAAAAGGAAATTAAATGCTACAAATTTCATTTTCCTAAACAATGCATTACAGAAAGAAACTAAGAGAGAAAGACGAATAGTTCTTTCCAAATACATGAAAAACTATAGCACAAAGTCCACAAATGATCATGTTGATGATTAGACGTAATAGATATGCATTCAAAAGAAACCAATATCATTCAAATATGAATATCAATCAAAAAGTGAGCATCTAAAATCAAAGTTTTAATATGCTGACATATCCTTCTTTGAACACAGCAAAACAACAAAGATTCTGCTGTTCCTATACATTAACCATTATCTGAAAATAAAATCCCTCTTTCCTTGCATTACAATAAAAATCCTAATCTATCACTCCCCTAGCACAAATAACTCAAGTCAGGCGGAATTTGGAACCACCAAAATCTCCTCTATGAGCCTTATTTATTTTCCCCTTTCGGTCAGTTTCTTTCCTGTTATAATAACTAATTCTTGAGGACATGTCTATCCACATCTTCTTTCTCGAATACATTAAAGTCTCTCTTTGTGAGTGCCTTAGTAATATTTTGTTATGAAAGTCCATGTTACTTGGTGCTCTACATCTTTCAAAATGGATCTATTCCTATAGAATAGTGCCATCTGGATCTTATTGCAACACAAGTGTTAATGCCTCTGTGTTTTGATTGGATGCTTGGTGCTATAACTAGAGCATGTCATTTCTATCTCTCCACACACATACCGCTTTATGCAAGTGACACCAAGAAACATTTTGTCGAAGCCATCATACATACGTATTTTGGGATTCAATTGCGAGCATGTCCTCCTCAATTTTCCCACCCTGTAAACCTGAAGCCAACATCTCTAAATCATGATTGATGTCAACACAAAGAACTGCATTATCATGCATCATGAAGGTATCATCAGCTTGGTATTGAAAATTGCTCATAAGTTTCCCACTGATATAGTCCCAGACCTCTATGAATCCAACAACCGAGCATGAAACAAGGTTCTGTCCATCAGGGAAGATGTTGGGTCCTCCTTGATATTCAATGTTGGGGCATTCTCAGGAAATGATAATGTCTTAATATTGAAATTGCGTTATAGATTATCATGTTCTCGAATGCCAATACTGTCGATGTGCAAAACCAATTCTCATTGTCATCGACCAGTCTAACCTGACAAAGCTTTGGAAACTTCATTTTTGGATACCTTTTACTAGTTCTACTACTCCTATCTATAATTCCATATGCTGTGCTCTACTTGCGGGAATTCTATCAAACATTTTACATATACGAGCCCCTAATGTAGAGGTTACAGCAAGAAAGTGGAGTTCCCTTTTAGTACCTCCCAAACCTCACCAACCAACCACAAAGGCTTAAGGGTAATCCCAAACTCTTTTGATGGTATAACACAACCAAAAAAATATATTTCTATCCCAATAAACTCCCTTTGCAAAGTTACACACTCAATCAAACTTCAATAGCCTTTTTAGCTTTAGGGACACTAGGCCTAAAACTAACTTATTGATAGAACTCTTCACCAGTGGACTTCCTAACTACTCCCAAGCATTTAGATGGTCCTCATATGACCTAAGGCCTCTAAAATAACACTTGGTTTATTCCCACCAAAATCGTACCATGGAAAACTAGACCTGCACGCCAATTTCCTTGTAGCCTTCTCAATAGAGGTTTTATACTCTAAATTTTGTACAACTAAGTATCTTGATACAATCAAGGAATTTTTAGACACCCATTTGGAATTTATTTATGATCCCAAAGCCTTTCCTTCCAAATCCACTCCAGCGCCACCTAACACCCACCTTGGACACAGACCTAATTGGCCTAATTAAGCTTGGTTTACGAAGTAAGTATGAGGTATAGGGTTCATGGAACTGGTAAAATGCTTCAAATATTCTTCTCCAACCCCAAATGACTAAAAACCACCTTTACTTCACTCAGTTATCTATTCTATGCACTTCCTTACAACTTTCTTCTACTTTCTACACTGAATCCTCTCAAAAATTCAGACTAGGGCCTGATGCATGAAGGCCTTGCCCTTCAAGCCACTACATGAGCATTTATAATCCATTGATACATAGACCTAACTTGCATTTTCCAAATTCTTAGGTTAAACCCGCGGCTAGAATGTAAGTTAGGCCTCCATTAGTGTTTAGGGCCCTAGAAAAGCTTGCTTCCTGGACTATTTTGAAAAGAATTGAAATAACTTTAACAAATGAAACTAAAAATTCTTCAAATCAATGAAAATGTTCACTAACATGCAATACGGTATTCCCACATTCAAATCATGACCCTGTAAGTTCGTACACGCCCGTACAACTCTAAGAAATGGCTCAAAAATGGTTTGTATTCCTCCTTTATGGCATTAGTTTACAAAAATCAACTTCTTACCATTATGGTTCAAAGTGATGAGCATATATAACCTTCAAAATGAAGGTATATTGATTGGAGAACCCATTTGACTCTTGGGTTTCCAATTCCAATCTCTCAATAAATTTTAGAAAGTTGCAACAACAACTTTTATTGTATTTTTACAATTTTGCAAAATATGCCATTTTATGAACTCGATAGAGTTTATGATTTCTTTTTGAGATCAAAACCTATCAAAATGATTTTTCAAGTGAAAATAATCTAAAATCAACCTTTAAGACTCCATAAGCCTAACCTAGGAAATTATCACTAACTAGGTGAACCCCATGACCTAAGGTATCTTAGGCTTATAACATTGCCAAAAGATCCTTGATCACACATTAGGGATTCCAAACCAAAATTAGGATGATCTATTTAGATCCATCCTATTTATTACATACATAACAATGCCAGTCAAATTCCTACTAGTGAAGGGTGCCCTGCACCAGCCCCGGAAGATCGCTGCCCAATCGTGCTTAGTGCACCTTGGGGTCACTTGGGTCAAGCGTGGTCGTGAGCATTTCGGTGACTCTATGGGTAGAACGGGGTTCTCAGTGGTGTTTACTCAGACAATTGGAGCCGATGGAGTAGACGGTTTGATGCCAGGTCAGATGGTTTGAAAGATACACTATTGAGCCACTTTCAACTAACCCTCACTGCAAGTTTTGGCATCGACTAAGATCACCTTGCCAAATGCAAGCGAAGTCGAATCGCCCAAAACTGAGAGAGGTTATTGTAGACCTTGAAAACATGATCCTATAGCACCTGATGGTTTGTTAATACCTCTCACAAAGTTCAAGATACGAGCCCCAGAAGATCACTGCCCAAATGTGCTTAGTGCACCTTGGGGTCACTTGGGTCGAGCGTGGTCGTGAGCATTCTGGTGACTCTGTGGGTCGAATGGGGTTGTCATTGGTGTTTACTCAGCCAATCGGAGCCAATGGAGTAGACGGTTCGATGCCAGGACAGACAGTTTGAAAGATACACTGTTGAGCCACTTTCAACTAACCCTCACTGCAAGTTTTGGCATCGACTGAGATCACCTTGCCAAATGCAAATGAAGTTGAATCACCCAAAACTAAGAGAGGTTATCGTAGACCTCAAAAACATGATCTTGTATCACCTTTTTATTTGTCAATACCTCTCATGAAGTCCAAGATATGAGCCCTGGAAGATCGCTGCCCAATCATGCTTAGTGCACCTTGGGGTCACTTGGGTCGAGCGTGGTCGCGAGTGTTCCGATGACTTTGTGGGTAGAATGGGGTTGTCGCTAGTGTTTACTCAGCCAACCAAAGCCAATGGAGCAGATGGTTTGATGCCAGGTCGGACGGTTTGAAAGATACACTGCTGAGCCACTTTCAACTGACCCTCACTGCAAGTTTTGGCATCGACTGAGATCACCTTGCCAAATGAAAACAAAGTTGAATCACCCAAAACTGAGAGAGGTTATTGTAGAACTCAAAAACATGATCTCATAGTAGCTGATGATTTTTCAATACCTCTCACGAAGTCTAAGATATGAGCCCCGAAAGATCGCTGCCCAATCGTGCTTAGTGCACCTTGGGGTCACTTGGGTCGAGCATGGTCGCAAGCGTTCCGGTGACTTTGTGGGAAGAAAGAGGTTGTCACTAGAATTTACCTAGCCAATCAGAGCCAATGGAGTAGATAGTTTGATGCCAGGTCAGACGGTTTGAAAGATACACTGCTGAGCCACTTTCAACTAACCCTCACTACAAGTTTTGGCATCGACTGAGATCGCCTTGCCAAATGCAAACGAAGTCAAATTAGCCAAAACCAAGAGAGGTTATTGTAGAACTCAAAAACATGATCCCATAGCACGTAACAATTTATTGATACCTCTCACAAAGTCTAAGATATGAGCCCCGAAAGATCACTTCCCAATCATGCTTAGTGCACCTTAGGGTCACTTGGGTAGAGCATGGTCGTGAGCATTCTGTTGACTTTGTGGGTAGAATGGGGTTTTCATTGGCATTTACTTAGACAACTCGAGTCGATGGAGCAGACGGGTCAATGCCAGGTCAGATAGTTTGAAAGATACACTGTTGAGCCACTTTCAACTGACCCTCACTACAAGTTTTGGCATCGACTGAGATTGCCTTGCCAAATGCAAACGAAGTCAAATCACCCAAAACTGAGAGAGGTTATTATAGACCTCAAAATAAAAATCCCAGAGGACCTAAAAATTTGTCAATACCTCTCACGAAGTCTAAGATATGAACCCCGGAAGATCACTGCATAATCATGCTTAGTGCACCTTGGGGTCACTTGGGTCGAGCATGGTCGCGAGTGTTCTGGTGACTCTATGGGAAGAATGAGGTTGTCACTAGTGTTTACATAGCCAACCAGAGGTAATGGAGAAGATAGTTTGATGCCACGTCGAACGGTTTGAAAGATATGCTACTGAGCCACTTTCGATTGACCCTCACTACAAGTTTTGGCATCGACTGAGATCGCCTTGCTAAATGAAAATGAAGTCAAATCACCCAAAACTGAGAGAGGTTATTGTAGACCTCAAAAACATGATCCCATAACACCTAATGATTTGTTGATACCTCTCACGAAGTCTGAGATAAGAGCCCCGGAAGATCACTGCCTGTTTGAAAGATACGTTGCTGAGCCGCTTTCAACTGACTGTTAGTGGTATGTTTGAAATTTGAACTGTGAAATTAATCATGATTAAGCTTGTGAAATTTGAACTATGGAGCTTATTGTGTTTGAGGTTTAACTTTTATAGATTGTTTGAAATGCTAAACAATAATATCCTTAAAGCATTAGAAACAACAATCAAACATGTAAGAATTCAAACCATGCAAATGACATAAGTATATGACATGTAAGATCCCTTCTTGGCACTATTGGCCACCCATACATGATTTTGGTCATAAGTCCTTATGAAGATTTTTAGGACATTTAACTTTTAAATCAAATTGATTGTTACAAATTGCCATTATAGGCTTCAAAATATCTCAATTAACCATTAAGGATCCTTTTGTCCTTCTATCTCTGATTGGATCCATGGTGACCATAGGCGTATTCATAGGTGCTCCTGCACAAGTTACAATCCACATACAAAACCACGTTTATTGACTCAAAATACAATCTAAGAAAGGTCAAATTAATGTATTGAAATTAAGCTTAATGAACTTAGAAAACAATGCACTAAGTTAACTTATTACCTAGTCAAGTGTTCCTGAAGGGTCATTTCTTTGCTTTAGGGTCTCCAATAGTGCTTCATGATCAACAGTAGTAATAGTCCAAATTTATTTTGTCTTTGGTCTTCCTTGATGCTTTGACAACTTGACATTTGTTGCTATAACAAGGTGTGAATACATGAGAATAGTTTTGTGCTTCTCATAGTCTTCAAATGTGGGAACTCCATTCTTTCTCATCATGTATGTTTGTAGCCATGTTCTTGCAACAACAACTAAACCAGTAGGATATGTGAACCCATCACCATCTGTCATCGATTGTACAAGCTTTTGTTTACCTTGTACACAACATGCTAACCAATAATCTAACCTCTCATCATTCCCCTGCAGTGCAACCAATGCAAAAACATCTCCTAGCTTCAAAAGATCTGAAAGATGGTCATAGTCAACTGAAGTGTCCATGTCATCATTTCTTATAGAGAGTGTCAAAGATAAAGGAGTCAGATACTGTGGAACCCATGTATCCACCCACTCACTTGACTCGCAATGATCCCAATCATACTGAAAACACATGGGGCCAAAATAAGCCAACTCTCGTGTCCAAATGTTCCATGTACTACTATTGGAGCTTCGGAATGAATGCATTTTTGAAGAGTCTTTCACTGTTTGACAATCCAATATATCTCCTATAGTTCCCTCCTTAACCAACCAAAAGAATCTACACACTGTAGAATCAAGAGTCCCCCCTGTGACAATGCTAAAGTACACCAATCAACAATAGAACAAGCATCAAGAAGTACAACACCTGAAATCCTCAATTGCTCCTTAACTAGAGCTTTCTTCACACATGCACCTACTCCGTCATGCTCCCCTTTCCGATGCCCTAACTCAAAAAACCTCCAAATATGAGGTACACCTCTCTCCACATGCATTCTACACAACCAATAAAACATTTTGGCATTCTTAAATTGACCGGTGCAATTATCCGTCCAAATGAGATGCCTATCCATAGCAATACCATTTTCCTGCAAGAAGTCAAAATAGTTTTGGAAACAATGTTGAACAAACTCATGAGAGTGAGACCTGTCATCGCTCATATAAAAATGGTACTCTTTGATTATCTTTTGCTCATCTTTTGTGCTTTCAGGGGAATGTCTATATGTGATGTGTACAAAAAGAGCAACCTAAATGGAATTGTAATATTGAGCTTGAGTCTCATTTTGGGGCTGCAATGTATAGTTCTCCGCAAAGTCTACAATGGATATAATAGTTCCAATGGGGAAAGTGTCCTTACATGTCCTAAATTGTTGATCCAACCATTGAGACCTATGACTATGCCTTGCATACTTGTAAAAAAATTTGTCTTGAAATCTGAGATAAAATCAACAACATTGTATTCTTTTGCAACTAACTCACATCTAGAGCCTTCACCTCCACTCTTAAATGTAGATTTCACTGTTTCATATACCCTTTTTTGGAAGAGTGTCTTTCCAAAATTGTGTTCCAAACCCTCATGAAAACATGTTCTAAACTTGGACAAGCCACCACATTCTGAGCACTTGGCATTTAAGCAATCTTTTTTATAAAATAAACAACCCTCATCTCTATGACATAAAAATTGATCTAGCAAGTCTCTTGATGATTTGGGAAGACCACTTGCACCATAATCCTCTAGCATTTCATTAGTATCAAAATTAGAATGAATGGACCGTAATAATTCATGATGCATTGAAAACTCAACATGATATTTGCAACAACATGTATTTCGAATCTTAAGGGGTACACAATAAAATGGTTTCACGGATTCAAAAGACCTTTGTGATATTTTCAATGTTGGATGTGTCTCACAAAATTGTTTATACAACATTGTTTGACTTACCTCCACATAATGTTTAGGATGTGGAGTGCGGTCTCCATTGCCAACTCTCAACTTCAAGACATCCTTCACATTTGGTGAAACTCTTGAGTTAGCATCCCAAAATTGTTGAATTTCATCCTTAACAACATCTGTTAGCTTCTTATCGAAACGTGGAAGTCTCCCACCATAAGCCCATGTATCAATTTGAAGCGGACCATCAAGTCTTTCTCTTCTTGCAAGTGCTCTACCCAAAGTTTTACGGTCTATATTGAAGTCAACACAAGTTTGTCTTGTCAAACGAGCCTTTCTCAACTAATGACTTACTAAGGAGGTTGTAATAACCCTCCGAGCAACTCTCTTATCTTTTTCTCTACTAGTCTTCCCAATGCTATTGAGAGCATTGAAAAGATTCTTCACAACAATGGCATTTCTCTCCATTTTCTTGTTCACATGAATATTCAATTTCACAAGCACAGGTCTCATGTTTTGCATCTTTAACAACTGCACAAAAATTTGACATTGCTCAACCAATGTCTTGTTTCGAAAAAATTGATCATAAAGTCTTGAAGCCCACAACCTAATGGTTCTATGTGACCTCTTTCCTTCCCAATTATTCATAATGTTCTCCTCAATTTAAATTAACCATTTAGGTGTTCATGAAAGCCCCAAATTTGAAGATTGATTATCTTTATTTCAAGGGACTTCATTTCTCATATAATTTGGAGATGTATAACGTTCATGTAGTTCTTGTGCAACATTTTCATTCCCAAAGTCTACATTTTCAATCTCCATCTGTGCATTTTCAAATTGAACATCCTCTTCACTTACAACTACATTTATGGGGTCACCTTGATTAATATTTAACATACCTTCTCTCCTTCTTTGGTGATTTTCCTTATCTTTTTCCCTTATGCTTGAATTTCATCATTTGTCAACTTCCTCTTGCGTTTAGCCTTTCGACGACTGCTGCTTCCCATGGCGAGACCACAAGTTGACAAAAATCAAACAATGGGCCCCAAATCACTTTTTTTTTCTCGCAACATGTGAAAAAAGTATCAAATCCAGTGATTGTCTGGTCTGTAGGGACAGGGAATATTTTGGTCAAATATTACCTGGCAAAAATTGGGTATCCGATTTCATATCGGGTACCCAATATTCTCAGACTGATGAAAAAAGGGTGGGAGCAAATGAAAAAAATTTAACTTTTACATATATTGATGTATATAATAGATATAAATAAAAGACGCATATGATATACATAATGTATTATAATATACTAATGTATTATATGTACTAATGTATTAAAATATACTAATGTATTATAATATACTAATGTATTATATACACTAACATGTATATAATATATATATATATATATATATATATATATATAATACATATACTAATGTATACTAATATATTATATATAATATTACAAATTTTGGAGAATCTCTTGCAAAAATATGGAAATTATAACCTTCCTCCTAGAGCATACATTAATGAAGTTCTTCGTACCTTAGCAGAGGAAGCCAGTTGGATTGTTGAAGCTTATAGTACCACATACAGAAATGCGGTATGTATTTTTGGCCTAAATTTTTTTCTCATTTCTTTTAGGTCTTTAAAGGTGGTCAGATAAATCTTTGTATTAAATGTGCCTTTTACAGGCGTTGTAAACCCTAGCTACACAGAAATGGAGGCTTTCAAGAATAGTTCACTGGAGGTGGAGAGAGAGACTTCCTAGGGGTCATGAGGACTCCCTAGGGGTCCTAACGCATGATAAGGTGTACTAGGACCCCTAGGGAGTCCCCATGACCCCTTTTGACACATTGGAATGCTTAAGTGTGTCTTAAGGGGTCTTAGGACCCCTTAAGACACACTTGAGCATTCCAATGTGTCAAAACGGATCATAGGGACTCCCTAGGGGTCCTAACACGTGATAAGGCATACTAGGACCCCTAGGGAGTCCCCTAGACCCCTTTTGACACATTGGAATGCTCAAGTGTGTCTTAAGGGGTCTTAGGACCCCTTAAGACACACTTGAGCATTCCAATGTGTCAAAAGGGTTCAAGGGGACTCCCTAGGGGTCCTAGTATGCCTTATCACGTGTTAGGACCCCTAGGGAGTCCCCGTGACCCCTTTTGACACATTGGAATGCTCAAGTGTGTCTCAAGGGGTCTTAGGACCCCTTAAGACACACTTGAGCATTCCAATGTCTCCAAAGGGGTCACAGGGACTCCCTAGGGGTCCTAGTGTGCCTTATCACGTGTTAGGACACCTAGGGAGTCCCTGTGACCCCTTTTGACACATTAGAATGCTCAAGTGTGTTTGAAGGGATCTTAGGACCCCTGAAGACACACTTGAGCATTCCAATGTGTCAAAAGGGGTCACGGGGACTCCCTAGGGGTCCTAGTATGCCTTATCACGCGTTATGACCCCTAGGGAGTCCCCGCGACCCCTTAAGAAACACTTGAGCATTCTAATGTGTCAAAAGGGGTCATGGGGACTCCTTAGGGGTCCTAGTATGCCTTATCACGTGTTAGGACCCCTAGGGAGTCCCTGTGACCCCTTTTGACACATTGGAATTCTCAAGTGTGTCTTAAGGGGTCCTAAGACCCCTTAAGACAAACTTGAGCATTCCAATGTGTCAAAAGGGGTCACGGGGACTCCCTAGGGGTCCTAGTATGTCTTATCACATGTTAGGACCCCTAGGGAGTCCCCATGACCCCTTTTGACACATTGGAATGCTCAAGTGTGTCTTAAGGGGTCCTAAGACCCCTTAAGACACACTTGAGCATTCCAATGTGTCAAAAGGGGTCACGGGGACTCCCTAGCAGTCAAAAGGGGTCATGGGGACTCCCTAGGGGTCCTAACGCATGATAAAGTGTACTAGGACCCCTAGGGAGTCCCCTAGACCCCTTTGACATGTTGGAATGCTCAAGTGTGTTTTAAGGGGTCCTAAGACCCCTTAAGACACACTTGAGTGTTCCAATGTGTCAAAAGGGGTCATGGGGACTCCCTAGCAGTCCTAACATGTGATAAGGCATACTAGGACCCCTAGGGAGTCCCTGTGACCCCTTTTGACACATTGGAATGCTCATGTGTGTCTTAAGGGGCCCTAAGACCTTAGAGCCCCTTAAGACACACATGAGCATTCCAATGTGTCAAAAGGGGTCATAGGGACTCTTAGGACCCCTTAAGACACACATGAGTGTTCCAATGTGTCAAAAGGGGTCATGAGGACTCCCTAGGGGTCCTAGTATGCCTTATCATGTGTTAGGACCCCTAGGGAGTCCCTGTGACCCCTTTTGACACATTGGAACACTCAAGTGTGTCTTAAGGGACCGTAGGACCCCTTAAGACACACTTGAGTGTTTGAATGTGTGAAAAGGGGTCATGGGGACTCCTTAGGGGTCAAAAGGGATCATGGGGACTCCCTAGGGGTCCTAACACATGATAAGGCATACTAGGACCCATAGGGAGTCCCTGTGAGCCCTTTTGACACATTGAAATGCTCAAGTGTGTCTTAAGGGGTCCTACGACCTGTTAAGACACACTTGAGCATTGCAATGTGTCAAAAGGGGTCATGGGGACTCCCTAGGGGTCCTAACGTGTGATAAAGCATACTAGGACCCCTAGGGAGTCCCTATGACCTAGATGAGATGTTAGTGAATGACATCTTGCTAATACTACTCTTCCACTAGATCTAGATTTCAACCCTTTTATGGATCTATAGGCTCAATCGCGAGCCCCCAGAATTGGCCAAGAGAAAAATGTGATTGTATATGAACTGATTACAAAATATTCAGTTGAGGAGAAAATATTGCAACGATCAAGAAGAAAATTGGCTATGGAAAATCTAGTTATGAATTATGTTAAGAATGAAACTATTAAGGAATTGCATGAATCAGAAACCATGAAAAATACCTTCTATAACAAAGAACATTCAAGCTATAGAATTTATTAACTCTAAATTTAAACGTCTTATCAGCATTCATGGAAGAGATTTCATTAGCATCCATGGAAGAAATTTCATTAAAACTTCAGACAAAATCATCTAAAAAAATTCATTAACTTCAAGCGAAATCATTTAAGACAGACAAAAACAAAATCGTATTACTCAGAAATGGCAAAGAAAGAAAATGAGATAAACCAAATTTATCAAATTCTTGCAATCTGTAGCTTCTCTCCGAGCGCAAAATGATAATCCATGGATCCAAAATTATGGTAAAAATTAAATTCTTTGAGTAAGTTGTTCAGAAACACGTAGAATACTGTAACGCATGATGATTTATAGAGAATTTATGATGGACTATGTTGTACAAAAGCCCACAATCCCTGCCATATCTCAGAGTACTGATGTGAAGCAATGGAAAAAGTCTGAGATAGAGGCGGCATCGGCATTGAAGCAGCAAGACATTCTTCATAATATCGGGGTAGTGCCATCGAAACACAAGGCTTTCCTCATAATGTCACATTGTCGCTGATATCTTCTTTAAATTTATTACTACGGTCAGTTCTATGACACCTACATAATTTCTAGTACAACTGCTCATTTTACCAAACCCTTCCCCACTCTCCATAATCTTCAGCCGGTTCAAAGATCCATTCGGTTGTTCTTGTTTAACCTCCCAATGACTCTATTGAGCTGCCAGATTATCAACATGCATGGTACAATTGTCCGGTGACCAGAATCTATTTCGAGAACCTTTGCTATGTAGCATTCCAATTGAAAAAGTAGGGAAAGATACCATTTCACAGCCACAGGCGGTGGAAACAAAGTGATTCTCTTGCCCTCTGCTTCTATAATCCGCCTCCAGTGAACTATTCTTCAAAGCCTCCATTTTTGCGTAGCTAGGGTTTTCAATGCCTGTAAAAGGCATAACTATGCCCCTGTAGGGACTCATGCTCATGCTCAGAATCATATTAAATAATATTTAAAATGTAAAATGTATATTAAATAATATTTAATATATAATATTATATATAATATATAATCTAATATATAGTTTTTGATATTAATATAAAATTAAATAATATTTAATGTAACATGTATATTATATAATATTTAATATATATAATATATAATCTAATATATAGTTTTTAATATTAATATATATTAAATAATATTTAATGTAAAAAATATATTATATAACATTTAATATATAATTGATATTATATAATATTTAATATATCTAATAGATAACTAATATATAGTTTATGAAGGATGGAGAAATGGGAGGGAGAAAGTGGAGGCAAAGTTAAAATTCAAAATTATGTCGTCATATTCGGGTACCCAAAAATATCGGGTACCCGATTAGGCTCGGTATTGCCTTGTGCACCAAACCTACATGGTCAACTATTCTAATGTCTCAAATATGTGTTTTTCACCTATTTCTCTGAGTTCCAGACTTTGACAATATAGCTGACGACTTTTTTTTCACCCAAATTTGATAAAATGAAAAGAGTATCTTAAGGAGATTATCAGCTTTCTATCGATATAATTGCTGTCAAATTTTGAATTCGATAAGTAATTATTAGTTATTTTCTAATTGAGCTACCTCTAAAGTGATGATTTATATACTGATTGAAAAATGACTATAACTTTCAAATGGTATAACATTTTTGAAATCCAAAAAATGTGTCACATTCTATTCTTCGCCTACTATAAGAAAAAAAAAATTTGAATTTTGTAAAGTTTTGAATGAGTTAAGGTGGTCAGACATGGGAGTTTTTTTATTCTGAAAACTTTGTAGCCGAAAATTCATAATTAATTATTTTTTTAGAATAAAATTAAAAAAAAAAAATGCATCACATTCGGGCATGAGTCTACTACTTATATATAAAATCTTATAATAAAATATTATCATTTGAATGTGATTAAGGTGGTCAGACATACACCTACTTCTTATTTTTTTCTTGAAATTTTTGTGCTGCTGCATTGAAATCTATACTTTTCACCAATCATACTAACTTTTTCTCAAAAAAGGCCTAGAAGTTTAGAAACTAAATTCAATTTTCTACAGATTCTATTGTTACAACTTTTTGATATTAGGTTCATAGCTAGTTGAAATTTTCACATCAAGTTGACTAACCTTGATTTGCTGATTTTTCATTGCCACTTAAGGGCATAGTTTGGACCCTCATGATCTTGCACATACCCGAGTAGTGGTTCAGAAGAACCCATCTCTCATGATAATGAATAAAACACATATAACTCATTATATTCAAGTGATGCTCAAAAAGGTGAAACATTGAGAATTCTTGAGAGGTCACCCATCCTAATACTACTCTAGCCCAAGTATGCTTAACTATAAAGCTTCTTCTAAGGTTAAGTCCACTTTTCTTGCAACCCCATTTGTTGAAGCACTGAGACTTCTCGGGAGGTCACCCATCCCAATAATACTCTAGCCCAAAATCACTTAATTATAAAGTTTCCTCCAATGTTAAACTAACTTTTCTTGCAACCCCATTAACTGAAGGTTTTACAAATGAGGCTATAGGAAAATTGGGCTCAACCTTCGAGGAAATTCCATAGTTAAGAGAACTTAAGATGGAGTAGTATTAGGATGGGTGATTTCTTAGGAAGACCTAGTGCTTCATGTCTTTGAGCATCACCTAGATGCAATAACTGCTAACTGCTCCATTCATTCTCATGAGAGACAAGTTCTTGTGAACCACTACCGATGAAATGTAAAACAATGAGTTTGACTCAAAAACTAAAGAGTTTAATCCTAATAGAAATATCACAATTTAACTTTCTATAAAAAAATATCTCATACTTACTAATCATAAATATATTAATTCTAAACATTCTATAGATATAACATGTTATAATTTCTAGTTCTTTTTCTCTTGTGACATAATAGAGATAATGGGGTCAAAGCATTTCAAGCTTAATGTATGTGGAAAGATTTCCCTTTCCCAACATAGGCCAAAGGGAATTTTTATTTTTTAAATATATCACAATTATCTAGCTCAGTATGAAATAAATCTCCTCCCACAGTAGGCCAAGGTTTTAAACCAAGAATTTCAATAGTGACAGAAAAATGGTTATTCAAGGCTAAAAGTGGGAAAGGAAAAAAAAGAAGAGATTAAGTATGGAAGTCCCCTTTCATAAAAAATTGTCATTCTGAATTTCTTGGATGACCTTGAAGCACAAATGCGGCCTAAATATTAGTGGATTGTCATTGTAATTCAGGTTTTTTTCATCTTGTAGTAATAGTAATTCTAGGTGCAAGAGTTTCTTCTTGTGCTTAGATTTGTTGCTAGATAGATTTAACATGTTGAAAGCATGTTTTTTTATGAATTAATATAGTAAGTAAATTTAAATAGATATATTTTCACCATTTGGAGAGGGGTAAAAAAGAATACTATGTAATAAACATTTAACATGAAGAGTACATCAACTTTCAATTGAAAATATAATTGCACAAAAAATAATGACAATAAGAAAAGGACATCCAATCATGTTTTTAATTTTGGACAAGATGTAGTATCATGGGCATCAAACAAGAAAACTCATTTTCACACTTCCTTTTGTTGAAGCATTATTTGGGTGTATAAACACACCCATTTACACGCATTTAATTGGTAATCTTTCTTAGCATTATCTTTATCAACATTTCCCTCAAATATCCAATACATTTTTTAATTCCCCCAACAAATTCATATTTTGTACACACCATATGTGGAATTGCCTACCATTCAAAACTATCACTAAAATTAATCAAAGCCATTTATTTTTAATTAAGGTAAAAATAGGTTTTGAAGGGACCCTGAAATCCTAAACAAAGAAAAAACTTAAGATAAAGCTTTACAAGTTACTAAAACACAATAGACTAGGAAAAACAAAAGGTCAGTCCCACCAAGGAATATTCAAAAGAATGCTACCAAAGAGTAAACATTGAAAGAGGCAGCCTAGAGATAAAACCAAAAACAAGATTATCATGTCATCCCCTTCTTATGAGATCGGAGAGTCATATCAAAAGAAGGCTAGGATCTTTTAAAATATTTACCTTTAACCATAATCCATCCTTCTTCCACTTTGGCACTCTCAACCTACCAGCATAAAGAATCTAGAACTAAATTTTGAGCACCTAGAGAAGTACCAACACACTGCATAGGCTCAGCTAGTAGAGAACCAGAAGATAGAACACACCCAAAACCATCATCCACTGAAGATGGAGTGACAATAGGACCAACAAAGCTAGCAAAAAAAAATGTACCACCAGGAATACTAGAACCAGTCATCAAAGAACTATCAAAGAAAGCTCCAACACAACCAGTAGGATCCATCACTAGAGGCACCACAATCAAAGGAGAGGAGGCTAGAGGGGAAGAAGCAGGAGAATCTGAAATGACAACTTCAAAAAATCTCCATAGAGAAGTCCTCTTCTCAACCGTGTAGTACTGAGAAGAGGCACCATTCCACCAAGAACTAGAATGCCTAGAGTTACCTAAAACACATTTAGCTACAACATGACCTATCTTAAAGCACCTTTTGCACCTGAAATGAATTCCTTCACATTCTAAAGGCTGAATCCAACTACCCTTAGGAGAAACCATCTTGATCTCTATAGGAAAACCCTTTGAAGCATCGATATCCACCAAAATATGGGCATAAGTAGAGTGAAGGATGTCTGTAGATTTCACGTCCACCATTAGGAAGTCCCCCAAAGCCTCACCCACTTCCTCAAGAAGAGGATCCACCCAAAGATGAAGAGGGAGGAATCAAAGCCATTTGTTGAACTTTTAGTAAATTGTTAATTTCTAGTTAAAAATTATATACTATTCATTCTAATTTTTCTTCACCTTATGAAATTGTGTGTGTTTCCAAGATTAACTTGTCTTGAGAGGATACCTATATATATTCTTGATGAAGGATTTAATCATATAATTGTTTAGTCATTTCTCAACTTTGCATTTGTCACAAACGAGTTGGACTCCCTGATAACATGCAAGGATTAGTGGGTTTTTTTGGTTAGATATGACATGTTCATAATAGTTTTGATAAAAGCATAACTATGTTGTTACCACATGTTAAGGGTGCTTGTGTTTCTTACAATCAAGACGTCTCAAAATAAACTAATAGCTCATAATCTTCATTCATATAAATACCTTGATTAGGTTAATCCTTACCTTAAAATGGCATAGCTTGTTGATGTTTTGTAGCTTCAGTCGAATAAACACTATGAGTCAATACTAGTGAAGATATGTATATATATATATATATATATATATATATATATATATATATAATGTAAATATTAGAGAAATTAATATAATACTCAAGATATATATATATATATATATGTATGTATGTATGTATGTATGTAAATAATTGTCATTATATTAATTATATATTAATGAATAGACATGTCTCATGAAGGGACATGTCTCTTCCTCGCTCATTCTCAATATAAATGCAAGAGATTGCCGCATTTGGAAAACACATATAGTGATATAGTGTTATTACATTTGCAATGATCCTAAAACTTGAACATGGTATCAAAGCCAAGTTGCAAATGTAAGAGAGTAGTTTGTTGATGGTGAATGTGTGATTGTCTCAGAAAATATAGTCTCAGTACTAAGACCATATCTCCCAAATGCACCATCGGATTTTGCTAAATTTTGGATATGTTGGTGATAAACCAATTTACAAGAATCTCATCAGAGAGATTGAAGATAAAATTCCAAGTTCAAAAGTTATGACCGACTTTGTATGGGTCTATAATAAAATAAAATAAATCTGAAAAAGAGCGAGGTTCCTTCTTTAAAAGCCTAACCACTTAAAGGGAGATCTAATAAGATTAAAGGTTGTGATAGTGTATAGAACCTTTGGATATTAGATATGGTTCATGTGAAGAATTATAGTAATGTTTGAGATTGATGACATCATTCTGTGAATTTGCATGATATTTTCTATATGGGCTCACCTTATAGAGTGAAATACTTGAAATTTATAAAAGATAAGTATTTCATGTTTTATTAATGCACATAATTTTTGAGTTTTTTAATTCATGCTATACTATTGGTTATTAAAATATTGTATGCTTCTATCATTGGTATTTCCAGTCAAGATAGTTTAGTGAGCTATTTGTAATCTCTCTCTGACATACCTTCAGGACAAAAGCACAAGAAAATTGCATTCAAGGGAAAGAGAACTTGATACTTCCAAACAAATTGATGATTGAGACTAAAGGGAGTCTAGAATATCAAAAGAGGTCAAGAAGTTGATAAAGTTGAGCGTTAGAGGGAGCAGATGGTTCAATCAACTTGTGACTGTAATCTTGATCATATTGATTGAGAGGAAGCTCACTATTGAAGGTGAAACACTTATGAGGTAAACTTGATAAAATTGATTATTATACTAATGAATCATGAATGTTTTTAATGGGCCTATCCCCTGTGTAAATCATGAGGAAGTGACAACTTTCAAATGATTATCAATTATATTTGTAGAAGTTATTGGAAGGTGATGATCTTACAATAAATTAAATTGTGATATATATTATTTATAATGTTGAAACAAATCATGATGAATTAATGCAACAACTAAGTGTTAGATGTCACTAAGTTGACGGTCTATGAGTTGTTTGCATAAATATATCTTGTAAAGAAACAACTAAGTGTTAGATGTCATTAAATTGACGATCTATAAGTTGCTTGTATAGATACATCTTGTAAAGAAACAACTAAGTGTTAGATGTCATTAAATTGTCAGTCTATAAGTTGTTTGCATAGATATATCTTGTAAATTAACAACTAAGTGTTAGATGTCACTGATAGTCTATAAGTTGTTTGTATAGATATATGATAGGTATTTGGTGAATATCATGTGTTGATATTCTGCAGGCCAATACCTTATTGAGTACTTGGTGAATATCATATGTTGATGTCTTGATAGGCCATTACTCTAGGTATTTGGTGAATGTCATGTGTTGACATTTTGATAGGCCAATACTAATGATATCAAATGGATAGAATTGCCGATGGAGGCAATCCACCTAAGAAATTATGGATAGAATCGCCGATGGAGGAAATCCACCTAAAAACATGTGGATAGAATCACCTATGGAGGCAATCCACCTGAGAACTTGTGGATAGAATCATCGATGGAGGCAATCCACATATTGAGACTATGTTTCTATTGATTACATCTTGAGGATGATGATTTTATTTCTTACATCATATTATTGATGTTGCCAACTGTCTTAAGTGTTGACATTGGATTGATTTATCCTCCCTAGCTAAGAGGGAGTGTTGATGTTTTGTAGCTTATATATATATATATATATATATATATATATATATACCTAACTTGCCCACAATCAAAATACTATTTTTCTTCTTGATGTTTCCTCGTGATATTATTGAAAAGTAAAGAAAAACAAACTTGACGTACAATCTTGACGTTCACTTAATAAAAAACAAACATAATCTAAGAATTGGTGGACTAAACTTCTTAATTGGCTGCTGCCAGAGACAGTCAGAAAACAAATAACAAAAATGAGGAGGATTACCAATTTCTTAAACGTCGACTTGTCCATTATATTTGCAGTTCGGCACTTGGAGAAGAAACATAGATTCAGAGAAGAATCAAAATAGACGTGTGTTCTGATGATTTTAGAGAACAAAGAAGAAAGATTTAAACCAGTACGCTGTCGTCAATAATCAAAACAATGATTTTAGAGAACAAAGAAGAAAGATTTAAACCAGTACGCTGTCGTCAATAATCAAAACAAATGTGTGTCGTCAATAATCAAACCAATGATTTTAGAGAACAAAGAAGAAAGATTTAAACCAGTACGCTGTCGTCAATAATCAAAACAGATGTGTGCCTTACACACATACTTATACTAGCTCTCCTCACAAAATTTCTTTTCTTCCAATCGTTTTCGCGGTAATTTCCATCAGTCTACAATGAGAGTAGAGGGGAGGTACACCGTTTAGTCCTATAACTGATGCGAATGATCAAATTCCAACCACATTTTAATTGACGATTATCAAACCTTTCCCACGACACCAAAAAAAAAGAAGCTATGCAACCATTGCAACTTGAATACCTCTCCCACTTGCCGCATCTGTTACAAAAGGATGACGTCTATGAATTTCCCTCGCAAAAGACAAATACATCACATTTAAGGAAAACACACTTAGAATTACATACCGGCAAACCTTCAATTTAGGGAAAAATTGTCGTTTTATGAAAAGTTTAACAAGTGGCTTGGGCTCACTTTTTTTTGACTGCTCTCAAATGGTGGATGATTCGACGTTTTATTATGATTCTGTTCCACGAAACTCTGTTTTACGCGGGGTCGTTGTTGTGTGTCTTATCAAAGGTGGCAGGAAGAATACTGTGGCAATGGCTATATGCAATGATCTTCAAATTAAAGGTTATATCTCCTCTAAGTTATGTTCAATGTTTTAAAAGAACCACTTTATTTAAACTGTGGCATTTTCTTTCTCTATATGTGGCATGGGTATGTGAAGATATGGTTATTTTTTTCAGCCTCCACAAATATTGATTTGTTTTATGTTGTTGATGGGAATAGTTTCTTTAGTGTATATTTTTCTTCAATCTCATGGTGACAAGAATGTTCTTCAAAAAGTGGATAGGAAAAGAGACAAGGGGTTCTATTAAGATTTTGACTTGTTATTTTGATGTAAATATTATTTAATATGAAGTGGTCATTTTATTTATTTATTTATATTTATTTAAATGAATTTATTTTCATGAGAGATAAGTTCTCGTGAATCATTAATGAAACATGGGTCAATGAGTTTCAATCAAAAAATACATAGTTGAATTCTAATAGGAATATCACAATTTCAATTGCCATGAAAAATATCTCTTACTTATTAATCATTAATATATTAATTTTAAACATGTCCTATAGTTATAACATGTTAAAATTTACAGTTATTTTTCTCTTGCAACAAAATAGAGAGAAAGGGGTCAAAGCCTCTCAAACCCTTAATGTTGGTATAAATATTTCCCTTTGCCAACATATGCCAAATGAATTTTTTCAATTTTTAAAGATATCAAAATTATCTAGCTCGGTATGGAATAAATCTCCCCACATGGTAGGCCAAGGTTTAGAACCCAAAAAATTTAATAGCGACAAAAAAATGGTAATTCAAGCCTAAACGTGGGAAAGGACAAAAAACAATGAGATTAAGAATGGAAGTACCCTTTCATAAAAAATGTCATTCTTAATTTCTAGGATGACCCTGAAGCACAAATGTGGCCTCAATATTAGTGGAATGCCATTATAATTATGGCTTTTTTCATCATTCTCTACTATCATTACTTGATGGGAAGACCATCTTTTTAGACAAGGGGACTACTATTCCTAATATCATTGTTGTTTTCTATTTCCCACTTTTAGGATTGAATCATCATCTTCTAGTAACTAATAAAATTCCTAGTTTTAAACTCTGACCTACCATGAGGGAGGCTTAATCCAAATTGCAAAAATAACAGGACCCTTTGGCCTATGCTATAAAATAGAAATCTTTCCACCTACATTGAGGGTTTGAAAGTCTATTACATTAATCTCTTTGTTCAATTTTCCCTAGGATGAGAGTATGATTTTGAAAATAGGGGTGTCCACTATTTGTATGAATATTATTGTAGCTACTACAAGGCTTTAAGTGGATGGTGTGGCATTCCTTAAAAACCCAGTGGACATTATAAAGAGGACTTTAGGATATTATTGAAGGCTAGGGAAAGTATCTCTTGGTCATAAATTGGTTTCAATGAAGACGACCTCCCAAGAAAATGGAAGGATGTGGTGTTGGTCTTGATCATTCATACATCACAATGGATGACATTTATACAATATTCCACTCACAACTATTTCCTATTCTAAATAACTTTAGGCTTTCTATTAAAATAAACTTTCCATTACGGATCATCTCAGCATTATCTCATTTTTTACTATGGTTGAGTTGAAGGATGTGCTTCCCCTTTACCAAGGCCTGATTCTCAAACATAATAATTCCCATTTGCCTTTGTCCCTTAGTAGTGGCTCTCATGTCAACCCCACTAGCCCATATTCAAACCTCACCTTGATTGTTCAATCATCTTATGCCTTACGAACTATTTATTAATGTGCCTCCAACTCTATTATGATCATCCCTCTCCCAATAGGTAGGTTACCCAAGTCAATACCCAATGTTCTACTAAAATGAAAAACATTGTGTCTCAAGTTCAACCCCAAAAAGAGAAGAATTGTAATGGCTATGTCAACGAACAAGAACTTTTTGATAGCTCCTCTCTTTTTTTTTGCCCAATTTCTTTAATTGAACCACAAATAACTCCATCACTAATGAGTCTATGCTAGACTCTAATCTCTCTTCACTGACGTTGGGTTCCCCTCCTCTTGACCCTATTGCATTTCCTAATGATTTGGTATTGGTAGATGTAGCAAATAAAGTTAATGAATTATGTATTATATAGCTATGGTATTGGTTTAATGAAACTAAATATTAGAGGGAAAATACTTACCTTTAAAAGGATTTATTTATTAATTATAATTATAATAAATATCTATGATGTCTTTCTGCTCTTTGTTGAGGATCCCAATATCTTGATTTATCATGAGGTGACCCTGGTGGACTATTGACTCGTCTGAATCCATCGGGTATATGGCTATCATCTTTGAAACTTGAAAACATTTCTTGAATATTCTGGTTGATGGCCTCTCTTGAGTGCTTAATATTTGAAAAATTCATGTTGGTGCCTGATGAATATCATGTTCTAGGTGTACCTTCCTCACAAGGATTAGTCTTGACCTCTAGTTGGCTCCTAGGGGACTGATCAAAGAGAGGTTGCTTTTCCTTATGTTTTTGATGTGTTCTAACTGGTGGTAACTGATTAAAGACAACTGGGGGTCTTTTCCCTTGATTCACCTGATATCTTGTAGTAATTGACATGAAAGAAAGAGACTCTAAGTGATGGGTTAATCTCTCAAAGTGTCAATTCCAACCTAGGATAATTAAGATTCTCTATTGTCCAAAGAGAAAATGAAAAGGATAGAAAATAAAAGGCATCACCAACATTGTCAAAGAGGTGCTTTAAATCAAAGGGTGAATACCCTTGCACTTTTGAATTAGGAGGTTGGACTTAGCCAAAATTCAAATCAAAATTGAGATATATGAAAATGATTTGGACAATAGCAGGATCAAAATTCTCCAAGGGTGTAATCAACAATTCTAAAGACAAAATTTTTACTAGGAATATCTTTTTGACCCGCCAAATTATTTTCAAGGTAACCTTATAAATCAATTGAAATGATTCCTAGAAGGCTAAAATCAAAAATTTGCAATCAAAACAGGTCTCTAACAGCAAGATCATATATCCTACTCAAAGGTCAGGTCGTACTAAAAGAAACTCAATGACTGAAACTAAAAATACTATTGAAAACTTCTAGGCAACAGACTCCAGGCAGACCAGGCCATATACCTAGGACCAAGCGATTCTTCGCACGATGCGAGGCGATAAACCTCAATATTACTAGGTGATAAACTTAACAACTATTAGGCGATATAGTTCCAGGAAAACTATCGCGTGATATTTCTCTCTTAAGCAGGCGATACTGATGTAGTTTTTGACCAAATGTGAGCAAAATTTTGAGTTTTTAAGGTCTGATTTCAAATGTCTAGATCTGAGGGTGAAAATGTCTAATTTCAATCACAAATTTAACAACATTTAGACAAGTTTGCAAATAGTAGGGGATCAAACATGTCTTCAAACAGTTTAAACAAGGGCAAAAGCAACCTTGCCAAGACAAACACTTGTGATATCAAAAATAAAATTGCACCCTATGAATGCTATCGATTATTTGTATGTTGAGAACATTTACACTAGTATCACACAATCGAAGACAATTCAAACAATATCTACCTACAAGACAAGGCTCAATACTTAGCAACTTAGCCCATAACTTGATGCCCCCTTGCCTCACACCAAGTGGTTGCCCACAAGTGTTATGTCTACTAAGGTTTTTAGTGTCTGAGGTAGCCTTGAGATTATAGTGAGTTGGAATAGCTGGCAAAAGGCTTGTCCCCACTTGGGTCATTCCTCTTGATTGCTCAAGAGTAGGCCCGCTAAAGGATTCTAAATCTAAACAAAGAGTGGATGATTTTTGAGGTTCAAAGTTTTTGGTTCACCTCAAGGGTGAAGAGCATACTCCCCTATTTCAAAAACTTCTCCCAAACACACCAAGAAAATTCAATTACCCCTTGCTTCCAAAACTTTAAGATGGGTCAAGATTTTCTGGTTCGCCTAAAGGTGAAGAGTATACTTCTCCTACCACCTCAAAATTCCTTCCACAAGGTATTAAAGTTCTTAAAACAATTAGTAGATGCCACACTTGAAAGGAAATAGATCACAAACACTTGAAAATTTTTCTTTTTGCTTTTGATTATGCTTTGGGAAACCTTGCAAAAACCATTAGTAGCCCTATAGTATGCAATTTATGGAAATCTCCTTCAAGAAAAGCCCCTACAACCACAACTTGTTAGACAATTATGGTTAGGGAAATCCAAAATCTAAATGGAAATGATGCAAAAAAATAACTAATCTAGGCTAAGAAATACAAGTTAGATCTATCTAAATGCAATAAAGTAAACCAACAAATTAAATATGATCATATTCGAATGATAAAACTTAAAATATGGGTCTCTATCAGATCTGGTGATATACCTCAAACTTCACTAGAATCACGTGACATAGTTTCCCATACCCGGGCGATATACCTCAGTCTGGGCGATACACTATAGAACATGCGGGCGATACTTTGCATGATGCTAGGTGACAAACCTTAATACTGGCGGGCAATTTTTCCTTTGCGCGAAGTGTCACACCTATATTATAAGGTCTATCACGTGATATACCTGAGAAGTGTCGCATGATACTCTGAGACAGAAAAATAGAGAATGCAAAATATCCAAAAATTAATATGAAAAATTATGAAAATGCAAGAAACTAAAGGACAAAGTCTATCTACTTTGCCCCACGGTGTGCGCCAGAAATGTATGGTGTAAAAGCGACCACACTTCTATTAACCATTACATGCAAGGTTTATCAACAATGAGGCCTCACAAAGTGGCTCATAGCTCTCTATGCATGGAGTTGCAAGGGACTATGATAAAATTGCTCTTAGCTAGAGCTACAAACTAGTGACCTTGCTAGTCAACCATACAATGAGAGATTCAAATCCAAAGACAAGGGAAAGAATGCCAATATCCCCAAATTGAATCAAAGTATGAAAATTTAATGCAAACTATATGAGAATGCAAATTACTCTATGAAAATGAAAGTACAATGCAACTATGAAAGGAAATTGCAATGAATTACAAGCCCCTAATTAGACTATGTGAGCTAAATCTATTGCATAAAAGAAAAATTACTTTAAAATGCCATGATTATGCAAACTAATCAAATGAAAGGTGCAAATAAATGATGAAAGAAAATGAATGAAAGCAAGTCTTCAATGTCTTCAAAGGATTCTTCAAAGTGAGCTAGAAAACTTGCAGCATAACAATGTCATAAAATTCCAAGATATCCAAATGAAGGAGAGAGCCCTCCTTTTATAAGAAATGAACTAAAATGGACCATTGAGATTAAGAGGCAAAAGTCTTAATCAACGGTGGAGAAAAATGGAAACTTGATCCTTGTGCACAAATATCCTCCAATGAGAAAATAGAAGTTGACTTTATGTCCATATAAGACAAAAAGTACTTTTTCACTTTTTATAAAATAAGAATGATGCTTTATTTGTGCAACTTAGGATAAGAAGAAAAGTGGGGCCTTTTTATTTAATTAAAAAGGGAGGAAATATTTCTTTTAATTAAACAAAAACTTAGAATAAATGGTTAGCCCATAGGATAAAAATCCAATATATGATCGAAATTAAGACTTGATCAAGAAATTGATAATGTTGAAAATATTGATTATGGATAAAAATGATTCAGGATTGATAAATCAAATAAATGGAGCCCAAAGTCTAGGTGACCATTTTTGGGTGCATACATTTTCCCCCTCTTTGACTAATGTGTGATCGGTTTGAGAACACATGTAGTCAAAGAATGAAGTTGAAATGTGAGATTGATCTGGGATCACAAAATAACTCAGATATGAGGTCGATTCGGGATCATATCTGGACAAAACATAAATAAATGCCTTTGAACATGAGGTCAATTCGGGATCATATTCAAAGTAAGAGATAAGAATCTCAAATTTGAGCAAAAGCTCACAAAAAATGTCTGAATCATGAAAATCAGGAAATCAAGAATAAAAATCCAATGGATACTGCCCCCTCGGAATCGAAATCAAAATTAGGTAGAGGACAGACAACAACTGATAAAAGATTTGATCAAATCAGAATGAAATCATAATCAAAGATAAATGATAATAGGATAACCATTAGGCAGTGAAACATGCCCCAGTGAGGAAGTAGAAGAATAGAAATAGAAGACTAGAAATAGAGCGAATGAAAGACTAGAAAATTTTGAGAGACATGGAAGGAAGAAATTCCATCAAAGATCGGAGAATTATTCCTCAAATGGTCAGTCAACTGCGTAGAAGAAGGAAAATTTTGAAATGTGATTTTGACTATGAAGATAACCTCGGATTTCAATTTCGAGTCTGAAAATGGATCCAAGATGTTGAAATTAGCTAGGGGTGCAATTTTTGCGCAATTTTGAGATCTTCTGAAAATTAGGTCAAAAAGTCAAAATGCTATAAAAGGGGTAAAAAATGTCATTTTCAAAATCATTTGACTTTTAACTATTTGAGAATCTAGAGCTCTACGAGATAGTGATGGCTCAGCTAGTAGGAGTTCCCATCCACAGACACGGATTTGAGCATTCCCGGTTGCACAACCGGCCTCCACATTATGGTGCCTCGGTATGTATCCGAAAACTCGCCATTGTTTGAATCATTTATAACAATTAGCACATTTTTTGAAATTTGAAATTTGAAATTTTTAGTTTTAGGCAAAAGATTGCACGATACTTTAGAAGTATCGCGCCCTTTGGGAAGAAAAATTACGCGATACTTCGTGAGTCCCCAAAGTATCGTGCACATATAGACACCAGTATCGCACAATAGCTGGTGAAATGTCACATGATATTGAGTGAAGTATCGCACGGCCAAAGGTGTGTCGCACCACTATAGAGAGAAGTATCGCACAATACTTCTCAAAACTTAAAAATTTGAATCATTTTGAGCAAAAGAAGACATGGGTCCAAACAATAGTTAATGTGTTAAATGTCTTGTATTGATTTTTATCATAGTATGTACTGACATATGGCATGGTTGAATGATTTATAGGAGGTCTTTCCGGCGTTGATCATCAGAGCGCCAAAGGTGGTGGGTTTGAGATGTGTCTGAAACCTAGATGATCCTAGTGAGGATGACATTAGGGTGATGGGATTCTGATACCTGTTGAGGTTCCCATATATTAGGGCCAATCACGGGCTTCTGACAGCCTTGGCCAAGTGATGGCATAGTGAGCACAACACATTTCACTTGCCGACAAGGGAGGCATCCATCACATTAGAGGATGTCTACAGGATCCTGCAGGTACCATGCCATGGCGAGCCTGTAAATAAAATCATGTTTTGAGATATAATTGTGTAAGTGTAAAGTTTTCATATGATGAAAATTAACATGATTTGTGTGTTGGCACAGGTGTATTATGATCAGGATGCCACCGAGGGGCGACGATTGATACAAGAGATGTTCCAGGATGTCACCATTCTAGATAGGCATGTCAGCTGGGAGAGGCTGATAGATGATTTTGGTAGAGACTTCCTAGTGTCATGCATTGTGGCATCATTTATCTCACAGATCCTGATGATTGACCATAGTCAGAAGGGATTTCCTCTCGGCTGGGGCAAGTTACTGGTGGACTTGGTAGGGAGACCGTGATGTATGGCATGGGGTCCTACCATACTAGCAGAGATGTATCATGAGCTGCATGAGATCATCTATAGGGATGGTCAGACATGGGCGTGTGGTGTCATCCTGGCACAGGTGTGGGCATGGGAGCATATTGTTGTGATGTGCCCCAGGGTTCAGCTGAGAGAGAGGAGATACCCATATATTTATAGATATGTAGGTTTCATATCACATGCTCGTACAAGGGATGTGACAAATTACAGGCAGATTCTAGATGAGATGTCCTCATTCACATGGAGGCCATATAGAGATGTTGAGGCATGGGGTGATGCAGAGGATGAGCTAAGCTACATGCTATGTACCCAACCACTAGTAGGCTGATACTTAGAGATTGTTGAGAGGTTCTACATCACTTGGGTATGGTGACAGTTTAGGAGGCAGTAGCGAGTCTCCATAGAGATGACTACCTATGCGAGGGCTAGAGATGAGGAGGGACATGAGTGGCTACCCATGTTAGACTATCAGCGGGCTATTGAGGAGATAGCTAGGATCAGGAGGGAGCCCTGGGAGTATCTCCCAAACATGGTTGATGTGGGAGCTGATGTAGCATATAGGGTAGAGTGACAGAGGGCACTATTCCCTCAATTCATTGTACCAGATGTAGCATAGGTTACCCCAGGAGGAGGAGACAAAGGAGACGATGAGGATAGAGGTGGATGCCAGATTAGAGAGGTGGGAGAGGGATCTAGGGCTGGTGGCCAGAAATGGCCATGAGGTTAGGGCTCAGGGAGTGAGGAGGTACAGAGGCCTTCTTAGGAACAGGCACAAGGACAGGTGGATCCAGCTGTAGTGGATGATTTGAGAGCCTGCATTCAGACTCTTGAGATAGAGATTCAATAGATAAGGATCCCTATAGCAGTATGGGATCAATAGCTAGTGGATCTGAGATTAGAGAGAGACTAGAAGATTAGAGATCTCAGGGCAGAGATAGCATGCTACGAGATGATAGCATAGGCAGCTACACTAGAGATCTGACGGGAGACAGCCAAAGCTGCATAGTATCACGGACTCTACCTCTAGGCAGTGCCAGAGGGTTAGAGAGCACCATCCTACTCTCAGAGAATAGGGGCATCAAACATGGTTCATGATAGGGCAGCAGCCCCACCTCCTCCACCTCCACCAGCACCACATGATGGTGCCAGAGCATCCTAGGTCTAGGGCTTAGGCTTAGATTTATGTCAGATGATGTTATTGTGACTTTTGATCTAGTTGGGATCTCATTTGTATGGTTTTATATCATTGTACCATGACATTGCTTTATATATGAGATATACTAGATGTTTGATATATCATGTTTAATTATCTCACATGGATGTGTATCAATTTTCATATGTATTGTCTTGTTGTATTTGCTCAAAATATTTATGTATGTGCTCTCTCTCATAGATTGATTCTCATGTATATGATATAGACTCATGTTTCTGAAAATGACATTTTTGAGATAGATAGAATGATATGATTAACCCCTTTTGATGACAGGAGCATGTTCGAGATGAAAAAAACAAGGAGTGGAAGATGTGATCAAGAAGAAGGAAAGATGAGTTCAGTTGACTGACAGGTCCATGTGATGAAAAGGAGAGCTCTCTCCATATGCAAAGTGCAAAACTAGACTAATCATGAACCTAAGAATGCAAGCTACTATGAAAAGTGGTTGACTTGCAAGGTCACAATGCTTATAGACATCTAATTATCATCATCAAGCATTAGGTAGTGCCATAAGATCATACAATGCACACTAGCATGACGATGTGGATATGAATATGATCTTTATCAGATAAAAATGTGGAAATCCCACCTTGGCATCAAAGACATGGAGGTCAAGATGACTAGTGTAGTGAGATTACCTAAGTTTGATATGGTGAGATTATGCTTGTATCAAGACACATGAAAGTCAGGATAACTAGAAGCATGCACTCGCAAAACAGTCAAGGATAATACCTTGTCAACCCCAAGTGTCAAGTAAGACTAGCATAAATGCTCATGACAGTTAGGATCAACAAAATATACCCACAAGCAGATAAAGAAATAAAACATGTTCTCATACCCTCATTCTTCTAGCTATGCATCATCAAAAACTTCTCAGGGAGAGACCACTTATCAAAGAAATCCTCATAGACAGCACACAAAGAAAAATAAAGTCAACATATCTCAATAGAGTTGATTGTTTAAGTGTGTGTGTGTGTTGGTCATAGAGTCAAACTCTGGTTATCACATCTGCCAATGAGAAATATTGTATTACACTCAGACTATTGGGTAAGACATCTAATAAGTGTTAAGAAACACTTGACACAAAGGTAGTGTTGAAAAACACTGTTTGGGGTGGTGTTGAAAAACACTTGTTGGGAAATGCCCCAAGAGCCGAACGCACCTAAAGGACCTATGCGAATAGTTATGCCCCTAGACAAAAATAAAGACCAATTCCAGACCAAGTCAAATAAGGTCAAGACATGATGGAGAAAGGTTCAATGTCAAGGATGCATGCTAAGAGACAAGGGTGCAAAGGCCTCAAGTAGTGCCTGTTTCCAAGTTTTCACCACTTGGATTTTTATTGCAATTTTCTTTTTTCCTTTTTTCATTTTTTTGATTTTTTTCTACCAAGGGGCCCGTTTCCAGGTTTTCACCAAGGCACTTTTTCTATTTTTTTTGAATTTTTTTGCTATTTTTTTTTTTTTGTATTTTTTTCAAGACTTTATATGCTTTTTAGGATTTTTTCAGCATCATATATCAATTTTTTTTGGTATTCTTTTTAGGATCCATAAGATATGTACAAAGGATGCCCCCCGACAGAATGGGCATCAAGGATAGAACTTCTTTAGGTGCAACACATTAATGGGATTAGGGAGTTGTTCCCCATTTTCATCAGATAACAAATAAGCACCTGTACCAAAAGTAGCAGTGATGACATATGGTCCAAGCCAATTAGGTTCAAACTTCCCCTTTTGTTCTCTATTTTGTTGATTCTTAGGGTTCTCTCATAAAACAAGATCACCTACTTGAAACTCTCTAGGGCGAACCTTCTTATTGAATGTCTTGGACATAGGTTTTTGATATACTCGCATGTGATCAAAGGAAGCTTTACACTTCGCATCCAAAAGTTCTAATTCCTATAACCTCATGGCTCGGTAATCCTCATATGTAATCAAACCTTTGAGAGAGACTCTGAGTGAAGGGATCTCTACTTCTAAAAGCAATACTGCTTCAGAACCATAGGTGAGTGCAAAAGGAGTAGCCCCTATAGGTGTGTGAATGCTTGTCTTGTAAGCCCATAGTGCTGGATTGAGTTGTAAGTGCCAATCCCTACCATTCTTATGCACTGTCCTATGAAGAATCTTGAGAATGGTCTTGTTAGAGACTTCTGCTTGTCCATTTCCCTGTGGAAAGTATATAGAGGACCAATGTTGTTTGATTTTAAACTTCTTGCATAAATGCTTTAGGTCCTATTCTTGAATTGACCTCCATTATCAGTAATGATCTCAGAAGGCACTTCAAATCAAAAAATAATATGATTTAGAATAAAGAGTGAAATAGTCTTGCCTGAGGCAACGGAAAGAGGTACTGCCTCCACCCACTTCGTGAAATAATTAGTGGCTGTGATGATAAACTTATGTCCACCTAATGAGTTGGGGTGAATTTTCCCAACAAGGTCAAAGGCCCAGCGCTAAAATGGCCAATGAGAGACAGAAGGAATTAGCTCCCTACTTGGAGCATGAATCAGGTTTCCATGTTTTTGATATTTCTTGCAAGACTTAGAGAAAGCTACTACATTTGTTTGCATTGTGGGCTAGTAATATCCCACCCTAAGCAATCGACGGGCCATGGCAAGACCGTTAGAATGTCCACCACAAATGCCCTCGTGAATATCAACTAACGCTTGGTCAGATTCCTCCTTTTCCAAGCACGTAAGAAGCATCCCATCAAAACCCCTCCTATATAGATCACCAAAAATGAGGGTGTGGCGAGAGGTATTGCAGATGAGATTTCTATGTTCAGAACGATTGAAAGTGTCAGGGATGATGCCATCACAAAGATATGAATAGATAGCACCATATCGAGAGGACTCATGTGTGACAAGGGTACAATTGACTTGAATTTTAGGTGAATCAAAGATAGGGTAATGTATTTCTTCCACCAGGAACTCAAATCAGGACTCATGCTGCTCCAATTGTAAAAGGGAAGCTAATGTAGCCATAGCATCTACAGCCTTGTTGTCTATCCTAGGGATTTGTTGAAATGTCATAAAAGTGAAATAGCATCTCAAAGAATCAACCATCTTCTTATAGGGTATTAATTTGTCATCTTTGGTTTGATACTCTTCATTGACTTGATTGATTATCAATTGTGAATCCCCAAAAACATGCAACTTAGTGATATTCCATTCTATAGCCATCTTTAATCCATTTGTTAATGCTTTATATTCTACTATATTGTTTGTACATGGAAAGAGTAATTTGTAAGACTTTGGTATAGTATATCCATGTGGAGAAACAAACAATATCCCTGCACCTAACCCATTTTGCATATTAGAGCCATCAAAGAACATTTTCCAGGTGTGAGATGTGACATGTAATATATGTTCATCAGAAAATTCAACTTGTATAGGCATGCTATCCTTAACTAGAAAATCAGCAAGTTGGTCTACAATAGCCTACCCCTTTATGGCCTTTCTTTCAATGTACTCTATGTCAGATTATGATAATATCATCATCCACTTAGCAAGCCTTCCTGTGAGAGCAGCCTTACTAAGAAAATATTTTAGAGGATCAATCTCGACAATTAAGTGTGTAGTATGAGCTAGCATGTAATGTCGCAACTTTTGGGAAGCAAACACTACAGCAAGACAAGCTTTCTCAATGTTATTGTAATTGACCTCATATGACACAAGAGTATGACTTATCTAGTATATGGCCCTCTCTTTTCCATTTTCATCTAACTGAGCCAACAACGCCCCCAAGGAAGTGTCTGTAGCTTAAATGTATAGGATCAATGGTTTCCCTGGAATAGGAGGCATCAAAATTGGAGGATTAGCCAAATATTGTTTTATGTGATCAAGGCTCTTTTGGAAATCCTCATTCCATACACATGTGACTCCTTTATGCAATGTTTTATTAAAAGGCCATGCTCTATCTACAAGCTGAGAAATAAACCTCCTAATTGATTGAAGACGTCCCTGAAGACTTCTCATTTGACTGATATTTTGAGGAGGTGGCATATCTAGAATTGCTTGGACCTTTTCAGGATCAACCTCTATGCCTTTTTCTGAAATGATAAATCCTAAAATTTTTCCTAAGGTGACACCAAATGCATACTTCTTCGGATTTAGCCTAAGTTGAAACTATTCCATTCGATCTAGAATCACTTCCAAATCTTTAAGGTGTGTATCCCTGTTTCTTGATTTTTCCAAGGTATCATCCACATAATCTTCCATGTTGTTATGCATCATGTCATGAAATATAATTGTCATAGCTCGTTGATAGGTAGCCCCTACATTCTTTAATCCAAATGGCATGACATTCCAACAATAGGTTCCCCATGCACAAGTGAATGTTGTTTTCTCTTGATCTTCAGGTGTTATCTTAATCTGATTATATCCACTAAATCCATCCATTAGAGAGTATATTTCATAACCCGTTGTCATGTCCACTATCATGTCAATAGTTGGAAGTGCAAAATCATCCTTTGGGCATGCCTTGTTTAAATCTCTAAAATCTGTGCATACACGAATGGACCCATCATGTTTGGAAACTAGTACTATGTTTGAGATCCATTCTGTGTAATCTATGGCTCTAATAAATCTAGCTCTCAAAAGTGTTTCTAATTCTGCTTTGACGAGGAGAGATACATGTGGATGCATTTTTCAGAGTCTTTGTTTCACTGGTTTGACCCCTGGAGCTATGGATAAGTGATGCATTATAAGATTTGTGTCAAGCCCTAGCATGTCTGAATATGTCCATGAAAAATTGATTTTTTTCTTTTGTAGGAATTGTGCATATACCTTTGTTTCTTCATCTGATAAAGACTGAGCAAGATGAACTATCTGAGGAGCTTCTTCTATGTTCAAGTTTAATGGCTTTGTTGGTTCAATCAACACTGAGGATCTGTCCTAAAAATAACTGGGAAAGTTATTAAGTACCTCATCCTAAGGCACCTCAAAGAGGTTTTCACCCTCGGATACATCTTTTCTTTTTACTATTTTTGGTTCTGACACCGCTACAAAGTGGTTTTCGCCATCAGAACACCTATTCTTTTTCTTTTTTTCTTTTATTTTGAGACTGAGGTACTTAATATCAGGCTTAGTCATACTCGTAGTTGGCTCACTAGTGGAAGACACTACTGGCTCAATGGCATTAAGGTAACATGTGATCTCATAGTCATTCTGAAAAGTCAAAAATTATGGCTCTTGTAAATTTTGGGACCAATCAATCAAATGGGGATGAACAAGAGGTAGGTTTATGATTGGTTCAAGATTGTGAATGTAATGGATGTCATTTCTGGTGACCACATATTCAGGATCTATCAAGTTCCCTTCTAAGGTTCCCAAATCAGGATTCATCCTTCCTAACGAAGTATCATCCACTAAGGCAATTTGAGGAGTCCAATCCTCTAGCCCTACACTAGGCTCATCAAATATGTCGAGTTGAGTATTATAGGTTTGAATAACATCAACCTCCAAGTCTATGGTTACATCTGAAAGTGAATCCCATTCAAATTCATTTGAATCTATTTCTGAATTTTCAACATTTGGGCCTTGTGATGTAGAAGCTTCATAATTTTGAAGAATCTCCCCTTCTTTAGGAATTTTCTGAACCACAAAAGTATTTGAATCATTATCACCCATCACAGCCGGGGTGACGACACTTTCCATGGCCAATCTAGTATTCCTATAGTCACTATCCATCGCAGCTAGGATAGGAGGGCTATCAATTGTCAAATTTTGAAATTCTCCCCAAAGGAGATCAGTTGAAGGCACCCAATCTTCTATCATGTCCTGTTGGTTGGAAAGATTAGGTTTGTATTCAAAATCAGAATCACTATCCATCGTAGCTAGGATAGCAGTATCTTTTGGTTTATCACTTTCAAAACCTAAACCCACTGTTGATTTGTCACGTTGTGCGAACAAAGCATGATCCAATGGCTCAGACCTGGCATCCAATCTATGGCTGAGGGGATCATGTTCTAGATATCCCATGTTTTTCACTAACGTGTACCCTCTCCCATAAACTTTAGGTGAAGGAGGAAAATTTTGATTGTGCTGATACTTGTCTTCATGATAGATCCAGTCTCTGACGGCAACTTCCTCTTTTTCTCCCTCAATAGGAACTGAAGACTCAACAAACTTTCCAAATAGTGTCATGGTAGATGACGAAGGCTTCATATCTAATGATGGTTTCCCATAAGATCTAGGAGAGATTGGAAATTTTGTAAAAGAATCAATTTTATAATCTCCCATCCCAAGATTTATGGTCTTAAACTTCTCTTTGCATTGCTCAAGTGAAATACTAGAATTGTCAACTTCCCTATTCAAAGGTACATGTGATCTAGCAGAAATGTTATTAATTGACAAAGTACTATCTCCTGGTATGCAAATTTCTACACCATTATGAGGAAACTTAACACACTGGTGATATGTTGATAGGACTGCTTGCATTTCATGAATCCATGGCCTACCTAGAAAAATGTTATAGGCTAAAGGTCCAACATCAACAATTTGAAATAAGATATCCTTTTCTACTGGGCCAATGCGAATAGGCAAAATGGCCAATCCCTTGGAACTTCTTTCTGCTTCATCATATGCTTTGATTGTGATCTTTTTCCTTGTGTCAATGACTTCTTCAGAATATCCTAGAGCCTTCAACAAAATCATGGTACAAATATTTAGCCCTGCACCCCCATCTATCAGTATGCACCTAACACGGGTTTTATGAATCATGACTTCTATGTGTAAGGCCAAGTTATGTGGGTGACTTATGGATTTGTCGTCTTCTTCTGAGAAAGTGAGGTAATGAGGGCTAGCCAAATGGTTGACTATATTCTGGAATTGATCAATATCTAAGTTGTTAGGGACACTAGCTGCTCGCAAAGCATCCTCAAGGACATGCTTATGCCTTGGGGACAATTCCAAAAGTTCAAATATAGAAATATGAGCTAGCATACATTGTAATTGGTTGATAAGATTGTAATTAAGCTCAGGGCCAATAGAAGATTTGGAAGAAACTTGTTTGGATGTGGACTGTCTAGGCCTACTAGAATTGGGACCTCTAATGACAATAGGAGGTTGACTACCTTGACTCCTAGTAACAACATGAAGAGACTGAGACTCCCTACGTGAGTTAGGACCTCTCAACACCACTATGGGTCTGTCATAAGGCACTTTTTTTGAATCATCATCATAAGAATCCTTTCTCCTCATCATATTGACATTTTCCTCAACCACTTCAAGCATGTTGATTACATTATTAGCTTTAGTGTATGTATAATTTATCGCAGCCTTACCTTTGTTGTTGTTGTTGTTAGAACCTTCTCCTTTCTCATACTTTGGCAAGGGTTCTTTAAAATATTTGGGATCAGAATTCAAGGTTAAACCATCCACTTGCAAGTTACCACTCTCAATGAGGTCTTGGACAAGATGTTTGATTTTGAAACAATTCTCTATATCATGCCTGATTCCATTGTGATACACACAATACACTTTCTTATTTCACCAATATGGTTTTGGATTTGGAATGTGGAATTTTGAAGGGTCTTGAGGTTGTACGAGATTATGAGCAATGAGAGTTTTGAAGATGTCAGCATAAGAATCTCCCAACTTTGTGAATTGTCTCTTCTCAGTCTTAGACTTTCCTTAATATTTTGGTTTGTCATCTTGTTGTTCTGAAGACATTTGAAGTTTCATGGCTTGCACAGCTTTGGAAAGATTAAGGACTTCACCTTTGGGTTGAGATGAGTCAACAACACCATCGTTAACCACTTGTTTATTCTTATGCCAATAATTATTCTTTTTGTCCTTATTTCCATTATTGTTATTTTGGCTAGTGTTACTATTTGTTGATTTTTCCAAGATTCCTTGTTCTTTTAAAACATCTTCAATGTGGCAAGAAACTTCAACCATAGTATCAAAAGAATAGAAAGGAAACTTTTTGACTTCATATCTTAGCTCTGGAACCAAATTTCTCACAATAATGTCAATCCTCTCCTTTTCAGGGATTGTCCTGGGGTACTTTACACATAATCGTCTCCATCTTTGCAAGAATGCAACAAATGATTCTCCTTGATTTTGTTTTAGTTTACACAAATCAAGCATTGTGACAGGTTGTGTCAAATTATAGGAAAAATGTTGTACAAATCTTTCCACAAGTTCCTTAAACATCTTGATTGGGGGATTAAGGTTAGTGAACCACTCCATTGCTTGTCCCTTGAGGCTTCTAGGGAATAATCTCAGCAAATATGAATCCTCATGGTGGAAAGAGAAGCTCATGATGTAAAATTGCCTGACGTGATCATGGGGGTCACCAATGCCATCATATTTGTCATAGGTAGGAAATTCCACCTTCTTAAGAAAATCAACCATTACAACACTCTTGTCAATAGGATTAGGACAAATAGAATCCAAGTTGAAAGTGCTTTTGGGAGCCTTCATATTGTCCATATCTCTCTGTAATTATTTGATCACTTCATTTGTGGAGGGTTCCTGCTTCTTCACCTTTTTATCCACATCAAAATCAAAGGGGACTCTTGCACCCTTATTAATTAGACTTTGCAAGAATTGGTCTTTATTTTGTTCCACATACCTTTTGACGTAGGCTTGAAATGAAGGTTCTTGTTGGATAGCCATGAAGTCTAAGGTGTCCAGATTAACATACTTCCCCCCATGTTGTGAAGTATGACATGCTCTTTGGGAGGGTTGTCTAGAAAGTCTAGGAGATGAATTTCTCCTATGGTGATCAATTCTTGAAACTCTTCTTCCCCTTGGACTTGGTGATCTTGAGGGCATCCTAGACCTCCTTCTAGTCTTAGGACTTTGAGATGGGGTTGATGGTGGAGAATTGGTTCTACTATTAGTCTTTCTTCCATCAAATTGTCATTGAAATTGTCACGCATACAACCTATCTTCTTCTTCTTGCAATGCCCTTTTCTTCATCTCTAACAAAATTTTCTCTTCTTCGGCCAATCTCCTAAGCTTTTCTTGTTTTTTGACTTGTTCGTCTTTATAAGCTTTCTTAGCTTTTTTGATGGCCTTCAATCTAGCATTAGTATGCCAAGAATTTTCCTTTGGAGATGAAGGTCCTGATGCATTTGTATAAATTAGCTGCATTGACATGGTATTCTAAATCATTGTCATGGTCAACATGTTGTGGGGATCTTGACTCTGAAGAACTATGTCTATGATGTCTTTATGCTCTTTCTTGAGGATCCCAATATCTTGATTTATCATGAGGTGACCCTAGTGGACTATTGACTCGTCTGAATCCATCGGGTATATGGCTATCATCTTTGAAACTTGAAAACATTTCTTGAAGATTTTGGTGATGGCCTCTCTTGACTGCTTAATATTTGAAAAACTCATGTTGGTGCCTGATGAATAGTGTGTTCTAGGTGTACCTTCCTCACAAGGATTAGTCTCAACCTCTAGTTGGCTCCTAGGGGACTAATCAAAGAGAGGTTCCTTTTCCTTATGTTGCTGACATGCTTTAACTGGTGGTAACTGATTAAAGACAACTGGGGGTCTTTTCCCTTGATTCACCTGATATCTTGTAGTAACTGACATGAAAGAAAGAGACTCTAAGTGATGGGTCAATCTCTCAAAGTGTCAATTCCAACCTACGATAATTAAGATTCTCTATTGTCCAAAGAGAAAATGAAAAGGATATAAAATAAAAGGCATCACCAACACTGTCAAAGAGGTGTTTCAAATCAAAGGGTGAATACCCTTGCACTTTTGAATCAGGAGGTTGGACTTAGCCAAAATTCAAATCAAAATTGAGATATATGAAAATGATTTGGACAATAGCAGGATCAAAATTCTCCAAGGGTGTAATCAACAATTCTAAAGACAAACTTTTCACTAGGAATATCTTTATGACTCGCCAAATTATTTTCAAGGTAACCTTATAAATCAATTGAAATAATTCCTAGAAGGATAAAATCAAAAATTTGCAGTCAAAACAGGTCTCTAACAGTAAGATCAAATATCCTACTCAAAGGTCAGGTCGTACTAAAAGTAACTCAATGACTGAAACTAAAAATACTGTTGAAAACTTCTAGGCGACAGACTCCAGGTAGACCAGGCGATATACCTAGGACTAGGTGATACTTCGCATGATGCCAGGTGATAAACCTCAATACTACTAGGTGATAGACTTGACAACTGTTAGGTGATACAGTTCCAGGCAAACTATCGCATGATATTTCTCTCTTAAGCAGGTATACTGATGTAGTTTTTGACCAAATGTGTGCAAAATTTTGAGTGTTTAAGGTCTGATTTCAAATGTCTGGATCTGAGGGTGAAAATGTCTAATTTCAATCACAAATTTAACAACATTTGGATATGTTTGCAAACAGTAGGGGATCAAACATGTCTTCAAACACTTGAAACAAGGGAAAAAGCAACCTTGCCAAGACAAACACTTGTGATATCAAAAATAAAATTGCACCCTATGAATGCTACCAATTATTTGTATGTTGAGAATGTTTACACTTGTATCACACAATCCAAGACAATTCAAACAATATCTACCTACAAGACAAAGCTCAATACTTACTAACTTAGCCCACAACTTGATGCCCCCTTGCCTCACACCAAGTGGTTGCCCACAAGAGATATTGGCTTTGTCATGGAAGTGTCAAACGAGACAACCAAAGGGACACATATCGTGAGTATCTTGGGGTGATCTGGGTTAGTCCACTTGGATCAATCCTTGCACTAAGAAGATAAGCGGCTGAAAAAAAGTGGCTTCTAACCTAAGGTTCTTAGTAAGGGCTTCCATTCATAACACCCCTCTTGCTCCTCATAGAGGACTCAGACCTTGTGGCCTCAAGAGTACCTTAAGCATTCTTGCTCAATGCTTTCCCCATGGTCGCAATCCCATGAGCTACTCACATAAAGCAAAGAAAAGTGTTATGTCTACCAAGGTTTTAGTGTCCGAGGTAGCCTTGAGATTATAGTGAGTTGGAATAGCCGGCAAAAGGCTTGTCCCCACTTGGGTCATTCCTCTTGATTGCTCAAGAGTAGGCCTGCTAAAGGATTCTAAATCTAAACAAAGAGTGGATGATTTCTGAGGTTCAAGGTTTTCAGTTCACCTCAAGGGTGAAGAGCATACTCTCCTATCTCAAAAACTTTTCCCAAACACACTGAGAAAATTCAATTACCCCCTTGCTTCCAAAACTTTAAGATGGGTCAAGATTTTCTAGTTCCCCTAAAGGTGAAGAGCATACTTCTCCTACCACCTCAAAATTCCTTCCACAAAGTATTAAAGTTCTTAAAACAATTAGTAGATGCCACACTTGAAAGGAAATAGATCACAAACTTGAAATTTTTTTTTTTTGCTTTTGATTATGCTTTGGGCAGCCTTGCAAAAACCATTAGTAGCCCTATAGTATGCAATTTATGGAAATCTCCTTCAAGAAAAGCCCCTACAACCACAACTTGTTAGACAATTATGGTTAGGGAAATCCAAAATCTAAATGGAAATGATGCAAAGAACTAACTAATCTAGGCTAAGAAATACAAGTTAGATCTATCTAAATGCCATAAAGTAAACTAGCAAACTAAATATGATCAGATTAGGATGATAAAACTTAAAGTACAAGTCTCTATCAGATCAGGGGATATACCTCAGACTTCACCAGAATTGCACGACATAGTTTCCTGTACCTGGGTGATACACTATAGAACATGCGGGCGATACTTTGCACGATGCCAGGCGACAGACCTTAATACTAGCGGGCGATTCTTCCTTTGCGCAAAGTGTCACACTTGTATTATAAGGTCTATCGTGCGATATACCTGAGAAGTGTCACATGATACTTTGAGACAGAAAAATAGAGAATGCAAAATATCCGAAAATCAATCCAAAAAATGATGAAGAATTCAAGAAACTAAAGGACAAAGTCTATCTACTCTGCCCCATAGTGGGCACCAGAAATGTATGGTGTAAAAGTGACCACACTTCTATGAACTATTATATGCAAGGTTTCTTAACAATGAGGCCTCACAAAGCGGCTCATAGCTCTCTATGCATGGAGTTGCAATGGACTATGATAAAATTGCTTTTAGCTAGAGCTACAAACTAGTGACCTTGCTAGTCAACCATACAATGAGAGATTCAAATCCAAAGACAAGGGCAAGAATGCCAATATCCCCAAATTGAATCAAAGTATGCAAATGCAATGCAAACTATATGAGAATGCAAATTACTCTATGAAAATGAAAGTACAATGGAACTATGGAAGGAAATTGTAATGAATTACAAGCCCCTAATTAGACTATGTGAGCTAAATCTATTGCATAAAAGGAAAATTACTCTAAAATGCCATGATTATGTAGACTAATCAAATGAAAGGTGAAACTAAATGATGAAAGAAAATGAATGAAAGCAAGTCTTCAATGTCTTCAAAGGAGTCTTCAAAGTGAGCTAGAAAACTTGCAGCATAGCAATGTCATAAAATTCCAAGATATCCAAATGAAGGAGAGAGCCCTCCTTTTATAAGAAATGAACTGAAATGGACCATTGAGATTAAGAGGCAAAAGTCTTAATCAACGGTGGAGAAAAATGGAAGCTTGATCCTTGTGCACAAATATCCTCCAATAAGAAAATAGAAGTTGACTTTATGTCCATATAAGATAAAAAGTACTTTTTCACTTTGTATAAAATAAGAGTGATGCTTTATTTGTGCAACTTAGGATAAGAAGAAAAGTGGGGCCTTTTTATTTAATTAAAAGGGGAAGAAATATTCCTTTTAATTAAATAAAAACTTAGGATAAATGGTTAGCCCATAGGATAAAAATCCAATATATGATCGAAATTAAGACTTGATCAAGAAATTGATAATGTTGAAAATATTGATTATTGATAAAAATGATTCAGGATTGATAAATCAAATAAATGGGGCCCAAAGTCTTGGTGACCATTTTTGGGTGCATACAATAGGTACATGTTTGTAATGGGTACTCATTTAGGAACCCGATTCCCAAACTATGATGGGTAACTATTCCAAACAAGTATAATTTTAGATTTAACATCTTGTTTGTAAATGGTATCCATGTTTTGATAAACAAGTAGCCAATCCTATTAATATTTATTCTAAGCATATCTCTTTCACAAAAAGTGTACTTGTTATATTTCTTTTACTGTAATAATTGTAGAACCTTAAATAAAAATCTTTAAAAGCTTTATTTATAATATCTAATGGTATTTCTTAAAGTATTTATGAATTATTTAAGTGGGTATGATTATTTGATGCTTCTTGAACCATTATATTGTATCTTATAAAAATTATAGCTAGATAGATGGGATTCTAGATATATTATTAGTTTTCTTTTTCATGTTATCAACTTTATTTACATGTTTAAGAAGATAATGACTATACATCAAATGAACTAAGGCACTCTTTCTCTTTGGTTAAATTACTAATTTATTCTCTCTTTTTTATAATTTTTTAATGGTTTTCTTTGCTATAGTAATGTAGTTTAGGTTCTACTAGTCTATATGATTCAATAATACTACATTTTGTTAAATATTTTGAAAGCTAGTGTGCGACATATATTCAAAGAGTTGTGCATTTTGGTTTTCAAAACTTCACACGTGAAGTAATTAAATTACAAGTGGATATAGAAAATACCTCTTTAATTACATGTGTAAGCAATTAGTGATCTTTTTAAAAAGAGTTATTTATGTATACAACAATAATATGCTATTTTATAGGTATTTTACTAACAAATAATTAATATTCTTTTAGTGAATCAGTGTGGCTAAGTTATGTGACCTATTATAATATCTTATCCTTCTAATTACTTGATGCAGGAGCATCCTGGGTGTAAGAGCAATCTTGCATCACCCAAAAATATTTCTATTTTTATATTCAATAAGGACTATTTTAGTGCAGAGCTGCTATTTATGGAAAGTTCCTAATTTTGGTAATTTTTTGCATGTGCTCAGAATGATCTGATTTCTTTCTTGGAGGTTTATTTTGGTCATGTAAGTCTGCCAGTAAAGTTTCATTGCCAGATCAAGTGTATATTGGAAGATATTGAAGATTTTCGGTATTGGTAGTAGGGTACAGAAACTTTGAACTCAGTTTTGAAGGCTTTAGAGGCCCAAGATGAGGTTGAAAATTTGGGTGACAGGTGCTTGTGCCAATCAAGCCTGTAGAGCGCTTTGTGGCATTTCTGAAATGGGGTTATAATAGCCGATCGGGTCAACTGGTGATGACTTATGGTCTTCGGAAGTTGGACCACCTGAAATGACAAAAAATAATTTTCTTCAAAATTTTTGTTCGGGTTTCAAAGGTTATCTTGAGCCGACTATGATGTAATAAAATGTAAAATAAAATAATTCTAAGTTTGGTCGGCCTTATTGGCTAAAATTATGGAACCTTCCCAGGCGGTGGATAATTGCCTATATAAGGAAGGTTGTATTATTGTCTTAGGCAGTTCAGAATAGTTCTGGGTAATAGTTCGAGGCTTTGTCCTACAGAATATTGTAAGGGAATGCCCATGTGGCTTTGCATATTATAATTCTAAAAATTTGTAATTCCACATTTGTGGAGATAATAAGAAGCTAATTTTTCTGTTCTTGCATATTATTGTTGTTGTTTCTCTTTTTCTGTTATGTGTTTGTGGTATTAAGGGGAGCACCCTTCATCAAGTGGTATCAGAGCAGAAGTTCTTGAGTGTGTAAACAGATCACCGACTGTGAGGTAGTTTGCACCAGGACCGTGGCTAGGGTTTCAGTGCGCATCGTGAAAATGCCTACATGAAGGGAACGTGGCGGAAGAGCTGGTGTTGTAACACCTGAGGTTAGAGAGCTACAGAGACAAGTGCGAGCATTGCAAGAAGAGATTCGCAGAGGAATGAATCTTAATGTCAGAGATGAAAGCGAGGATGAAGCCGAAGAAGAATATCAAGAAGGAGAAGCTGAAATTGTGAACCAGGAGGAAGAAAGACTTTTTCAAGCGATTTCCAAGATTGGGAAAAGACCTAAGATTGAGGTACCTACATTTTCTGGAAATCTTAACCCAGAGGAATTGATCGACTGGATCAATGAATGTGAGGAGTATTTTGAGTATGAAGATGTTGAGGATCCTGATAGGGTCAAATTTGCGAAGGCCAGACTGAAAGGTCATGCGAAGATCTGGTGGCAAGAAATTCAATTGGAGCGAAATAGAAGAGGGAAAGATAAAATCACAAGATGGGATCGGATAGTGGAAAAATTGAAGCGACAGTTCATTCCTGTTGATTATGAGCTTGACCTACTGAAGAAAATGCAAAGTTTGAAGCAAGCAGGAAAATCTGTTCAGGAGTATACAGAGGAGTTCTATCGACTCCTCATCAGAATAGGCCATGCCGAAGCTGATAAGGAGAAAGTTGCCCGATACCTTAATGGGTTAAGGCCAAGCATTCAGGAGGAGTTGAATCTGGTTCGAATGAACAGTATTGAGGAGGCATACCAATTTGCCCTAAAAGTAGAGGAAAAGCTGAACAAGAAGTTCGAGAGTAGACAAAACAGAAGAGGTCGCGGTGGACGATCTGGTGGACGGTCATATGGTGGCCGAAATGAAGATCCGAAAAAGAAGGATGAGGCTAGTAGCAGTCAAAATCAGTGAGGAAATAATTCCAATCACTTCCAGGATCAGAATAATAGAGATCAGAGAGGAAAAGGAAGAGGACAAGGATCTGGAAGAGGTGGCTTCCGTGGAACATGTTTTCACTGTGGAGAAGAAGGTCATAGGGCATTTGAATGTCCTCAGCGCCAAGGCAGAATGGACAGGAGAAATGAAGGCCAGGCCAGAGTTGCACATGTAGATGAAGATGCCAGATCATCAAATACTGAAGATGCTGAAAAAGGAGAAACGTTGATTAACAAAAGAGTCCTGTTGAGTGGTGAGAATGAACCTGAGAAAAGGAGGAGCCTATTTCGCACCAGGTGCAAGTGTGAAGGTAAATGTTGTGATGTGATTATTGATAGTGGAAGCACTGACAATTTGGTGTCAGAAGAGATGGTGACAAAGTTGAAGCTCAAGAGATAGAAACACCCACATCCATATCGGATTGCTTGGGTACAGGATGACCACAAGGTCATGGTCAATGAACAATGCCTAGTGAAGTTCAAGATTGGCGGATACCAAGATGAGGTATTGTGTGATATCATATCTATGGATGCATGTCATATGTTGTTGGGTAGACCATGGCAGTTTGACAGATGTGCTGTATATGATGGTCGTGCGAATACCTATTCCCTGACAAAGGATGGAGTGTGACATAAGCTAAAACCATTGAAGGAGACTGAAGAAAAGGTATGTGGTAATGCAAGGATAACTTTTGTTGATGGAAGAAATTTCTTAGATGGTATGAGGCATGAGCATGTATATTTTGCTTTAATTCCAAAAGCTGGTAAAGAGGAAGTAGAAGATGTTCCTGTAGAAGTTGCAGATTTGTTGAATGAGTTTCAGGATATTGTATCCGATAACGTGCATGATGGATTACCACTAGTCAGGAAGATCAGTCATCAGATGGACTTGATCCCAGGAGCGAGTTTTCCGAATAAGGTAGCACACAGAATGACACCTGCAGAAAGTGAGGAATTGAATAGACAAGTACATGAACTGTTACAGAAAGGATTGATCCGTGAGAGTCTGAGTCCCTGTGCTGTACCAGCAGTATTAGTACCAAAGAAGAATGGAGAATGGAGGATGTGTACAGATTCTAGGGCAATAAACAAGATCACAATCAAGTATCGATTTCCATTGCCACAAATGGATGATATTATGGACTGTTTGAGTGGAGCTGTGTATTTCTCAAAGATAGATCTGAAGAGTGGATATCATCAGATTCAGATCAGAGAAGGAGATGAATGGAAGATTGCCTTCAAGACAAAGGAAGGACTATATGAGTGGTTAGTCATGCCTTTTGGCCTAACCAATGCGCCGAGCACTTTCATGCGGCTCATGAACGAGGTTCTGAAAGAATTTGTGGGTAAGTTTGTCATTGTTTACCTAGATGATATTTTGATCTTTAGTAAGACATTGGATGAGCATATGATGCATATTCGTATGGTATTTGAGAAGATGAGAGAAGAGAAATTGCTGATTAATTTGAAGAAGTGCAGTTTTGTGAAGAAAGAGTTGGTGTATTTGGGGTTTGTAGTTTCAGGAAAAGGTCTAAAAATGGATCCGGAGAAGGTACAGGCTATCCTTGAATGGCCTACTCCAAAGAGTGCTACTGAGGTAAGATCTTTTCATGGTCTAGCTAGCTTTTACAGAAAGTTTATCAGAAATTTTAGTAATATTTGTGGACCCTTGACTGAAACAATGAGAGGGGATAGAAAAGAGTTTAAGTGGACTAATGGGGCAGAAAAGAGTTTTCAATTGTTGAAACAAAAAGTTACAGAAGAACCTGTTTTAGCACTTCCAGATTTTAATAAGGTGTTTCAAGTAGATTGTGATGCTAGTGGTACTGCAATAGGAGCTATTATGAGCCAAGAAGGTAAACCTGTTGCTTATTTCAGTGAGAAGTTAAATAATGCCAAGAGGAAATATTCTGTCTATGATGAGGAATTTTATGCTATAGTTCAGGCATTAAAGAAGTGGAGACATTATCTACTTCCTAAGGAGTTTGTTTTGTATACTGATCATCAAGCTTTGCAATATTTGAATAGTCAAGGAAAGTTGAATCAGAGGCATTTGAAATGGGTTGAGTTTTTGCAGAGTTATACATTTGTTTTGAAACACAGGAGTGGAAAGTCTAATAGGGTTGCAGATGCTCTTAGCAGAAGGCAACTATTGCTGACAGAAATGCAGATTGAAGTGGTTGGGTTCAAGGAACTCAAGAATTTGTATCCAGAGGATCCTGATTTTGGTGAAGCTTGGAAAGCTTGTACAGAACCTGTTACTCTAGACAGGATGAAATAGTTAGATTTCATCATCCAGGATGATATGCTATTCAGAGGGAGTCAGTTGTGCATTCTACGAAGTTCTATGAGGGAGAATCTCATCAAGGAGAAGCATAGCGGAGGATTGGCTGGACATTTTGGTCGTGATAAAACCCTTGGTTTGGTTAGTGAGAATTATTATTGGCCACAGTTGCAGCAAGATGTGAAGAAGTTTGTACAGAGTTGTAGAGTATGTCAAATGGCAAAAGGAGTGAAGCAGAATACAGGGTTGTACCAGCCATTGCCTATACCAGAGAAGCCTTGGGAGGATATCAGTATGGACTTTGTTCTTGGTTTATCGAGGACACAGCGGGGACATGATTCAATTTTTGTAGTAGTTGACAAATTTTTGAAGATGGCACATTTCATTCCTTGCAAGAAGACTAATGATGCTGTTCATGTAGCAGAATTGTTTTTCAGAGAAGTAGTGAGACTTCATGGTTTGCCAAAGACCATAGTTTCGGATTGGGACACTAAGTTTGTTGGATATTTCTGGCAAACATTGTGGCAGAAGTTGAAGACAGATTTGAAGTTCAGTTCATCACATCACCCACAGACTGATGGACAGACAGAGGTGGTGAATAGGAGTTTGGGAAATCTGCTGAGATGTTTGGTTGGGGATAAGCCAACAGGATGGGATTTGATTTTACCACAGGCAGAATTTGCATACAATAATTCTGTCAACAGGAGCACTGGTAAATCACCATTCTAGATTATATATGGAAGTAGTCCAAGAAATGCATATGAGTTGAGAAAGATAGATAAAGGAGAAATAAGTAGTGCTGAGGCTGAGGATTTTGCAGAACATTTGAAGAACATCCATGGGGAGGTGAGGAAGCATATTACCAAGATGAACGCACAGTATAAGGCTAAGGCAGATGAGAAAAGGAGGTATAAGGAATTTCAGGTTGGTGATGAAGTCATGGTTCATTTGCGGAAGGAGCGGTTTCCAGTTGGTACATATAACAAGTTGAAAATGAAGAAGTTTGGACCATGTAAGATATTGAAGAAGCATGATTCAGGAAATGCATATGAGGTAGAATTGCCTAGCGAGCTGAATATTTCACCAGTGTTTAACATTTCAGATCTGACAGAGTATCATGAAGGAGGTGTTGAAGATGAAATCACAACAGCACAGTGGAGTATTCCAGCAACTAGTTCAGACACTAAGGAGATCGAAGACATACTGGACAGTCGTGTTGGTAGAAGCACAAGGAATAGGACATATGAAGAGTATTTGGTCAAATGGAAAGGATGACCTGTAGAAGATTCATCGTGGCTAACAAAGGAGGAGGTTAACCGTCTTGGTTTTCCTCTGCACACCTGAGTCGTGACAGGGTCACTTCTCCAATTACCCTAGGTGTCTGATGCAGGAGCATCCTGGGTGTAAGAGCAATCTTGCATCACCCAAAAATATTTTTGTTTTTATATTCAATAAGGACTATTTTAGTGCAGAGCTGCTATTTATGGAAAGTTGTTATTTTTGGTAATTTTTTGCATGTGCTCAGAATGATCTGATTTCTTTCTTGGAGGTTCATTTTGGTCATGTAAGTCTGCCAGTAAAGTTTTATTGCCAGATCAAGTGTATATTGGAAGATATTGAAGATTTTCGGTATTGGCAGTAGGGTACAGAAACTTTGAACTCAGTTTTGAAGGCTTTAGAGGCCCCGGACGAGGTCAAAAATTTGGGTGACAGGCGCTTGCGCCAGTCAAGCCTGTAGAGTGCTTCGTGGCGTTTCCAAAATGGGGTTATAATAGCCGATCGGGTCAACTGGTGATGACTTATGGTCTTCGGAAGTTGGGCCACCTGAAATGGTGAAAAATAATTTTCTTCAAAATTTCTGTTCGGGTTTCAAAGGTTATCTTGAGCCGACTATGATGTAATAAAATGTAAAATAAAATAATTCTAAGTTTGGTCGGCCTTATTGGCTAAAATTCTGGAACCTTCCCAGGCGGTGGATAATTGCCTATATAAGGAAGGCTGTATTATTGTCTTAGGCAGTTCAGAATAGTTCTGGGTAATAGTTCGAGGCTTTGTCCTACAGAATATTGTAAGGGAATGCCCATGTGGCTTTGCATATTGTAATTCTAAAAATTTGTAATTCCACATTTGTGGAGATAATAAGAAGCCAATTTTTCTGTTCTTGCATATTATTGTTGTTGTTTCTCTTTTTCTGTTATGTGTTTGTGGTATTAAGGGGAGCACCCTTCATCATTACTCTATTAATATGGATAATTACAAGAAGTCTAGTCCACTTTTGGGAGAATCTAATTCAAGCTTAGAAAAATCTTGATAAGAAGGATTACCTGTTTGAATAAAAACATGAATGTTCATTTTTGGATTGGATTATTGAGCATAAAGTCATATCCATTTTAAAATGGGCACCTATCTTTACAATGGGTAGACATTTCATTTTAATATTTCTCTGAGAATACCCTCTCCTTGATCCTACAAATCCAAAAGTATAAATGAGTGGGTCTCTCTCTTTAGCTTCCCATAATTCTCTATAGTCACATTATAAGTCTAGGCTTGTTATTATGAATGAACATAAGTCATTAAGTTTAGGCCTTAATATTTTTTTTCTAATAATATAGAATTTAATTTGGATCACCATCTTGATACACTAACGATGTTTTATAGCTATGATAAAAATTCTTTTGACCCATAGCTCGAAGATAGCTCATAAAAAATGTGATATCTAAAGCATTTATTACCCAGCACATAAACTAATGGTGGAAGAGATAATCCTCATTAATTAAAGATAAATAAAATGAATTTTATTTATTGGGTGTCATTAATAATGAAGAAGGTGGAAGCATTAGTAAATAAAAACCTAACCAATATGGTACAGTAGGGCCTAAGACAAGTTTTATGAAATAGGGAAAAATGAAAGGCCATCAAATTTCATCATAAGTTTTCTCAAATTCAAATATAAGAAATGCCACTTTTAAAAAATTCAATTTCTTGATTTCTTTTATAACTTAGCATATAATATTTTTTTTGAGAAATATTATTTTTTCAATCAATATTTGTTCATGTGAATAACTAATATGAAGATATGTTGAACACAAGTACAAGGGTCTTCACCAAGATATTATATAAAAGGTTCAATAATGTTTCTTGTATCAAATTATATATTAAATTGACAACAATAAAAATTAGTTGACTTAAACATCACATATCAACAATTGACTTCTTGATTAAAAGTGTTAAATAGTCAAAATTGACTAATATTTTTTAGACTTAATTTGTTCCTTAGTGTATTTTGTTTAAGAACATCCCTTAAAACCCAACTTTTACATAAAATCAATAGACAAGAAAATAGAGAACTATTCTAGAAAAGATTCATCTATGTGAATTCATGTGGAACTAATATAGGTGTCAAGAAGCATTCGAGTTAGTTTCAGTGAATTCACAAGGAAGATACATATGAAGTAAGGGATCACACGTACAATTGATGAGAAATCGACCTTAAAACTAAATTCAAACAAAAATCATATGCATCTTTCTTGGTATGCATGCCAAGGATACCAACTTTATTGCAACTCTTGTAAGACCGTGTTGCTCAATATTTGTCGTGTTTTTATCTTCTATAAAGAAGACACATATATTAGTCTTGCAAAGATGAGAAATTATATAAAAGAAACACTATAAGATAAAGGCACTAAAGATTGCAAAGCATTAAGCTTCAAATCAGAAAGAAATTGACCCTTTTGTAAATACTTCAATAAATTGTTTTGGTGATTACAAGTAGCATCGAACAAGGCTTGGAAGAGGGCGATGAAGAAGATTTCTAAAATAAAAAATACATCACATTATCACAGAAAGGGGCTATATACATGGCCACAGATCGGCATTGACTCCTTATCAGATGTACCCAAGCAATGTCTATTAGACTTGGGATTATTACCAGCCGAGACGAAAATTTGCGCTAATGTAGTTCTGGACATTTGGGTTTATGTTGAAAATCTACAAAAGCATGAAGATTTTGCCATCTTATCAGAAGTTGTAGATACAAATTTTTTTAATTTGATGGGCAATCTAAGGTGATTGTCTTTTCTTTTAGGCTCCGTTTGTTTGTTGGAAGATGGCTGGAATTTGAAAACAGAAAGATGTACTTTTGTACGGTCAAATTCTCATTTTGGTCCAAAATGAGAATTTGGCAAATTCCACCTCTTTTAATTGTATTTTTCAACACTGACATGCTTAAAGATAGGAATGATTCAATAAAACAATTTTTTTTATTTTTAAGTTTGTAAATCAGAAATTTGTAATTGCTATGATAGTCTTAGTTCTTGTTTTTTGTTTTAATTAAACAACAATTTATATACTACTAAGCATTGTTTTTAGTTTTATGTTTTTCCTATTTTTAGGAAATCAATTGATACTTATTGTAAATTATATTCAAGTTTTTCATATGAATTTTTATTTTGCAGTCTCTCTTAGCTATGTAATATTTTTATCTGTGTTGTTTTATTTCAGATTATAATCTTTCAATTGGCATTAGACCAAGTTGAAAAAAATTTATTGTGTAGATTGAAAAATTAGAAAAGCAATTATCTCGAGGTGGCTAATGGAAATTTTTTATGATTTTAGCTTTGATTGTTTACCAGAAATAACTATAATTACTAGAGTATCAAAATGAAGACTCTACTATTATCCTAAGATCTCTGGGATTTTAATGAAGCAGGATACACAATTCATGTAGATCAAAATTCATTGAATGCATTTACACCACATCAAAAGGCTCACTTGAAAGAAGATAGAGAGAAGGACAAAAGAACTATTTTCTTCATTCAATCTGCATTGGATGTTACAATTTTCCCTCAAATTAATAGTACAAAAAGAATCAAAGGATGCATGAGAGGCTCCATAAATTGCATACCAAGATACTAAAAAATTTATATTGATAAGAATTCAAACTTTTCAAAGAGAATTTGAAAATTTTAGTATGAAGGAATTTGAGTCAATTAATGAATATATTACTAGGGCTCAAGGTATTATGAATCAGCTACTCAAGTAGAAAATATAATTAAAAAAAATAGCTAAAAATTTCTTATCTTTTGATGGTTTTCGCGGTAATTTCCATAAGTTTGTAATGAGAGTAGAGGGAAGTATGAGGTTTAGTCCTAAAACTGATGTGGATGATCAAAATCCTTTTATTGATGATTATCAAACGTTTTTCATGATAAAAAAAAAGTTGTGTAGATTTCTTGGGGTATACGCTGAGAATATCGATCATATCTTTGCAATTTGAATTCCTTTGCCACTTTCCACATCTGTTACAAAAGGATGGTGTGTATGACATTGCCTCACAAAAGATAATAAATCACATTTAAATTAAATTTTTAAGGAAAACACACGTAAAATTACATAGCAATAAGCTTTAATATGTGGAGAAATTGTCATTTTATGAAAAGTTTAACAAGTATTTTGGGTTCATTTTAATGACTGCTCTCAAATGGTGGATGAATCGACATGTTTTCATTATACCGTTCCAGGAAACTCATTTTTACACTGGATCGAGAAATGCATCTAAGGATTTCAAGCCACTTTTGTTTTGCAGTGAGGTGTCGGTTGGGAGGTCACTCATCCTAGTACTACTCTTGCATTGACTCTATGCAATGATCTACATATTAAAGGTTATATCTCCTCTAAGTTATCTTCAATATTTTAAGCTTTTATTAAAAGAACTTCTTTATGTAAACTGTGGCATTTTCTCTCTGTATGTGGCATGCGTACATGAAGATATGGCTATTTTTTTTCAGCCTTGACAAATATTGATTATTTTATTGTGTTGTTGATTGGAAGAGTTTCTTTTAGTGTATTTTTTCTTCAATTTCATGGTGACAAGTATGTTTTCAAGAAGTGGATAGAAAAAGAGACGAGGGGTTCTATTAAGGTTTGGATTTGTCATTTTGATATAAATAATATTTAATATAAAGTGGTAATTTATATTTTTTTATATTTATTTAAATGAATTCAATTATAATAAACTCAATCATAAGTTATATTTTTATGCCTAAGTTATAATTTGAGATTAGAAATTTAATCATGTCTAATGAGAAATTTCTATGTATTCCTTTTAGGTAAAATTTCTTAGTGTACTATTGTCATGCAAGAATTCTTGAACACAAATAGATGCCTCTTTGGACTTTGTCAAGTGTGTCACATTAAATAGGTTCATTTTGACTTGGTCCTCAAAGTATTTTTCTATAGAAGTGTATCTTTCAAAGGATTCAAAGGAAATTGCATGTGCATTAAAATTAGACAAATGAAATACACCCAATGTGATCTCTATTTAAATTTTCCCTATACCTATTGTCAAATTTCATCTTTTGAGTATAAGATCTAGGATTTTGCCTTTTCATTTCCATGTTCTAATGCTAGCATCCAACCCACTTATAGGTATCCACCTCTTGCAAACAAAGAATTTATTTTTTCTAAAGAAGTGAGTCTCAAAATTGAGAACAATAGTAATAATGCACCCCAAAGCAAGACATCCTTTAGCTCTTGAGGCTAGTTCTTAAGAAATTAAAGAATAATTTAGAAATTTATGTAGAAATAAGAACTTTGTGCTCTCCTAATGAGAAGATGTATGGTGAGGAAAAAATATTTCAAGCATCATTAGCAACTTGTTACTTTTGGCATCTCAAAAATCCTCTATTTCTTGACATACTTCCTAGCGATGGAGATACATATAACCCACCAAGGAAATTCGAAGAAGGAAAATATGCAACATGGAAGCTTTTCCCTATCTAGCCTTCCATTTAAATAAGTTCTATTTTAAGAAATTGAATATTCAGATTTTATTTCAAATAATACAGATTTTTATATATTAAAGTGTGTGATTAAAATATGAATTAAATTTAATCATTTACAACTAATAGCTTTAATAGAATTGTTCTTTATTAGTATTCGCCTAATGATAGAGACAAATATTTATTAGTATGTATGATTAAAAATGAAATTGTTTATCCTTCTAAATAATATAAATAAGCCCTATTGTAAATATTTTGATTGACGCTAATATTGAACATGTGATACTTAGGCCCTAAACAGAAGAGGGAAAAGGAAACCAAGGAGTTGTGTCCATAAGAGGGAAATTATGCATATAATAAGAACAAAACGAAGAAAATATTCGAATACAGTAGAACAACATCAATTATATTATTCATCAACAATATTACATATTTGTGTATACAATAATCTCAACAATCTTATACTAAACTCGCCTAGAATTTTGACAGCTAACTGTAACTGATTGACAACAAACTAAAAATCAAAGACATATGTACAATATTTATTGATATACAATAGGGTTTAGCTATGATGCATATTTATTCATGGCCGTGCAACTGAATCAGAGCGCCCCCTTCTCCTTATTAAGAGTGGTTTATTAAAAAAACACAATCTAAAAACAGGGGAAGAAACAGATAAAACAGGGCATTTATTAAACACACAAAAAAATATCTCTTTTTATTGATTCTAGGGGAGAATTACATTGTGCCTCAGTTAGGGGGAACTTTTCCTTGCCTTATAAACGTTTTGTTCTTCCACAATTACAAATCATCATTCAAAATAGAGTTTATGCATAATAGTAGTTCAGAGATTTGCATGACAATCTATTTTTAGATGCCCATTCCATATAAATTTTAAAACACAACAGAATAATCTTTATTGATATTCCAACATCTATTACAATTTGCAGGTTTATATTTCAAACAACAATAAAACTCTATAAAATAGAGGTCACAGCCCTTTACAATAAGCTTTTAACACTTGTTGTGTGAGCAGCATCCCGGGTCAGGAAACTGGCCCTCGCAACTCCTATGCGATACAGACTGTGACTTCATCTTATCCAGATTGTGCCTGCTGCCAGAGACAGTCAGAAAACAAATAACAAAAATGAGGAGGATTACCAATTTCTTAAGAATCGACTTGTCCATTATATTCGCAGTTCGGGCCTTGGAGAAGAAACACAGATTCACAAACTGGGGCGTTACGTTGTAAGTTGATAATTATTCAGAGAAGAACCAAAACAGACAGTGTGTTCTAATGATTGAGAGAACAGAGAAGCAGGATTTAAAATGACGATCTACGGCTAAATGGTTTCATTATATAGGCTTATAGAGGCATCATGAATTTTTCGTGTTAGTTTCCTGGAAGACTGTAATGAAAGCACGAGGATGATGCAATATAATTGAATTCAATTGAATTCCAATAACTTAACGAGGATTTTCAAACTCGATCCGGCAGAAAGAAAATTTAACAAAAAGCTTTATAGATTTCTTTGCGTATACGCCGCATCTAGCATTTGCCACGCCTATTATAAAAGATTCGTATGATAGCCATGCAAATAAGAAAAAGAAATCGCATAAAAGAAACAGTTTAAGGAGAAAGCCGCTTATCATTACTCAGCAGTCAGCTTCAAATTGCAAAGAAATTACGGTTTCAGAAAAGTTTTACAAGTGGGTTCGATTCATTTTTAGTTTTATGCAGGTCTGAAATGGTGGATGTTATGATATTTTTGTAGGGGAATCTCAATTATCTGTATTTGGGGTTTCCAATCGGTTTCGTTCCACATTGAGGTGTCGGTCACCGCAATGCATTGTATCGCAGGTGGCCGGAAACGGCTCTCTCACAACTCGAATTAAACTAGCATAGCTATACATTTGAGAAATTTATATAAAACATGTGAGAGATAATTAAAAGTTGCAAATCTATACATTTATTAAATAAACTAGACTATAACAACTTTTATATAGGAAGATCTTGTAAGGAAATTATAACGTGACAAGCAAATACGAAAGAAATTGTTTGTAGGAGGATCTTTCAAGGAGAGAGTATAGAATTGATATAGACGTCATGAATTATTCACGTTAGTTTCCATGAAGTCTGTAATGAAAGCATAAGGATGATACATTTTAAACATTCAGTCATAGAATGAATGAGAAACCAGGCTTAGATTTGAATTGCAAAACATATTTAATGATCTAACTAATGTGAAAACAACCTTAGAGTTGAATTCCAACAATATTTTCAATGAGGATTTTATCAAACCATTGCCGCAAGATTTCTTGGTGTACACACTGGGAATTGTCTTGCAACTTCAATAAGAATGAGTCAATTAATATTTGTTGTGTTTATTTCTTATATAAAGAAGACAATTCTATTAGCCTTTGAAAGAGAAGAAATCGCATAAAAGAAACACTGTAAGGGAAAGGTGCTCAAGATTATGCACCCCTAAGCTTCAAATCAGAAAGAAATTCGATCTTGTTGTAAATACTTTAACAAATGGTTTCAGTGACTACAAGCTTGCTACAAGTGGAATCACACAAGGCTTGGAAGAGGGAAAAAAGCAAAGATTACGAAAAGAAAATATAGATCAAATTATCATGTAGAAAGAGTTTTATACATTGTCGTAGATTAGTATTGACTCCTTATCGGATAAGTTGAAAACTAGGATGCAGAGGAGAAACTCATTAATATGAGCTCTCTTAGATACATGCACAATTTATTCAATTTATAGGAAAATACATAATTGTATACACCTAAAAATGGTCAAGGACAATATTAATTAAATACAAGCAATTTAATTAATAAAATCATAATTCATCTACTATGTAATTGAATTAATTATTTAATTATGTAGTTCACATCAGTAATTAATTCTTCTAACCCATTAATCAATTAAATCAAATTTTACCCCATTCATACATTTTCCACATCATCCTCTTAACCAACCCATCACATGTCAAATGCCACCTCACTCTATGGCTAAAGTAATTAATTCATTTAAATTAATAAATCTCATTTTCCCTCAACAAACCAAAATAATATTCTCAAGAATATTTCATATTTGCAACCAAGGGACAAAAGCACACAACTCAACATCACCATTTTAAATCTTGGCCATTCATCTCAACAAGTCAATCTTGACCACTCATTGGTGACACATCATCCCCTTCACCCAACTTGCAACTTGAACATGGTTAATAATAACTCACCTCCAAGCCTTGGAAATTCCTATAAATAGAGACCATTATAGAGTAAATTGCATCATCTTCCATTTGAGCATAGGCATGATGCTAGTTTAGTGATCTCATATCATAATTGCATCGTCATAATGTCAAATTTATCTTGCAAATAATTTAACTTAGATCATTTCATAGATTAATTATGCATTTTTCATTATTATTAATTTAAATATTGTAATAAATAAACCAATTCTTAGCATAATTCATCTTAGATCTCATCATATTTAATATACATTTTAGCTTCATTTAACATCTACCATCATGAATGTCATATAAAAAATCATCTATCTTGCATCTTCATATAAATCGTGTTTCTCATGTTGTCATCTATGAAGTCTAAATGCCACTGAGAAAAAGTTAATAGATGAAATAGGTCCTTGAGATTAGAGGAAAATGAGACACTCTTGGAGATTTATTTATTGCGTTTACCAGTGTTTTATTTCTATTTGATTTAACTCTTTGATCTAATGTTTCATTGGCATGCTTAAACACATAATTTTGCATACAATAACTGTCAAATTCACTATATATAGATTTAGCTAAAGCATTTATCAAAGTATTGAGATGAAACTAAAATTTTTATGGTGGATGACTACTCTATGTAGGGTGGTTGAGATGGTTCTATAAATGGTCTATGTCAACCACCTACTCTTAGCTAAGATAATTAATTTATTTCGACATCCCTCCATAAATTAATTATACTAACTATTCTAAATATGGCATAGAGGAGAAATCCATAGCAATGAGCTCTGGTGAACATGGGTCTAATATATTAGTTTATATATGAATACATATTAAATGTCACATCTACTATTTTTCATCAAATTTAGCTATAGCATTAATGGTGGATGGCGGGGCGGACAACTATACTGAGTCGCTTAGCAGTTGGATGACTCTTATATATGTGTCAACAAATTGTCTACATCTAACATAATTAATTTATGCCTTTTAACATCCCCTCATAAATTAAAATTATCTAATTGTTTTAGATATTCCCCATAATCTAGAAAGGATGGTTCCTAGCTTAAATCCTTCTTACGTACCCATTTACAATATATTATCAAATTCTTCATACTTATTCTCCTCATCATAATCACTTTGGGTTTTACAGATGACACCTAAACAATACAATTCTTAAGTGGTTTCAAGCTTACCACAAACTTTGCACTCAAGTAGTTTCGACTAACCACAAAACTCTCACACAAATGGTTTCAAGATCATCATAAAATTTTCACATAAGTGGTTTCGGATTACCAGAAACCTAGAACACAAGTCATTTTGGATAACCATAAACCATCACAATGGGGAAGCCATCATCGCTCTGGGATTTTCTTCTTCCATACATACATCAAAATTAATTCTTTAGTCCATATAAAAAGAAATCAATCTATCAACATATATGGGTACCTAGCCATTGTACTCGCTATTTATATATGAATCTTTTTCAAATACATGGTTCATCAATCATAGTTACACCAAATACTTTAGGGTGTTGGGTACAACTGATAATGCACCCCTTACAGATTCTCATTAACAGCCATCACTAATTTAATCTTCACTATTTTGACTACATTATTCAAAGGACTAACTTCTTTTCAACGGCCACTCAAATCCTATCAAAAATTTGATAAGATTAAAATATCAAACTCCCGAGGGATATCATCTAAAAATCTTCTTTTACATGACCTCTTTTGATAGAGACATATTTAGATAAATAATTTTTTTCACAAACACTCATTTCTCTCATCCTATATGCCTTGCGCTACACAAGCTCTATGTCTTACAACATAACAAACCATAAAAGTGTTGATAATTTCTTATGGAATTATTGTCATTGATGTCAATACCTATGCTCCAATTTATTGTTCTCTAGATGATGTACATAGTATTTCTCTATTGTATATGGTATGCTATGATGTTGAGTAGTGTGACTTTCACCTTTGTTCTAGATATTGCAGTTTATGTTTTTGGAAAATTTGTAGAGGATAATTAGTGTAGAATAATTAAGATTAAATGCCTGATATTAGTTGTTCCATTTAGAGCTTATTCCAAGTATCATTACTAGCTGAACATTTATGTAGATTGTTACAAGGTTTTGGTCTATCACTTCCATAACATATGTTGTTATTTGTGTTCCTCTAATTAGTGTTGAATTTTATGGGGATCGAGACTTGGTCTTGGTTGTGGCATTTTCATTGTCTCTATAATATATCTCATGTACTAAATGTTTTTTATCTTTTGGTAATTACACTATGTAAAATTCTTGTCATATTTATGACCTATTTATGGGTCCCATGGTAATGTGGTATGGATATCTTTATGTGTGGTCTATTTTTTAGGTCCAATGCTAGTGTGGTAAGCCTTATTGAGTATTTCGAGATTGTTCTTCAAGTTGACATATTTTGCTAGGCCGACTTATTTGATCTACGAGTATATATACAAAACATCTTTTTAGATCCAAGTATGTAGGTGTGAGAGAGTGTGTGGTGAAGTGTAAAAATGGAGAAAGTGGTGCAAAATGTAGTATGAATTAATGTGACAAGGTATAGAGAAGCAAGTGATAAGAAGAAGCAATCTGTGTGGTAGTGGTTGTACAAAGAAGGTTGTTAAAGTTTGGTAGAAGATTCCTAACCAGATCTACTACAAATAATTGTTGTTGTTCTCTAAACTAAAACCAACTTCATGAATATTTAGATGCAGCTCTATTAGTTCATATTTTGTCTATTAGACTATTTTTGTATTAGTTACTTTTGTATCTAGGTAGTTAGCCCACCGATAGTGAGTATCTTGGTAGTGAGTCATTTTGTAAAAATTACCTTAACTAGTGTCACCTTAACTAATTTTTCATAATTGAGAAATAGAGTTCTCTATGGTTTTTCCCATCTTTGGTTTCCACATAAATTCTAGTGTTCATGGTGAATGGTGTTTCAAATTTCTTAGATCCTCCTGATAACAAACTTCTTGATATGTTGTCTTCAAGATACTTGTATTTAATCTTCAAATCTAATCAATTCAAAGATAAATCTTGTTCTATGAGATAGAGATCAATCTTAAAATAGGATTAAGTTAATCCAAATTTGATTTGAAGTTGAGATCTCAAATTTTTTAAAATTTCAAAAATGGTGGGAACTAAGGGCTACTTACTAAGTGAAAAATTTAAAAACACAAAGAAAGAGTAGTCAAAAATAATAATTACACATTATCTAACCCATGGTCTTTAAATTTTTTAATAATTTGTTAATGTTGAATGTGATCCTTATCATTTATTATGATTTTTGTTGTACCAAATCCAACCCATCCTTCATATATGTCAACCAAATGTACCAAATGGATATCTAGTTTGTGCAAAAGTCGGTCCTCATCTAAATGAATATGTGACATTGAATAATTTGTTAAGGTTTTAAGATCTACTTCTCAAGCCATTTGTTCTTTAGAAACCTTAATGTAACCTTCCCCATCTTTGACATCCACAAATAATGAATCCATCCCATACATAGTCAAATTATAAAGGTCTAATAATAATAATTTAATGACCTTCCTGTATAACTAATGTCTTAAAAATGTCCAAGACAAAATCTTGAACTTCCATTCATATTCATTTGCAATCTCTTGTAAGGGGCTTGGGTGAAACCCTTTTAAATAGAACTTAAAACCCCTAATTATTCTTTTAAAAAAAATCAGCAAGAGATTTCACTAATTTACTCTATATTTCTAATTTCTATTTCTTGAATGTCTTTTTTAAATTTTTCCTATCTTTCTTCAACCTGTCATTCTCAACATCTAATGTTTCCACCTCAGCTTTCAATCTCGTCACTTCCTTGGGAGGTGGTCCTTCAAGTGTGGTAAATCTTGGTTTATCCTTCAATTTATTTTCTAGAATTTTAATTATGGCCTCCAAAGGTTGAATCTTTTCTTGATCTCTTATGGTAACCTTATGTGCCATTTGGAAAAAATCGACCACCAATTCAAATGCTTATGGGTCTGTGAAGTAGGTAGACTTGTTCAAAGTAATTGTCAATACAATTGTTCATGTTGGGAAACCATAGATGGTTTCCTTGTTGCAGGATAGAGTGACCATATAGTTAGCACATCTAGTTTATCATCAAAGGCTGCTCCAAAAAGAAAACTCTATTCCAAATCCAGGGTTAAGATTTAAAGATCAATATTTTGCCTCATTATAAGACTATCAAATGCAATAGTAGATGATATATCCCATCCCCCTAGAATCAATATTTTTCTTTCTTGGATTATATACCTTCCCTTCTCTAGGGTTATGATTGATAATTGTTCTTAAACATTTTAGAGGACTCCATCCTTTATTTTCATTTTTTCTTCTTTAGTTGAACTTTCAAAATCAATCGCTTTCTACTTTACCAAAATCGAGTAGCCTCATGTTGACAAAAAAATTTCTCAAGAATTATTTCCTCTTAACAAACTCATCATCACCCATCAATTCTATATATGCCTCTATTCTAACATCATCTAACAAGCCTCCTCACAATATGAATTTTGCAAATGTCATTTTTTTAGATGGCTCCTTAATTTGCATCTTCTTTAAAGTGTCAAACTCATGAGGGGGAAGATGTGGTTGGATGGGAGAATTAAAATCCCAGTAAAAGGTTATGGGATGGGCTTACCTAGGGGTATCATTTGCAAAGGTATAATTGCTAAAGGATTTTCCAATGTATCAGAGGGTTGTGACCCTAAGGATAAAGGAGCCTCCAGTGGTTTCTTTGGTGATGATGCAACAAAATATTTTGTTGGGGGATGTGGAAATTGATAAGATGGTTGTGGAACCTTGAAAACGGGAGGAGAAGAAACAATTGATTACTCAAATTTGGGTCGAGATGATTAAGTTGGGCTTAGAGGTAGGGAACCTACTCCAATAGGGGATCCTATAGAAGAGGGTGAGGATTCAAACTCTATCTCAATTGGAACAAACCTAGATTCTTGAGCCCTTGGAGTTTCTACATAAGGAAGGGGAATATTATCAACATCTTTATAGAGAGTAACAAGCATTTTCATTTTAAGCTCAATGGTAGGTGCTATTTTATAGGTAGGAGAATAATAACCTTCCTTCTCTTTCTTGTGCTTAGCATATTGGATGGTGTACCTTCTTTATCTCCTCTTCAATACATCTTCATAATTAGTTTCATTTGTCATCCAATCCACAAGATCATTTTATTCATGTGGAGGGGCACCACTATAAAGATTATTTATGAATTTAACCAATACCTAAGTATAATCAATACCTTCATGTTGAGTGTACCCTTTGGCTACCAATCTATCCTTATGCTTATCAATGCTTCCATCAGATTTATACTTTGTTTTGTACACCTATCTTGTACCAATAACTTCCTTACCATGAGGTAATTGAACCAAATCTCATGCATTAGTCCTTTCAATTGTGTCTATTTCATTGTGCATTGCTTCAATCCACTCTTCTTTTTCTTGAGCTTGTTCAAATGTTTGTGGCTCATTATGTTCCATGGTTTGAGTCATCAATGCAAAATTCACTTTTTCTTGTGACCTTGTTATCATTTTTTCAAAATTTGAATCCAACATAAGAGTTGATGGATGATTTTTTTCTATCCTTCTTTGAAATTTTTGATATTTTATTTCTCTTGTGCTAGATGATTCAGGTACATCTTCTTCCTCCTCTGCAATCTCATTCATTACTATCTCTTTTCCTTTTGTTTCATTTTCTTTGATATATTCTACTAATTCATTGAATACCACAGTGTGTGAGTGATTTACACCTTCATGAAATAACAAGATTTAAAAGACAATTACACTATTCAAAGCAAACTAATCTAAATAATGCACAATTAATCTAAATATCTCATGGATCTCTAAAATAAAGTGGTAAATGAGGCTCTCAGCTATGATCCTCACTAGTGACACTCTAAAGATGAGAATTAAGCTATATGATATGCAAATTTAGATCTATTCTATCAAATTCTAGCTCTATTTGATGAAAAATCTACTATGATCAATGCAATTTAAGCTAATTAGCAATGACAAATGATAAGTGAGTGATGTGGATGCAAATTGACAGAGCTTTGCTGCAATTCAAAGATATGGAGTGGATGAATTATGCTTCTAAATGCCTTCAATATATAAGATTTTCCCAAGGGTAGGGGGTAGAGTGAGATAACCATGGTTATGCTTGGGTAAGGTCAATTGGATTTTCTTTGTCCATAAATGGGGGGATAAGGAGGGGACAATCATTTAAATGGTTTCAAAAGGCTGGACCATTTCAACAAAAGTGAGTGATTTGTGTCCATTTTGTCTCCTTTTTGCTTTGTTGAGGGAAATTAGTATTTATTAATTAATTAAAGTAATTAAATTTAGCCATGAAGGGTAAGAGGTTCATTTTGATTTTTTCTTTTCAACAACTATGTCATTAATTGAATTTAATCAATTTCGTAGTGTTTTTCCCCTTTTCAAGCTTTATTTAATCATTTAACTGAATTTTCCTTTGATTTAAATTGCCTTTGTTCCATTTATTGATTTTTCGTGCTATTTTGATGATTTGTTGCACCTTTTTATTGATTTAAGCCTTTTGCCAATTTTTCGTGTCTACAAATGCCCCTCTTTGAGTCGATGTGCAAAGAACACCAATTCAAAGATTCCCTTAGTCTGATGATCTGATTCTGTTAGGTCCTGATATGCCTCTGATCGTTCTGATTGATGTACTTCCTGATGATGATGATGTGCCTCTGATGATGGTGCGGATATGATTCTAATGCCTTTGATATGATATGGGTCCTGATTTGATGATAGGTCCTGGGTTCATTGATAAAGGTCGTGGGTTCACTGATAAAGGTCCTGGGTTCATTGATTGCTGATATGTTGATAGGTTTGATATGATAGCAGAATTGATATTGATTTTCCTCTTGATATGATACTGATTTGCCTCCTGATATGAAATTGATATGATATGATATGCCCCACTGATAAATTTTTTTGATGTGATGCCAATTTGATACTCTGATGCCCCCTCAGAAATAAAACATATTGATTCCTTGTTTTGAAAATTTTTGATTGATTGGTCCAATATGTTTTGATTTCTGATACCGTTTTAAAGAAATAAGCAAGTTTGATTTATGCCCCAGCTAATGAAGATGTCATATAATAGGGCCAAAGTGCATTTTTAAGTCTTTATTAGGGCCAATTTCACCTTAAATAGGGTAAAAGCCCTCATTTTACTATTCATTTTCACCTTTCCCTTTTGAGATTTTTAGCTCTGATTTTAGCCCTTTTTACACGATGGTGGTCCCACATCATGAGCATCGGTTTGAGAGAGAGCGCCGGTTCGATCGGAGAGCGAATGATGGTCCTCTGATATGTCATTCAAATTTTCCTCATGTTTCTAAAACTGCATTTATGACTTCATTTAATGCGTTTTAAAATTTTGATTCTGCATTTTAGAAAAGAAATGCTGCCTCCGTGCAATGTAGTTATGCCTGAAAAAATTAAATGTCGCCTCTTGAAAATTTAGTATCACCTTCCATAGCTCTAGTTACGCCTATAGATTATCTTTTATCACGTCTGTCAAATTTGGTATCACTTAGCGTTCAAACATTTTAATTGTTTGTCGCGTGAAAAACCCTAGATAATAAAATGTCGCCTAAGGTAAATATTATATCACATTTTTCAAATGAAGTCACGCGTATGATTAAAATCACGTGTATGACAAATTAGATGTCACCTCTGGTAAAAGAAATTACGCCCGAAAGAAAAGTCGCATAAGTGAAAAAAATTTATGTTCCTTGAGACTTTTCTCTGACGTCTGATTGCTTGATTGCGTCAACTTGATTGATACGGATCACTTCAATGAATTTGATTGAATGTTCAGTTAGGGTGTTCCCCTTGTTTGATTTCAACAATGAATTAGGACATTGGTAACTATGATATCGAAGGATAAGGTAAATCAATCTTCATCACGAATGATAGGTCATGGGTCTAATCGTCCATTCATTTTATTCTCAAATGCTTAGAGACATAAAACTAGGATCATCCTTCCTCAATGCTTAGAGTTAGGATTGGTAGGTCTGATAGGTATATTTAAATTGATGACTATGATTGATTGTTTGATTTCCTGACATTAGGTTACTCATGTGATTCCATTGTTTTGATTAAACAGGAGGATGTCCCTGTTCTGTACCTCCGGACCGTACCACATTGGGTGATGGAGCTGAGAGAGCAGTTGACTGACACCGAGAGGTGAGTGATTAGGCACTGTGGTTTATTATGTGTATTAGAGCTTCCTCGATTCCAGATGAACCGAGGTTTGATTACCGCTGTCGCAGAGCGTTGGCACTTTGAGACAAACACTTTCTGGTTGCCACAGGGAGAGATGACTATCACTCCTGAGGATGTATATAGATTGCTGTGGATCTTGACACATGGGGAGATAGCATATTATGATGTAGTGTATGATGGGACCTATTGTCGATGAGTATTCGGAGATCCTTCTATTGGTGATGATTGCATCCTATGGCCTCAGTTTGCTTCATTTCCTATTTTACCAGCGATGTTAGGTGCTATCATTGGTGGCGTGTTACTACCTGATCGTCAAGGTCATGGGTTTTCAGTGGGTTGGGGTAGGATTATCGAGGACTTTCTTCATCAGCCTTGATGATTTGATTGGGGATCTTGTGTGCTTGCACAGCTATACCATGATCTGCATGAGGTGGTGTATAGGAGATCAGCTGCGTTATCTACTGGGATTCATATTTTGTAGCTTTGGATATGGGAGCACTTACCATTTAGTCATCTGATATCAGAGCGAGACTGACCTTTAGGATATCCTTTTGTGTGGCAGTACATGGGATGGTGACACAACATCACTTGGGACATTTGGAGTATTGGCAGCGATAGATTGATGATATGGATGAGCTCTATTGGAGACCATATGTCGATGTCGAGGATTGGAGAGAGGATGGCTTGGAGTTACCGTATATGTTTACTCCTCGATGGATGATCGGCAAGATCGATTCTATCCTTGAGAGATTTTTGGTAGGTAGAGTACTACGACAGTTTGGGCGGATTTAGCCTATGCCTCAGGGATCTACAGTTTATGCTTGTTCTAGTGCAGAGAGGGCTACTTGGGGACACATGCCTTCATATGATGATGCTATTGAGCAAATATCGCGGCTTGGTTTTATGGACTGGGATATGAGATTACATATTAGAGATGCCGGGGTTACTCAGGAGTATCTGGATTGGTTGATGGAGCATCCTATGCCTCAATTTATAGACCCTACAGAGCCAGTGCCTGGGAGATATGATGATGGCGATGGTGTTGGTGGTGGGAGGAGACATAGAGGTAGACCACGAGGTAGGGTGGTGATTAGACTCAAAGGACGAGCGAGAGATATACAGATACAGGCACCACCTCCTCCTCCTTCTCCTCATGCAGTAGCACAGAGACAGAGGGTAGATCGTCAGGACCATGTGAGGGCTGCTAGGAAGGATTCAGTGTCAAGGCAGGATATGGGAGCGGGATTACCACAGGCTACCATGGATGGTCAGGATACAGGTGCACAACAGATGCCAGCAGATTTTTCCCATGATCGGGGGAAGGCTCCTATAGATACAGGTGATCCTTAGAGTACCTATGAGGTTGGTGAGAGTTCTAGTACTAGCTAGCTGTGAGCAAATGTGGGAGCGTTACGGATGGAGGTATCATAGATGTCTTTGATGATTCAATAGTTAGTATCAGGTCTAGCTCCATTGGTTCCTCTCCTTGTTGCTATGGTTGGTCAGATGCCTCTTCAGCTGCCTCAGCAGCCTCCATCACAGCCTCCTCCATAGCCTCCTCCAGGACCTCCTCCCAGTGGTGACGAGAGTTGAGCTATGAGTACTCTTGTTGATCAGTTGTGTATTGATGTTGAGATACTTGATGTTGTATCATATTCTTGTGACCTTGGTGTTACCCTTCCAGTTGTACTTTGATACTTGTTTGACATTGATGCCCCTGTTGATGGGCGATTATAGAGTTGATTTATGATATCATTGTTATACTGGATGCATTGAGTTTTTAGTAGACATGTGATATGAGGACATTTATGATCTTTCCTATTTTTCACTTGATGATATATGAGATTACCTTTAGATGCTGCTATATGTGTTTATCTAATGCACTTGTTTTGGATGGATGTGTTTATGGATGCAATGTATCTTATGTATGATATAGATAGATGGATGCATTTCTTTCTTCATGTATGGGTGCAATTTTTTTATTTTTGTGTTATTTGCTCATGTATGCAATCTATATCGCTATCTAGATGTATGCACATGTAAATGATTATTTCCTTCTTTTCCTCGATGGTATATCTATGTAATGATTAATGGTATGGAATGAATGCAAAAAGTATAATCTCATGTTTTTATTGTAGAAAGATGATATTGAGGTGATGTTGTCTTTGCTGATTTGACCTTGTTAATGATGTTATGTACCCCCTTTTTGATGCGAAATGAAGCCCTTGGGAAAAAAAATGCATGTGCAATTATTCTAACATGAGAATGCATTTTAACCTTTCTATGAATGCAATTATCTTTTCTATGAATGCATTTTAACCTTCCATGATAATGCAATGCAATGCAGCTAAGTGTCACTAGCTTTTTAGCAAAGAAATGCCTTGAGGATATATTTTCATCATTGAGCACTTGGGACCGGAAAGTCAATACAATCACCACTGCCCACTGACATGATGATATGAATATCGCTTTTTATTGCTCATATGGTAACCTTCGTTCTACTTTCCCATCGGTCTCGTCGATACGACTATCACTGATTACAAACAATCATGAGAGTACAAATACTGATTTTGTCAGATTCTATGTTGCAAGTGAATTTTGGCATTTAGATATGAAGAATCTAAATATCCAAGGTATCCGGTTGCGTAAACAAACAAAAGTTAACTCATTGTTTTATAAGATAATCCCCGATGGTTCTTTGATGACCATGTATTTAGATGAATTCTCATAAGGCAATGAATCTTCCTCCAAACATTCACTTCATAGTCAAGAAAAATATCATGTCTCCATCATTGCCAACCTAGTCGAAACATCATTGATTAGTTAAAAAGACTTGATACAAATTGAATTAATGTAAGTAAACAGATTATTAACCAACTTTTCAAAAGAATCTATCTAGGTGTTTTGCATTGTTTTCTGATCTTCAAATAATATTTCCAAGTGTTTTGATCATGTAATGATGTTTGATTTTTTAATCCTGAATAATAAGTCAATTTAGGCTCAAGGATTTGTTGTGGTAGTCAACTTCTTGGTTAGTAAACAATGATATCAATCAAAGGTTTACAAAAATCTGATCTCTCTTCTGAAAATGTTGATCCCTTTCTGCTTGTGACTGAATGTTGCTCGTTTGAATCCTTTTTGAGGTACCCACTTTCTGATCTGTTTTATGCTGCCCCCAAGTGTTTGATGTATCAATTTTTGACAACTTTGGGCAATGCAAAGGATGATGCTAAAAATGTTATTATGACTATGTGCAAATGACAGATGCAATGAAGGTTTGGACAAATGGGATGATGAGATGCATTATGTACACATGTGACTAGGAAAATAAATGACTTAAGGAAACCAAAAGTGCTTGTTGCCAAGTTTTCACCTTTGGGTGCTTTTTTTTTTTTTTTTAGTTTTTTTTTTTTTTTGCTACCAAGGTGCCTATTGCTAGGTTTTCACCAAGGCACTTTTTTCTTTTTCATTTTTTTTTGTATTTTTCAATTTTTTTGTTTTTTTGTATTTTTCCTTATCACCTTGGCACCTATTGCTAGGTTTTCACCAAGGGATAGTTTTTCAAATGTTTTTGCTTTCTTCATGCTCAATTTTCCACTATTTTTTATCTTTCTTCCTTTCCAATATTTTTGGATTTTCCATTTTCAAATGTTTTTGTATTTTCAAGGTCTCTTTTCAACTATGTATAGTAATTATGATGCTCTCTCATCTGATACTCTTTATACTCTTTCCTCTGCTTTAGGTGTAGAACCTCTTCAAATGAATGCTATTTATGGGTTCTTGTAACTCTTCACCATTACAATCTGATAACTTATATGTTCCAGTTCCAAAGGATGACACTATCACAAATGGGCCTATCCAATTAGCTTCCCACTTTCCTTTCTTTTCCCTTTTAGCTTGATTTTTGGGATTTTCTCTTAATACCAAGTCTCCTACTTGAAAAGTTCTTGGTTTGATGTGTTTGTTGTAATTGCGTGAAATCCTATTTTGATAAACTCTTAAATGCTCATAAGCTTGAGTCTGGTGTTCCTCTAACAATTCCAATTGTTGCAGTCTGGCAATCCTATAATCCTCATCAGTGATCAATCCTCTTAATGAAACCCGTAGAGATGGAATTTCAACTTCTAATGGTAGAACTGCTTCGGTTCCATAAACTAAAGAGAATGGGGTGGCTCCTGTAGGTGTTCTGATACTAGTTCTGCAAGCCCATAGTGTGGGATTTATTTGCACATGCCAATCTCTTCCTGATTTGTTAACTGATCTTTTTAATATTTTGAGGATATTTTTGTTCGTTGCTTCAGCTTGTCCATTGCCTTGTGGATAATAAATGGATGATGAATGATGTGTAATGTGGAATGTCATGCAAAGTTCATCAATATCCTAATTTTTGAATTGTTTCCCATTATCCATGATAATGGCATGTGGAATACCATAGCGGCAAATTATGTGGTTCAATATGAACATTGAAATTTGTTTGCCGGTTGCTGTTGTTAATGGAACTGCTTCCACCCATTTGGTGAAGTATTCTGTTGCTGTGATGATATACTTGTGTCCGTTTGAAGATGGAGGATGTATGATTCCAATCAAGTCAAAACCCCATTGATAAAAAGGCCATGTTGTAATGAATGGGTGTAATTCTTGAGTCGGTGCATGTATCATGTTACTATGATATTGAGATTTTCTACATGTCTTCACAAATTGACAAGCATCCTTTTCTAATGTTGTCCAAAAGTACCCTAAATGAAGGATTTTCTTAGCTAGATTAAGACCGCTTGAGTGTGACCCGCAAATGCCTTCATGGACCTCGCGTAAAGCTAACTTAGACTCTTCTTCCTCTAGACATATAAGTAACGTCCCATCAAGACCCTTACGATACAATGTGTCTGAAAGGATTAGGTAATGGGCGGCTTGGCGTATGAAGTTACATTTTTGGGCACTAGTTTGGTCTACGGGGAGTACTTGGTCTTTAAGGTAAGTATAGATGGGTCCATACCAAGGAGAGTCATGTCCATGTAAAAGAGCAACAATTTGGGTGTCAAGAAGGTTGAATGCCGGTTTTACCAACTCTTCCACCAAGAACTCATACTTCTCATTTTGATCTGGTTTTTGTAATAAGGAAGCCAAGGTAGCCATGGCATCTGCTGCTCTATTCTTTTCTCTTAGAATCTGTTCAAATGTGATCAAAGCAAAGTACTTCTTCCATCCATCAATCAAGGTTTTATATTTCATCAATTTTATATCTTTGGTATTGTATTCATTATTAACCTGATTGATTATGAGTTGGGAATCCCCATACACTTGTAATTCTGCAATATTCCATTCCAAAGCCATTTTGATGCCAATGACTAATGCCTCATATTCTGCTATGTTATTGGTGCATGGAAATAAGAGTTTAGAGGACTTTGGAATGGTGTACCCTTGAGGGGTAACCAATAATATACCTACTCTAGAACCTCCTTGTGTATAAGATCCATCAAAATATAATTTCCATGTCTTTGCTTCTATGTTGACAATTGCTGCATCTGGAAATTCAATTTGAATGGTTTGTGTAGACTCCATTGGGTTATCTGCTAAGTGATCTGCTATCACTTGTCCTTTAATTACTCTTCTATCAACATAGTCAATGTCGAATTCACTTAGGATCATGACCCATTTTGCTATTCTACCTGTTAAGGCAGTTTTACTTAGCAAGTATTTGAGAGGATCAATCTTGGCAATTAATTTGATCTTATGCATCAACATATAATGTCTTAGTTTTTGAGATGCAAAAACCACTGCTAGACATGCTCTTTCCATGAATGAATAATTTAGTTCATATTTTATTAAGGTTCTACTAAGATAGTAGATTGCCCTTTCTTTTCCTTGCTCATCTTCTTGTGCCAACAATATGCCTAGAGACCTTTCTATGGCTGATATGTATAACAATAGTTCTTTGCCCTTGATAGGTGACATAAGAATAGGTGGGTTTATCAAATAAGTCTTCAAAATAGCGAAGGCCTTATCACATTCTTCATCCCACATAAATGTAGTGTCCTTGTGTAGCAATCTGGTGAAGGAGTGACACTTTTCTGCTAATTGAGATATAAATCTCCTTATTGATTGAATCTTTCCTTGTAGTGACCTCATTTGGCTAATGTTTCTTGGAATCTCCATTTCTGGAACGGCTTGTACTTTTTCAAGATCAACTTCAATTCCTTTTGCTGACACTATATAACCCAATAACTTGCCGGATTGGACACCAAATGCACACTTCTTTGGGTTTAATCTAACTTTGAATTGTTCTAACTGAATGAATATTTTTCTTAGGATTTGTAAATGTTCTTCTCTATTGTGGGACTTTGCTAGAATGTCATCCACATAATCTTCTAAGAAAGTGTGCATCATGTCGTGGAAAATAGTTGTCATGGCCCTTTGATATGTAGCTCCAGTGTTTTTAAGACCGAAGGGCATGACATTCCAACAAAAAGTACCCCAAGGACAAGTAAATGTTGTCTTTTCTTGGTCTTTAGGAGCAATCTTTATTTTATTGTAGCCACTAAATCCATCCATTAATGAGTACATTGTGTGACCTGCTGTCAGATCCACTATGGTATCGATGCTTGGCAATGGGAAATCATCTTTGGGACATGCAAGATTTAAATCTCTGAAATCTATACACACACGGATAGATTTATCATGCTTAGTAATCAGCACAATGTTAGAGATCCAATCAGCATATGCTATTGTTCTTATGAACCCCACCTTTAACAATTTTTCCAATTCTGCCTTGACTAGGAGAGCCACATGTGAGTGCATTTTCCTTAGTTTTTGCTTCATAGGTTTAACTCCAGGTCTAACATTTAGATGATGCATTATGAAATCAGGATCCAGTCCGGGCATGTCGGCATATGACCATGCAAAATTCACTTGTTGTTCTTGGAAGAATTTGATAAAGTCCTCTCTTTCAGGAGATGTAAGTGATGTAGCCAAGTGTATGACCTTTGGATCTACTTTCGTGCCAATGTTAACTTTTTCTGTTGGTTCCATAAGAATAGATGACCGTTCTTCTTCATGTTCAGGCAAAGTATCCAATCTCTCTTCTAATGGTGCCACAGTTGGGTTTTCACCAAAAGAAACATCTTTTATTTTCATTGTTTTTGGTTCTAATGGTGCCACAGTTGGGTTTTCACCAATAGAACTTCTCATTTTTTTATTTTTTTTTATTTTTTTATTTTTTGACTAAGAGATTGGACCCTTGCTATTGTCATTATGTCCACATTGAGTTCGTTGGTGAAAGAGGGTTCAACCGCATTGAGGTATTGGTTTGTTGCTTGGTCATTTGGGAAGTAAAGTAAGTCATGTGGTTCGGTTTGATCCCAATCAATGAGTTTCAGGTGCATCAAAATTAAGGAATTATTGGGTAAGGTATCATCAATAGGATTAATGGACATGACTTCATTTGAGGGTTCACACATTGTATCGTTTAGATCTATGATGTGCGCTTCCTCAAGATGATCCATGGAAGCAGGGTCAAAGTCTCCTTTGCTCGAATCCTCATCAACCTCTATGGGAAATAATGTGGGAAAAGCCACAAGCGGGTTAAAACTAACATTTGAATTTCCCTCCTCTGAAGGTGTCCAAAATGTTTCTATCCATGCTCCACTATTAGATGCTTGTTCTATATTAGGCCTTTGAATAGGAGGTTCTTCATTAATTGGAGCATCTTGTTTTGGGATTTTTGCATAAGTATGTATAGCAATGACTTCTTTATCTTGACATGAATCCTCTGATAAAGTATCTCATTCATAATCCTGAGAGTCATCACTATCTCCTTCGGATTCTAATGCATTTATTTGAGGATGAAAATCATGCATTGGACTTGAACTTTCTCCTTTGTATTGGAAACCTACTCTGGATTTTTCATGACTTGCCCTCCAAATAGGTTCAATAGGTTCTAATAACCCTCTATTTCTTTGGCCTAGGGGTCCTCTTCCTTTGTATCCCATCTTTTGTATAATATCAAATCCTTTCCCATATTGTTTGGTTTGTATATTGACATGCTGAATTCTTTCCATGGGAGTGTCTAAGGTATCATCCTCATCATGATAAAGCCATTGAAGGACTTCATCTTCTTCCTTATCCCATGTTGCTTTGCTATCTTCCCTCACAAAATAAGAATTATACTTATGTGGAAGATGTTCTTTTGAGGGTTTACCATGTGATTTGGGAGATATGGGCATGTCAAATAGAGAAACTGAATATTCTCCTACTCCTTTTGAACTAATCTTGCATTGTTTGTCAAATTTGTTCATCATCTCACTCATATGTTGGTAATGATCTTCTTTAGCTTGTTCCTTTTCCTCTTTAGTAGGTTTGTAGATCACTGTCTCCAATTTAGGTGCTAAATATGGACTTTCCATTACATTTGGACCCTCGTAGCTCACTTTTTCCTTGCCCTTAGTTGATGTAGTTGAGCTATCTTGAAGAGGATTTTGTGTATCTTCATTGGTGATTCTTGGAATAACTCCTTCACGATTATGTGGAATGTATAATTCATGCAAGGGTTTGAGTGCATTACAATATTGGAATGGATTTGAGTCTCCTCCAACCATGATTTCTTCACCCATGTATGGGAACTTGATGCATTGGTGGTATGTGGATGGGACGGCTTGCATTTCATGAATCCATGGTCTTCCCAATAAGATGTTATAGGTTAATTTCATGTCCAACACTTGACACTTGGTTTCTTTCTTGACTAGTCTCACTTGGATAGGCAATACAATCATGCCTTTAGAAGCTCTTTCAGCTTCATCGTAAGCTTTTATGGTGATTTTCTTTGTAGGGTCAATGCAAGACTCAGATAAACCTAAGGATTTTACAAGACTCAATGTGCAGATGTTAAGACCAGCCCCTCCATCAATAAGGGCTCTTTTGACTCTATGCCTTTCGATCAAAACCTCTATATGTAATGGAAAATTTTGAGGATGAGTTATAGACATGTCATCTTGATCGGAAAATGAAAGACAATGAGGAGCCATGAGATGTCCTACCATATTTTGAAACTTTTCTTCCCCTAAGGTAGTAGAAACATGTGTCTCTTCTAAAGCTTTTTCTAAAATCTCTTTATGATTCGGTGACAACTTCAATAACTCTAAGATTGAGATTTGTGCTGGAGTACGTTGCAATTGATCCACCAAACTATTAGGCCTTGATGCTGTAGGAGGTTGTTTGACCACAATGTTGGATTGTGGGATATTGGTGTTTTGAGGGACTATCCCTTGTAAAGTCATTCTAGAATTCTGCCCTCTTGTAATGAAATTTGTTGCTTCCTTTTGAGATGGTTCATTAATTATTATAGAATTAACAATATGATCATATGATGGCACAAAGTTGAGATTATTGGCACTTTGTTTCTTGCCATTTGATGATTCACCTTTATCATGTTTGTAAAAAGGTTGTTTGAAGGCCGTAAGATCTTCATTATTTTGGGGTCCATCAACGGTGATTATGTTATTATCTATCAAGTCTTGCACCACATTCTTTAATTGTAGACATTCATTTGTAGTGTGTCCCCGAATCCTATGATATTCACAATGATTCTTAGCATCCCACCAGCCCGGCTTGTGGTCTGGTTCATAAGGCTTAATAGTAGGTAATGTAATAACATTGTTAGCCATGAGAGCCTTTAATGCAGTTTCAAGTGATTCTCCCAAGGGTGTAAAGTTTCTTGAAGGAGTGGGCTTCAAATACTTATCATACTTGCTGTTTTGATCCTTGTTTCCTTGATTATTCTTGTTGGCATTGTTGTTATTGTTGGAAGGTGCATTATATGCTTTATTAGTATTATTCACTTGATTTGGTGTCTTTGTAAGGGCAAATGGAATCACCTTCAAGTTGCTGGATTCCACTACACCATCATTAACAATGCCTTTTTTGTTATTTTTTGCAGCATAATGGCTATTGTTATTGTACCAACCTTTATTTTGATTGTTGTTATTGTTGGTATTGTTGTTGTTGGAGTTAGAGTTGTTCTTATTTTCCTTGTACAATTTCAGCTCTCCACTCTTAATCAACACTTCTTCCATTGTAATTCCGTTATCAATCAAATCTTGGAAGGTTTTAGGACATTGCATCCTTAGTCTATAATTTAATTCGCTGCTTAAACCGTTAATAAAGATATCCATTTTTTCTTTTTCCGGCACACTTCTTGGATATCTAGCAAATGCAGTCCTCCATCTTTGCAAGAATGTGAGGAAGGCTTCTCCATCTTGTTGCTTCATGTTACATAACGTTATCATTGTGACCTCATGTTTGATGTTATAGGAGTAATGAGTCACGAATTTAGAAGTTAATTCTTCAAAGGTTTTGATGCCGGATGGTAGTTTTGAAAACCAATCCATGGCCATTCCTCCCAAGCTTCTTGGGAATAGTCTCATTAAATAGGTTGTTTCATGCATGAATTCAAGACTCAATACACAAAACCCCCGAAGATGATCATGTGGGTCAGATGTTCATTCATACCTATCATATTTAGGAAATGTAACATTAATGGGAAAAGGCACCATGACCAAACTCTTATCGAATGGAAAAGGACATAATGTTTCAATAGAGAAAGGCTTAGGAGCCCCGTTTTGTTTCAAACTGTCAATTTCCATTTGTAATGCCTTGAATTGTTCCCTTATTGCTTCCATAGGGTCTTCTATTTCCTTGGGCTTTAGTTGTTCTATGTCAAAATCTTTAGGTAGCTTTACCCCCATGAAGTGTTTTTCTTTATCCATAAGCATGGTCTTTTTCATTAGTTCTATGAAATAAGGACATTGTCTTGCCTCTAACGCTCTTTCAACCGTGGCTTCTTCCGTAGTTGGGGGTAGGTTTGTATTATGAGGAGGAGGTAAGTTGTTGCCTTGTGAATTTGCTTCTTGGGAATTAGGATCTCTTCCTCCATTATTAGAATTTCCTTGATTGTTGTTAGGATCCATACCCCCATTCATGTTGTTTCCTTGGTTATTAGGCTCGGTATTTCCTAGGGTGCCACTAAACATCTTGTTAGTGTCCTTTGCCTTAGTGGGTTTTTCAATCACTCGTGAAGTAATGAAAGTGTCCTCCGAAAATGGGAGCTCTTCTCCTTTGTAGGTCCCGTCTGTTTGTAATGTTTTCTTTATAGAGAGTGATCTTGTAAGAACAGGCATGAACAAACTTTAAGGGTATGTTGACTTCTTCTTTTGATAAGCTAGTTTTTGGAATAAGGTAAAGGTTTTTGATCAATTTTAAATGGTTTAGAATCTTAATGATGTTTTGATCAATAACTTTAGAATATCTTGTTTGAAAATATAAAAACAATCTCAACACACACATCAATTTGGTACCATATCCCTAGAATGCTCTAATGTGTGTATTTTTGAACATTTTCATAGGTTGAAACACAAGAATAGCTTCCACACAATCTACCTAGCACATAATTGGTTCATAAACATGGCTCTAATAGGTAGTTTTTCTATTTTACCGTTATGTAGTAAGTTTTCCGTTCAAAATAGATCTTAGCCGTTCATCCCCCAAGTATGTTAAGGGGCTTCCCACACGCACCGAAGCACGATTTTGCGCAATCTGTTAAGACTACTAGAGGAAGTTTGAAAGAGCTAAAATCCTTTTGTCGTGCACCCCATTAAGGATACACGCATTTCATTTTATAGTGGGTCGGATTCTCGCGGCAAAAGCAAGTGTATCCCACTTTGGGCTGTCCCTCTCACCGACCCTTTTAAGGCAATCTCGGGAGGCGAGCCCACTAAGTTTTAAACATGTTCATTTGAAAGCATAAAAAGTGGATTTTGGTAGAGCAAGTTTGGGAATTTGATTCACTCAAAGAGTGAAGAGCATATCCCTATTGCTTTTCCCTTATCCCAAACACTCACAATCAATTTGGTTCTTTTTCAACCCCGTGACAAAGGGGTTCTTAGAATTGAAATGTTTGTTCTTTTCCTTTTATGATTAAACTATGTTTTGAACTTTGAAAATGCCACAATTTAAGGGAAGTTTGCAAGCTTGATGAGAGAAATACCTCAAACGATGCTAGCAAAGGCTAGGTGCATTTTTAAGTAGCAGATTTTCTCATTTTCTCTCCAAATCTTTCCCTTACCTTAATGAAACATTCCCTCCACCAGAAAATTAGTTGGCACAAACAAACAAAGTGAGGAGAAACCACAATCAACACTTAGAATGCTACAATTTCGATTATGCTTTTTATGCCTTCTTTTTCTTCAAAATTTGCAAAATTTTTACAAACTTAGGGACTAAACTCCCAATTTAATGATACGTATTTCTGTTTGTAAGCATCTACAATAGCAATGTATTTAGCATATAACTCTACATCATTTTCTAAGTCATTGTTGAGAACAAAGGTAGTGTGTACCCGGCTTTCCTTTCTTATCCTCTTAGCGATCAATTTCTCCTCTAAGTTATGCCTTCTCTCTGGTTTTTGAACTTTCTTATGACAGACCATACTCTTGAGACAAAAAAAATGGATGTGAAGTCAGAATACAGTCATTATTTTAACACTTTTGATAAAATATCGAAAGTACAGCCACGCGACATTGTCCAGACTGTACGCGAGATCTAATTTAACAAAGATGTGATTACTTTAACCATGAGCATCACCTTAAGGGGCTCAAGTGAGATTAAAATAACTAGGTGCGATATCAAATTTTACCTACGCGTGAAATATTTACCAGACGTGACAACAGTCATTATTTTGATAAAATATAAAAGTGCAGCCAGGCGACATTGTCTACACTACACACGAGATCTAATTTGGAAAAGACGTGATTACTTTAACCGCGAGTGTCACCATAAGGGGCTCAAGCGAGATTAAAATAACCAGGTGTGATATCAAATTTTATCTATGCGTGAAATCTTTACCAGATGCGACAAAATGATGCTGTAAAAGTGATATCTAATTTATCAAAGGTGACATTTAAAATGAAGAACGCGAGAAATTAAATGGATAAGGCAGAGTACTTCCTTCAAACCAGACGTAAAATGATTCCTCGACCGCGGCTTTTTAAGTCTGATCAAGCGACATTTAAATGACCAAAGGCATCAATCCTTTATCCAAAACGCGAGAGTTTAATTTCTGACCGCGTGATTTCTTTCACCAAAAGCGTGATTCTCCAAGCTAAAACGCGTAAGAGTTCAGACTGTAGGTGATATTTTAATTTCCATCCGTGACATTTCTTTGCTTTAGGCGTGACTTCTTTACTGGCAAGCGTGATTTCTTTTCTGTAACTTGCAAACAACAAGCAAATTCATGTAATTCTAGCCTAAATTTTGCAAATAACATGGAAATAATGATGAATTTGAGGCCTAGGGCCCCACAGTGGGCACCATTTGTGTGTGAGTGATTTACACCTTCATGAAATAACAAGATTTAAAAGACAATTACACTATTCAAAGAAAACTAATCTAAATAATGCACAATTAATCTAAATATCTCATGGATCTCTAAAATAAAGTGGTAAATGAGGCTCTCAGCTATGATCCTCACTAGTGACACTCTAAGGATGAGAATTAAGCTATATGATATGCAAATTTAGATCTATTCTATCAAATTCTAGCTCTATTTGATGAACAATCTACTATGATCAATGCAATTTAAGCTAATTAGCAATGACAAATGATAAGTGAGTGATGTGGATGCAAATTGACAGAGCTTTGTTGAAATTCAAAGATATGGAGTGGATGAATTATGCTTCTAAATGCCTTCAATATATAAGATTTTCCCAAGAGTAGGGGGTAGAGTGAGATAACCATGGTTATGCTTGGGTAAGGTCAATTGGCTTTGCTTTGTCCATAAATGCGGGGACAAGGAGGGGACAATCATTTAAATGGTTTCAAAAGGCTGGACCATTTCAACAAAAGTGAGTGATTTGTGTCCATTTTGTCTCCTTTTTGCTTTGTTGAGGGAAATTAGTATTTATTAATTAATTAAAGTAATTAAATTTAGCCATGAAGGGTAAGAGGTTCATTTTGATTTTTTCTTTTCAACAACTATGTCATTAATTGAATTTAATCAATTTCGTAGTGTTTTCCCCTTTTCAAGCTTTATTTAATCATTTAATCATTTAACTAAATTTTCCTTTGATTTAAATTGCCTTTGTTCCATTTATTGATTTTTCGTGCTATTTTGATGATTTGTTGCACCTTTTTATTGATTTAAGCCTTTTGCCGATTTTCCGTGTCTACAACCACATCTATTCTTATCAAAAGCTTTTTTTCCTATTGGATCATACAACCTGTATGCTTTATTTTCGGTTCCATAACCAATAAAAATGCATTTAAGGTCTTTATCATCTAACTTACACCTTTTTTATTTTGACATGTGTGCATAAGTAACACACCCAAATACTCTGAAGTGATCAACACTTAGCTTTACCCCAGACCATGCTTGTTCAAGAGTCATTCCTTTAATTTCTTTTGTAAGACTTCTATTTAGAAGATACACTGTTGTGTATACTGCTTCTGCCCAAAAACTTTTATCCAATTTTTTCTCTTTCAACATACTTCTTTCCATTTTAACAATTGTCCTATTCTTCCTTTCAGCAACTCTATTTTTCTATGGAGTTTAGGAAGTAGTGAACTCTCTCTTGATTCCATGATTTTTACAAAAATCAATAAACTGATTTGACTTGTACTCCCTCCATTGTCTAACCTTATCACTTTCATATACTTACCACTTTGTTTTTCAACCAACCTCTTGAACTCTACAAAATTTTCAAATACTTTTGATTTTGTAACCAAACAATACACCCAAGTTTTTCTTGAGTAATCATCAATGAAAGTTAGAAAATACTGGGATTTGTTCAAAGAGGGTGTTTCCATAGGACCACACAAATTAGTATGAATTATCTTAAGATGTTGTTTAGCTCTACTAGATTTTCCAATAGGAAATTGTATCCTATGTTGCTTGCCAACAATACTTTTTTCACATACCTCTTTTGTATCTTCAATAAAGGGTATACCTTCAACCATTTTTAATCTTTTGAGTAAAAGCAACTCATTAAAATTGGGGTGACCATATCTTTTATGCCAAATTTTACTTTCACTCATTTCACTAGACCTTAGTGTTTGGTTCCCATGAGTAAAATGAAGAGGAAACATCATGTCCCCTATCATTTGTGCTCTTGCAACAACTGCATTCCTTTTCAATTTATCTCTTGTTATGAACTCATTCTTATCAAAAGTCACTTGATAATTTTTCTCTAACATTTGTCCAATAGACAATAAATTCTTTTTGAGTGGTGGAACTAATAAGGTTTCATTAATATGTTTCACTTCACCATATTTGGTTGTAACTACAATGGTACCTTTACCTTTGCTTCCACGAGAATTATTATCTCCTAGTACTACAGTACTTTGATGCTTTTGATCCAAGTTGACAAATAGATTCTCATTAGGTTTCATATGTGAAGAACATCCAGAGTCTATATACCACGCATTAAATTTTCATTTAAACTTGTATTGAGGCAAGAAATAAACAAATTTTGTTTATCTTCAACAGTGATATGAGCAATTATCTTTTCTATTTCACCTTGTTTACTCCAACACTTTGAAGCATAATATCCAAATTTATTGCAATGAAAGCATTGGATATTATTTTTACTATTATCCCCCCCATTATTTCTACCTCTTCCTCTTCCAGCTCCTCTAAAGTTGCTACTTCTTCCTCTAGAATTGATATATTTACCTTTCTATTCATTCTTATTGTTATCATCACTTTTATTATGACTCTTGAAGAATGTGTTTCTTTTTCCTCTTATATTTTCTTTAGAGGAAAATGCTTTCTCTAATCTTTCTTCATTACTTTTCATTCTTTCTTCACCAGTTAAAACACTTCCACTTAATTCATCAATTTGCATGCTTGAGAGATCCTTAGATATCTCAATTGTAGAGACCACACCTTCAAATTTTGGAATCAAGCTTGTCAAAATCTTTTCAATGACATGTTTTTCATCTACATCTTCCCCCAATACTTTCATCTGACTCACTAGACCGAGCTTCTACGTTTGTTAGAAATTTATTGACAAATTCACTAGTTGTCATTTTACATTTTTAAAGTTTTTTTCTCATTGTTTGCAATTTAGTAGTTTGTCCACCTTGATATGCATTACTAAATATTTTCCATGCTTTCTTAGAATGAAGAGCACCGATTATCCTGGGGAAAATAGCTTGAGTGATTGCACCCTAAATAAAGAATAAAGCTTTGTTATATTTCTGTATATTTGCTTTGTATTCCCATTTTTGTTGGTCAGTTAATGCAGTCACATCTGCTATCTCAACATAGTCATTTTGAACAATTTCCCACAAATCTTTAGATTTAAGTAGAGATTGCATTCTAGTACACCAAAATGTAAAATTGTCTTCTTCAAAGACGAGAATCAACACATTAGACATTATATTGCCTGCCATATTTTCCATAAAAATATGTAGAATGACTCAAATTCTCAACAAAAAATTCAGGAGAGATCTTTGCAAATGAATACTCTCCTTGTCCCTTCAATTGGGACCCACACACAAAAAAACCTTTTTTTATTATTTTTCTTTGAAAAAAAAGTGTTGGTTACAACCGATATTTATTTGCACTTAAATATAAAATATTGATTTGTCACTTTACAAAAAATTCACTTTCAAAATAATTATCACTTACAAAATTAGCTATCACTTTTTTAGTTTTTGAAAGCTTTATTCTTAAACAAAAATAAGACTTTCCCTTTCAAAAGTATTAACTCATTTTTGTTTCTTTTCTATTGAGATAAAAAAAAATTCACTCATGCACTATTACATAAAAACTTTCACTCACACCCTCTTTCCTAAAATATGAAAGATTTTTTAATAAAATAAAAAATAGATTTCACATTTCTTTCTGCACCCGGCTAATTGCTTCCTTTGACCCAAAAATAACACCAAATTTTTGCACTCTACTAGCTTCTTCTTTTCAAATGTAAATATATAAAATTACATATAGCAATAATCATATAGTAGCAACAAAAAAAAATAGGAATGGCTAGCTAGGATCTCTTCTGGATCTCTCAACTTTCACTTTTGGATCTCTTTCAATCTTTAGCTTGCTCTTTGATATCTTACAAATCACCTGCAATGAAACACAAATTTCTCAAACTGGCTCTAATACCAGATGAAGGCAACTGAGTCAATGATCAGTTGATCATAAAACAAAGAACTATGCAAAAGCCCCAAATTGCCTTAAGAAAAGAGAGGCAAGGCATCCATTATATAGAAAACCAAAAGGGAAGTGACATTATGGGATTCAACCATATTCACCAAGAATACAACTACAATATTAAAGAGAATCAACAATAAACTATAAACATAAATACATACAACCATATATTGAATATGGGATTGCAAAGTCAAGAAAGACTACAAGTAGTCTAGAAAGAAGGCTACCCTAAAGTGAAACAAGGTTGCCAATGGGAATTAGTGTTGTCAATCTATTATTGGATAAATGTTTAGTTTGAAACTACTATAATTTACTAATCATCCCATATGGAAAAGTGAGATTAATGGATAGAAGATCCTAGTTTTACTATTTATTCATTTTACTTGTATTATATACATGATGGCTTGAGTTGGATGTTATTAATTCCTACTTGTATTTGGTCAAGAATATCAAAAATTAAATAAAGTATAAAAGTTCATTATTGTGTCAAAGTATTAAGAAAATTATTAATTTTTATGTCAATCTCATTTAGACAGATTCTTATTCTATAAAGGCAAGAAGGTAGATTTGATTTAAGAGAAAAAGAAGAAAGGAAAGCTTTTGAAATTTTTTGTACAACTTTCAAAGTTGTTAGATTACTCAATGAACTAAATCTTTAGTTCTTAATTAGAGTAAGGTATTGCAAGATGTATATAGTGACAAACAATTGGGATTGTGTTAAACAATGGCTACCACTAATCTATGTAACATAATCTATTATTTTTTATCTTTTTAATTATCTCATTAAGATATATAGGAATATCCTCGTTTGTCCTATATAGCCAAAAATGTAGATGAGTTTCCCACTCATGTTATTCTATTCATAATTTATTCCAACTTCATCATTAATCAAGCCGTGTTATTATTAAATAACATCAATTGTTGGATTTAGGTCTAAAGATTAATTTTTAGGGTTGAATGTTAAATTTGGATCACCAACATCACCATTACGAGTCAAGTGGGGTTTTCTACTTAAGAGAGGAATTCATTTGACCCATCTTTGTGGGATAGCCTTACCAATTAGATGTCCAAAGCATTTAGTATCCACCATATAAGGTGATGCTGAAATATAGGTCATCCTTTAGAAATAAAGTTGGCAAAACTAAATTACTGATATTAGATGCTATTGAAAATGAGGTGCCTAAAGGTTATAGTAACTAATGCCTTAATTTATTGGATGAATTTGGGTCCAATGTAGATCTTACTAAGAATGATGGAAACTAAGGGTCATCTAGTTTTATCATAATCTTTCTCAAAGTCTATTTTGACAAAGACTACTTGTTAATTGAATTTCCTAACCCTTCCATAATTTCCAATACAATAATATTTTTTCACTTGCAAATTTTATTGTTTTGAACCATGTTTCCTCCATATGAATAACCAATAGGAGAATATGTCTATCACTAAGCACAGATACCTATGCAATTATCTCATAGAAAAATTTCAAGAGTGATTACTCTTTGATTGAAAATTAAAGCTTAAACCTATCAACTTTGGTATTTAATTCAATATTATACTATTCACAATAAACCCTAGATATTCTAAATCAAAAGCTTCACTATATACCTTTTGTGATTCGTGGACAAAATCATATAATATAATTTTGTTGAACTCATTGGAAAATTTATTGAAACCATATGCTTTTTAATTAACTATGTTAACTATCATAATAATGGAGATCCTCTCCTTGGTAAGGAGTTTGTCATAAGGTACTAATTAAATGGAAGACAAATAGTAAGGGATTTTGCATTTGATCATTGTCTAAAATCTACTTAAGGATCTTTTTGAAGAGTCTTAAGCTTTGATCACAATTGATAGTGCTACCTAAAACTTTTAAAACATTAAAAAAGACATAAAAATGTTTATTTGTTTCTTTATCTAGATTTTATTTGTTGAAGTAAGTTGTGTGACTAGAAGGATTAGAAAAAATCCTTAAAATAATTTTCCCAACCCTCAATAATAAATTTTAATTTTTATATGAGTTCTTTTGGCTATGTACAAATCCACTGCATATGCTTAGTAGCACAGTTTAGCCACTTAGTGTACAACTTTTTGGAAGTGCACCACCTCGAGCTAAGTGAAGAATTAATTGAGCTCTAATGAAATGGTCACAAAGGACTTGTGGTGAATCTTCTCCTATCAATGGTTATAGATCATTAAGAAAAGGACAAGTGCAAGTTGTAGCATCAAACCACCATGCAATCCAATCTATGCCACCTTAGGGGTCGTCTAAGAGAAGGTTCTAATAATGGTTTATATGCGTAAGAGAAGGCTTGCAAGAAGAAGAAACATTTGCAAATACTTTTTCTCTTGGGTAATTAGGCTTGCTAGCTTCTTTGGAGGGATAAGCACATTCTTATAGGGCCACCGCCACTTCTCTTGCATTATCATTAGCATTGCAACAAGAATGTTTGTAGGTGTCAAGGTTTTAGTAATTTTTTTCATTAGTATATCTTGCATTATGAATATCAATTTGAAAACCCTTTATTTAAATCATTATAATGATATTTATAATTATCTCATATTATACATGAATAAAAAGACATTCAATAATTTTAACTTAAAAAAATTACAAACTAAAATAAATGTTCTATAATTACATTGAGAGGCGTAACTATATAATGGCACCACAATTTTTTATCTTTGTCATAAAAATGAAAAAAAATAAGATTGATGTTTCCTTTCTTATCTAATCAGAAATAACAATGTTTTTATGTTTTTTAATATTATTTTATAATTGTTAAAGATTCTTTAGATTTGATATCTTTCAATATTTTCTACATAAGTTTTATTTATAAAATATAAATATACTAATAGATATCACCATTTTATTATTTTATTATTTACCTTAATAGAATATTTCCAAAACACTTCAGCTTAAATATGTTATATAAAAAATAAAATAAAAGATTATCCATAAGAGTGGACTTCGCAACGATATAACATAGAGGACTCCAAACGCGGTCATGAAAGGTTCCTCGATGTTTTCATTTTAATAAAACAAAATATTTTTTTACATAAAACAAAACGTTTGAAAAGTCAACTTCCTATGTGCCTGTATGGAAGCAATCGGAACCACTTTCAAGAGATGTCCTTCTGACATCACATTTAAGATAAAGATGAAAGGAACGCGACAAAACAATACGAAACCATTTCGAGGAAACATCTTTGACACATTCCTGCGAAAGAGAGTGCAACGAACCAGGAAACATCTCTTTACACATTCCTGCGAATGCACATTGCAGACTCAGTCGCGTATACGCTGAAAATGCAGATTCCACTGTAACTTCAATGGCCGTCCTATTTCTTATATAAAGAAGACACTTCTGTTAGCCTTGCAAAGAGAAGAAATCGCAGAAAAGAAACACTGAAAGGACAAGCCGCTCAGGATTAAGCAGCAGTAAAAAGCTTCAAATCCAAGAGAAATTAACACTTTCCTAAATACTTTAGGAAATGGTGTCGATGATTGCAAGCTCTATGCATAGCGAATCGCACAAGGCTTGGCAGAGGCCAACTAACAAGATTTCTAAACGAAAATATACATCACATTGTCACAGAAAAGGTCTCAGTATTTACTCCTTATCAGATGTACTCACTTAGTATCTGCAGTATGCCCATAATTTTGTCAGTAATAACTCCTTAGATGGTGTAATCAAGGAATGTTTCTTAGACTTGGGATTATTTCCCGGGGATAGGAAAATCTGTGCTGATGCACTTTTGGACATTTGGGTTTATGTTAGAAAGCTTCAAAGGCATGATGCTTTTGCCGTCTTATCAGAACTTGAAAGCAGAAATCTGTTCAATTTAACTAGCAACTCAAGGTAATTGCCTTTGCTTTAATACAATTTTCTATATTGGGTTTCTATTAATCGTATTTCTCAACAGTAAGGTGACATGCTTGCACTTAACAGGGGAAGTACAGCAACTTCGTATGGACATGGAAATGCTTCAGAGCTTTACTTTTCCCAGCGTGATGGAATTCGAGATTTCGCTTTGTATTTGGGACACCATGACAATATATCCCACCCCAAGAGGTTGGTCATAGAAAGGAAGAACTTTGCTTCGTTAAAGAATTGGGAGCTGCTAAGAGATAGAGCGTTTGATACTCAATTTCTCTCCATTCTCACCGGTAAGTTATTCAAAAACTCTTCCACATCCATTTTGGTCCAGAAAAACATTACTTTGTTTTCATGTTCATTGTTGATCTCCAATCATAGGGAAAAAAAATTAATTTCAAAATTGGATTTCAGAATTACATCACTTTTCTAGGTCACTTGGCTGCATGTGCGTGAATTTCACATACATAACTAGTAGTCATTATTAGTGCACAAATTTCTAATTAGATTTGCTTTGTATATAATACATGCAGGCCCTATGGAGGAAATGACTGGTATGATATGAACTTCCCTGAAACAGAGACTTTGTTGTTGCTCTTTGATTCGACAGAATACTTTCTTCCCCCATTTCTGAAATCCATGAAGAATTTGAAGTTTCTGATGATATCCAATCGCGGTACGGACAAGGCAACAGTGAAAGGTCTAGATGTGTTTTCTTCACTCACTCAACTCAAGAGTGTCCGCTTGGAGAGGTTGATTTCACCCCTTGGTGGAAAACAGAGCATTCAAGCACTGCAGAATATAGAGAAGCTATCTTTGAGCTTATGTGAAGGATTTGGAAATATATCCACATTCTCCAAGCTACAAGATTTTAACCTCGATCACAGCAATAATTTGGAGGAATTACTTCCTGGTATCTGCAATATAACCTCCACTCTGTCATGCTCTATCACCAACTGCCATCAGCTTCAAAATTTACCATATGATTTTGGAAAAATGAGCAATGTAAGAATGTTAAGGTTATCGGCATTACCACTCCTGGAACAGCTTCCTGCATCAATTGGGAAACTTGAACAGTTGGAGTATCTAGACATTTCACTGTGTGAGGGCTTGAAAGAACTTCCAAAGGAAATAGGACAACTCCAGAAATTGAAGGAGCTTGATATGAGAGAGTGTTCCCGCCTGATAACGTTACCTTCAACTGTTTGTGAACTGAGTTCTCTGAAGATCGTTACCTGTGATGAGACGATTGGGAAGCAGTGGTTGCAGGTTAAGAACACTTCTATTCCTGAGCTTAGAATTCAAATTGTGGAAGCACAGTTTAGTCTGGATTGGCTTGACAATTGACTTTTATCTTTCATATTGAAGAATAAGATCTAAGGATCTTGACATCCTTTATAAATGTTTTTCATTATTTTCATGTTCATCGGCACAAATCAATATAAGACCCTCTAGATTTTCAGCCTAAGATTATGATCAATTTTAATGGCAGATTACTGCAGTAAACAGTTTTTTACAGGATTGTAAGTACATAACGAACGTACTGTCTCTCCCAGGACAATTCTTTGTTATGCATAAACTTGGATGTGGCTGTGTGTAAATGGGCGTGTGTTGTCCGCAAAGAATATAAATTTAATCTCCATCATTTCATGTGAATGTAGATTAAATTAATCAAACCGCTCATAAGTTTACAATTTTCAGAAGTGTGTTCTTATATGTACAAATTACTCAAAATATATAATAAGCAAATTCTTTCTTGAATGCGCCATACTGCAATGTTTGTTAAGAGTAATAAATAATTCAATCATGTGCTCTGAGGAGTTATGTTTATGTTAGTTGGCTGTCAAATAGTTCAAATTAAGTGTTAAATTATATTTAGGTTTGTAGGAAGTCTTTTAGGTTGAGATTTTCATCAAGTCCTTACCAAATAACACAAGATATAAAATTAAGCAAGACTGTTGGAGCACAAACAAAAATGTTAGAACATTTAGGTGTTACTTATTCAATTTAAGATTGAAAATTTTAAATAGGTATTAGAAAAGATAAAATTCATTAAAAAGGTAAAGACCCTAAAATACGATAGAGAATTAAAATATTGAATTTCATTTTTCTAAATTTTTTATCTTCCTTTTTCTTATAGATATTCATGAAGAATCAAAAAATCAAATAGATGAGATTCAATATCTATAAGAGAAGGTAATCAAAAGAGTCAATAAATTGAGTTTTCAATTAACAAATATTTAATATAAGAAAATAAAAGATTAAAAAAGAGAGTTTAAAGTTTGATATATTGTCACATTTTGGAGAATGGTAAAAAAAAAAAAAAATCTAATAAAGGTTAGGCTTGAAGAGTACATCAACTTGCAATTGAGAATATAGTTGTACAAAAATCATAGTAAAACTATAAATCACTTTATAATTATTTCCACGTTGCCACAGAAGTCGAACTAGGTGTACCATGCCAAATAAATAGTCTGAAAGACAAGATGGTATTATTGATGCTAAATTTATTAAACATGTAGAATCCACCCTCTCTTTCACAAGCTCACCATCTCATTGGGATGTGTGATTCTTCCTAGATGCTACCACAACCCTGTTAAGGTTTCCATCAAATATATAGTAGGCCTGAAGTCATTCATATGCAAGCTAGCAACAAAAGAGGGTCCTTTTAACTACATCATTCAAAGAATAGACTTGATAATCTCAAAGGCCTTGTAAATTTTGAACATGGCCCACAAAGCCTTCTTATAAGTGTCACAACCATGTAGCTTAATAGGGCTGTTAATTTGTAGGACCACAACAATCACCACATCACCAAATCCTTGCTCATGATTTCATACAAAATGATACATGATAGGAAATCGACCACCTTAATCTCTTAAAAATAAAGAATGTTCAAAGGAGTAAATCTATCTTAATTTTCTCATACAACAAACTTGTATTGTGAATCTAGCATACCCCTAACTTTATATAAGAAGTAGTTGATTAAAAACATAGGTCTAATGAAATTTCCTCGAACTCCAACCCTTTTAATTAGAATAATTATTCTATGAGAAATTCACTTTTGATCGATAGGGAGAACTTTCCAAATCACATGACATTTCTTAGCAACAAATTCTCCTTCTTCCAAAACCCAAGGAGGGTTGTGAGTTCAAGCAGAAAAAAAGTGAGGGTTGTGAGAATCCTATGTTTATATTATTTGTGTGTGAAGGTGAGGGATATCTAAAATTTAATAAGACAATAAATCTTTGATATGATAGGAAATGTGGGTCTTAGCAATCTACATTATTGATATCAATAGTTATTCTTGTTATCGTATAATATTCTCATTTAAGAGCTATTGAGGTCAATCTCATTTTAAGGGGTACATAAACATTATGATGTGATGTGATGTGATGAAATTCACTACAATGGCCTACAATTCATATAATACTTCAAACATTTGCAATCAAATTTATAGAGTAATCACCCTATAAATAACTTTTCCACCTAGTTATTTTTTTATTTAATCATATGACCAAAGAATGACAAAAAAAACCTCCAGTTTCATATTTTCCTTCAACGGTGTTATCTAATTGCTTGTTCTCATCATTTTCATTTTACCCATTAATTTTAATTTAAATAATTCAATGAAATTTTGGCAATGAGAATCTTAAAAACTAATTAGTGCACGGTTGAACATAATTAGTAATGAATGTACAACTAAAAGTAGAGGGATTGAATCTCAAGTCTTATTTTAAATTCACTAAGTACTTAAATGAATTAAATAAGGACTAGAAAGTATTTGTATTTCTATTGATATTTTAAATTTGTGTTTTGTTATTCAACATATGCACAACATATATTCTCCATCAAATTCCTAAGGTTCATCTATTTGTGAAGGAAATGAGATATCAATAATGACAACTACATGTTCAATGGCAAGGGTATTGGTTATATTATCAAAAAGTTAATTTTAACTAGAATTTTGTTGAAATTTTCTAATAGAGATGTCAGACGCTTTTCATTGTGAAATAAAATATTCATTCTCAATTTGTGTTGTTAATATTTTTGAGATAAAAAAAGATAAGATACAAGTCATAATGAATAATGTCTTCATTCTACTTATCTCCATTGTGGCTTTGGAACATACACCCATTGATTTGTCTATGACTTGCACATTCTGTTATAATGTATAAGTCAATACACAATAACTGAAAATGACAAGGATCTTGCAATCTAAATACTTGATCACTAAACTATTTGGTTTAAAAATTATGTTTAATTTATAAATATGTAAATATCATGATGTGTAGTACATAAAGAAAATATTTATTTCTAAGGTTTGAGCTAGTGTAACACATTAATAAGAATTGTTGTGAAGGAAAGAGACAATATAAGTGCATCTCTTTTTCCTATGCTATTATTATTAATTTATATCATATGTAATTCAACAAATCAAAGAAGCGTAATTGAAAAAATAAATCATGGATCTGCTGTCAAATCCTTACCTTCTTGTTTCTTCTGCAAAGATCTATTGAGGTAGGCTATTACTAGGTCTTCTTAGGTCACCTCCTATAGCTATATTTAATTTGGCATTATAAACATAAGTAAGTCATTCGCAAGAGAAGATTAAAATATTTCCAAAGGAACTTTGCATACAAATGATGCATTCAACATTCTACATATAGATTTGAATGATGGAGATATTTTTAACCACATTTTTATAAGTTGAAGCTTGAGTAGAAAAAAATAGTTTTCTTAAGGTTTCTGAAGCCTTTCATTTTTCTATTTTCATATCTTGTGTGAATATTAAAAAATATTTAGTCTACTTTTAAAAACATTTTCCCACCTCCCCAATAAATGAAGAGTTTTTTGTCAACCCCTAAACTAATCCCCCATCCAAAAGACTTGGAGACACATTAGAAATTATATAAGTTCTGGAAATAACAATCATGTTTCTCTACTCTAGATTTGAAAGTTTTGATTAAGTAAAAATAGGATTTGAAAGGTCTTGAAACCTTGAACAAAAGCATCAAAAGATAGAGCGTTGAAAGACCGTAATACAACTGTGGTGCCCCACCAAACAAATGAAAGGACTACCAATTGGACAAAAAAATATCCAAACCAGTTACTACATAGGGCAATCAAGATTTACATTTTTGCCCATCCTTATGTGAACGTAAATTCATATCAAAACAAGGAGGGGAAGGTTTAAATTTATTTGTCTTCACTATTGTCCATCTATCCTCCACCTTTTCAGTAGCCTTCTACCAAGCTAAAGAAGAGCAAGAAGATCCCACTAAAGGGAAGGTCACATTAGAGCGCACAACTCCAGCAACCACTACAACAGCTGAACGAGAGACAACATCAACCACATCAGAACTAGAGACAACACCATGAGCAGCAAGACCAGCAACATCCAAAACCAAGACCATTGAACCAAAGATAGCATCAGTGATCTGGCCAAGGATAGCAATAGCATCACCAAAAGGGATAGCATTAACAGATTGGGCCAAAGCCGCAACAGAGATAGTACTAGAAGTGTCAAAGATAGCATCAGAAGCAACAGAAGCATGATCATTCTAAGTAGGGTGATAATTCAAACCCCCATCCTTAGAGACTTTCCAAACTGTATAATGATGGTCAGAGGCCCCCAACCACCAAGAAGATGATTTCTTTGATTTAACCTTATCTGATAAACACTGCACCGCAAGATGTCTAGTCATGTGGCATCTCCTACATCTTTATGGAATACCCTCATAATCTATATTCTGAGTCCAAGAGCCCAAAGGAGAAGCCAAAGTTACTTCTCAAGAAGGCCCTTAGAAATGTCAACCTCCACAAGAATAGGAGCATAAGTCATCTTAAAAATTTCATAGGAGTTTGAATCCACCATTTGGAAATCCCCAATAGCCTCATCCACAGTTTCCAAAACCGAATCTAGCCAAAGATGAAGGGGAAGATTTGGTAGTCTTACCCATAAGGGTATTTTATTAAAGGACTCTGAAAGAACATCAAACCCCTGATACCAAGTTTTAAGCATTAAAGGAAAATGGTCCTCCCAAGTGAAACAGCTATTACACAGAATAGTTTTCCTATCTTCAGCCTTATCAAACTTTATACTAAGAAAATCCCTTGCCACAGGGTATATCTGCACAACATCTATTAAGATGGGTTCCCAGTGCTTGAAAATCTAAGCATGCAAATCAGAAAGAGAGGGCCAAAAACCCCTAAAACATTTTATATAGCAGCATTGGAAGAGAAGTCTTCCACGGTTTTTAAAATCTCATCTACTATATCAGTATCCAGCTTAACCATAATAGGTGTACTTACAAAAATAGGCTGCATGAGAGGAGAGGAAGGAGAATCCCCCCTACCAGCAAAGCTCCCTTTCCTAGCAGAGGAAGCACCACAAAGACCCGCTTCAAAAGTTGCCACGTCGGCATAGGAAATAGTAGGAGAGCCATCCGCATGAACACCACCAGACGCTGAAACAGGAAGCCCTGAACGAACCGCACAAGAAGAAGGTCGAGCGGCACCAGGAAATGAAAAAGGTAGGCCCCGAGCGAGCATCAACCATGTTTGCAGGGTGAGCAGCAAGAGCCACACCAGACTCCAAGAGAGAAAGCCCCAAATCAGGAGCAACAGCTGCAGGTCGGGCAGAGCCATCGATTTCAAAAATGAATGAAGTGGGAACAGGAGCCATCATGTAATCCTCAATTCTACTCTAGATTTGAAAGTTAATCAGTGTCAATTTGACAATTTCAAAGGATCATTTTCAAACAATGTGAAGGTTTTCAATTTTCTATTGTTTTATAGAACTTCTCTTAACAAAATTTGTCCAAGAATTATACAATTCATGTTATCCTGCAAGAGGAAACTTATTCTTAGCCTCTACAGCTATAATGCATCCAAACTTTAGCATTAAACACACAAATCACACAAAGATTTAACAGCACTAGCATAAAACTCACACAGCTCTTCACTGCTATGAATTTTAGAGCTAAACAAGATAACATTTGACCAATTTAATGACTCATTTACAAACCAGAAATAGAAAACTAAATTGCAAATTTGAAATGTGTAATCAAACATTACATTTGTATGCTATATAATTGTGCAGTTTTTAAAACGTTATAAATACATTTTATCTTTCAGAGTATAAATTTCTACTATCCTTTACTGCTGAATGTAAACTGAACCTCTGGGTTCCTGAAGCCTAAAATGAGCACAAAATTTTCTATTGACCATAACAAATCACATTTGATTGAAAATCGTGTCTACTTCTTAGCTTTGCATTTCAAACCTAAATGGTGCAAATATGACCTCATTTTCAAACCATGAAAAAAATATGAATACTTCTTTTTGAAATAGAATATACGTATTTTTTAGTTTCCAAACTGAATTCACAGATCAAATGGCTGATTTTAGAATGAGAAATAGTTTGACTTTCATGCTTGAAGCATTTATACATGAAATATTAAATGTGAAGTTTAAAACATTTTTGCATTAATTGTTGCTATCCTACAAGAGAATACTTAAATCTTAGTTTCTTGAATCCTAACGTTTATAATGAAAAAAAAATCACATCAAATATAGTAAATCACGCTTGGATTTGATTGTTTTAGCCTGTTAACCATACATTTTTGGTTGATTTCAAAGACATTTTTGTTTAACTAATTTACAAAATTTATTGTCGATCTGTGTGTAACACTTAGGATATTTTGCATGCATTTTAGACTCTGGATTCCGACTGTCTAAAATGCACACAAGTTATTGCATTAATTGCATAAAAATAAATGGATTTGAGATTACTGAAAGCCAAAAGATTTCTTTGCTGCTCTCAATGTCAAATCTAAATACTATCAATAGATAGTATCAAATCTAACTAATTTAATGACTCATTTTCAAACAAGAAATAGAAAATTGGTTTGCAATTTTAACATTATGATGGAACATTTTATACATGAGCTTTTCAATTTTCATTATAAATTACTGCTATCCAACAAAAGAAGGCTTAATCTCATCCTCTTCAATACCAATGTAAATAATCATGCAAAATTTTGCATTTATGCATTCATAAGTGTTTCATTTACATGGAAATGGCATGACATTGTAAAGGTACAAGTTAATTATCAATATAATATTATAAAAATAGTATAAGATATTTATTTTGATGTTACATAGTTTCTAGATATCAAAACATTATTCAATGTAAAAATCATAGCAATTATGATAAAAATGTCACTAAACTAGTCCAAAGACTCAAAACAATTCAATTTTCACTATCATTAATATTCAAATGCCAAACCCAAAATCTGTTATTTGAAAACACTAGTAATAATGTACCCCAAAGTAAGACATCCTTAAGCTCTTGAGGCTAGTTCTTAAGAAATCAAAGAATAATTTTGAAATTTATGTAGAAATAAGAACTTTGTGCTCTCCTAACGAGAAGATGTATGGTGAGGCAAAAATATTTCAAGCATCATTAGCAACTTGTCACTTTCAACATCTCAAAAATCCTCTATTTCTTGACATACTTTCTAGCAATGGGGATACATATAACCCACCAAGGAAATTCAAAGAAGGAAAATATGCAACATGGAAGTTTTTCCCTATCTAGCCTTCCATTTATATAGGTTCTATTTTAAGAAATTGAATATTCAGATTTAATTTTAAATAATAAATATTTTTATACATTAAAGTGTGTGATTAAAATATGAATAAAATTTTAATCATTTACAACTGATAGCTTTAATAGAATTGTTCTTTATTAGTATTCTCCTAACGATACAAACAAATATTATTATTTTTTTATCGATAAAAGGCCGAAGCCCTGAAATTTTTTTATTAATATAAATTGTTATTTTACATTGTGACCCCGCTCACTGCAGGCGCTGGTAGGAAAGAGCGAGGTTGAGAAAACCTCCAGCCTAGCACGGGACCATAGGTCCTATCCATATACAAGAATTACGTGGGCATACCCACGACTCGTTTATTGATGAGATTTGTTAAATACATTATTTCCGTAGGCATACCCACGGCTCGATAAATGTCGAGAATAGTACATTTCTTCATGGGCATACCCATGTCCCGATTGTTCTCGAGATTTGCTATGTTAAGAACATGATCTAATAGTTATACATTAGGATGGAAATATATATGGACTGCATCATCCTCTTGCTTTGTCAAGAATAATACTTGCGCAATCAAAAGTTTAATCTTTCCTGTATATCAAACATCAAATCTCCACTGCCATAGATTAGCCAATATCGAGGTAACAACATTTACATCTTAGCTTAAAAACTGTTAATTATTATTAGGAAAATGAGTTAATAAGTCTAGTGAAAAAAATGAAAATATACCTCTCCCAGATATATAAGACAAGCTGTGGATTGGGTTTCCAATCTAATTTAGTACCAATATCTGCCAATGTTAGTATTATATACTATTTAAGTAGTACCAATCCCTTAATCCTTTTCTCGATACTAAAAACTGATATCCAACTATCCTTAATGAAAATAAAATTGCCAAACATTCTGAATCTTGGCTGTAAGGAATAGCATTAACCTGGATTTTATGTCTATAAACAAATAAATATTTGCAAACATGTATATATATGAAAAAACCCATGTTTGAAGCTTTATATTTATCAGTATATATTTGTGTGCAATATATATTGATATAAATTAGGCTGTCATATAAAGTCTGGATAAACAATCATTAGAAAGTAAATATATTGTATCTATATATATAAAAAAACAAAAATATATAGATACATATATATAAGAATATGGATGTCTACATCGAAACTGCTACATATAAGAGTATGGCTGTCTACATGTTTATAAGTATATGGCTGACATCATCAGAACTATATATATAGATGTATACATAGATCAGTATGTATACATTTATATATATATGTTGAGCATAAAGAAGCATATATATGCATCCAATACATGCCTAGAGTCTATATTCATATATATACATCCAGTCAACTGAAGATAGAATTATTAACTAATGAAACAGGCCGAGCTTGACCATAGAGGTAATCATGCTTTTGAAAACCAGTATAACAACTATACATAGTATTGAACTACTGATCATAAGTTATCCAATGCATGCTCACCTAATGCTTTCTCCAAGCCCTCCTAACCGAATTAGGAAGTGGAAGCAGAATTAGTTCCATCGTTCTAGTGTAACAAGGCCCCTAAAGGCCATTGCTCTGAAACTACCCGAGCTGAATGTCTTCAATTTAGTCTCCATGATAAATCTTAGAGCACATGTTGAAAGGATAAAAGGTGAATAAGGAAAGAAAAACACTTAAAAAGCTATTGGAAGAGGGTGGAAGGCTGCAGAGAAGTCTAGCACATACTAGAAGGAGGATCCCATGTGATAGGAGCATCATGAAGAAGGGGAGGCGGCCAGGTTCACATGTGAGCGGGCTGAAGTAACAATTAATGATTACGAGACAGCCAAAGCCAAAGGGATGTTGTCCCCAAAGTTCTTCATTGTCGAAGGTAAGCTAGTAACAAGTGCCAGATCATCCCTACCACTAGCATAATTATACCATGTACCGGAACTTGGTGACAAACAAGTTTCACTAATCCATTATTATATATATAAATTCACAGCTCAAAAAATATATTGTAATTAGCTATGCAGAGTGCCAGCACTAATTCATAGTAATGATTAAAGATAATGGGTAGAAAAGCAGGTAATCCTTCAAAATGCATACACTTCTCCTCTAGAGGCTTATAACGTATACCAAGAGATACGCGCAAGCTAATGGAAGCCCAAGGAAAAACAAGATAAAGACAGACTGCCAAAAAAAGCCATTATACAAACATTTGATGTATGTGTGTGTGTATACATACATACATACATACATATATACATACATACATATATATATATATATATATATATATATATATATATATATATATATATATATATATATATATAGATATATATATATATATATATATATATATATATATATATATATATATATATATATATATATATATATATATATATATATATATATATATATATATATATATATATATATATATATATATATATATATATATATACCAAATGTGTGTATAAATGAAGATATCCATGAGGGTATATAAGTAAGTCTATGAATATATATTAGATATATATATAGACATTTATTTATATACCCCCATAAGTATCTCAAAGTATACATAGATATATATATAATACCTTATAGACCTCAGAATAGGATATATATATATATATATATATATATATATATATATATATATATATATATATATATATATATATATATATATATGTATGTATGTATGTATGTATGTATGTATGTATGTATGTATGCATGTATGTATGTATGTATGTATGTATGTATACCAAACTCTGAGCTCAGGAGGGGAGCTAGTGTACTTTATTGCATAATGTGATTACTGCTGGCTCCAAGATTAGCTAAATTGTCTACTTTAGTATTACCCTCCCAGTATGTGTGCTTGACAATCACCTCAGAAAAGGATTCAAGGATGAGATTAATTTCCTCTATCGTAGAATTAATAATCCAGTTAGGTGTCTTTTTAGTGTGTATGGCGTTAACGATGATTTGGGAATCCCCTTCGATAACAAGCTTTGAAAAGTTGAGATTTTTGCAGATTTTGAGGCCTTCTAGAGCAGCAAGGCATTCAACCATGTTATTCATAGTAGGCTTGATGGGATGGGAAAGTTTAGAAATTAATTCTCCCTTGTTATTCCTAATGATACCACCTATGCCGGCCTCTCTGGGGTTCCCCCTGGAAGCTCCATCGAAATTCGGCTTTACCCAACCCTCCTCGGGAGGGACCCAGGAGCAATTGGCTCTGTCAGCTTTTGCCTTTTCACCTCCTCTACCAAAGAGATTTGGTATGATTAACGAGGACCATTTAAGTCTAATCTTATTATCCCAGGATCTGAATGAATCTTCATAGCAAGTGGTATCACGAAGTTTTCTATTAATCTTTTCCGTAATTGAAGCTTTAGTTTTATTAGTGATGCTTTTCCATTCTAATTTCTGATTCGTAAAAATCCTCTAATTGCGTTCTTTCCAAACCTCCCACGCTAAGATGGATGGGGAAATAATCCAAATATCTTTATAAAGATTATCTTTATATAGAGCTGGCCAAGCTTTTAGGAGGCTCAGTAGATCGAAAGGAAGAGCTGACTTCCAATCTAGGGATTGTTGAAGCCATTTCCAACAATTCTAAGTGAAGGAGCAGTTTAACAGAAGATGATTCACGTCCTCTTCCTATCTTTCACATAAGGGACACCTTGTCGAACCCGCGAAGCCTATCTTACGTAACCTATCTAATGTTAAGATTCTATCTTGTAGAGCAGCCCACGAAAACATTCCTGCCTTAGGAAGGCAGGCTTTGTTCCAGCATAAATTAAGGGGAATGTCTAAGTTGTCCATTTTTTCTTCTCAAATAATGGATTTATAACCATCTTTAACTAAATACTCCCCATTATTAGAGCCAGCCCATAAGAGGGTGTCTGGCCAGTTTTTAATAGTGATATTTCTTTCTTTTAAAATACTAAATAACTTTTGAATTTCTTGATTATAAGGTAATCTTCTAGAGGTTAAGTCTATAACATATTTGCTGCTAAGATTAATATAATCCTTAAGGTAAGTACCAATGGTGGCTTTGCAAAATTCAATGAAGATAGGTGAAATTCCCTCTTTGTTAAGTGCGGGGAAACCTGCCCAAGAATCTTCCCAAAATAACACATGATTCCCAAGACCTATATCCCACATGAGGTGTTTTCTGATTATGCCTATAGAGTCCTTAACAAAGTTCCAAATACATGATCCCTTGACATGAGATTGGGCTCTAAAGATATTAATGGGGTCTACCTTTGGAACGTATTTGTGGAGAAGAATTGAAGCCCACTTAGAGTTGGGCTCCTTAAAAATTCTCCACACAAATTTTGCACCAAGGGCTCGGTTTTTACAAATAAGGTTCTTGAACCCAAGACACCCCATAGCTATAGGCTTGCATAAGTTATCCCATTTGATTAACGCCATTTTCTTGTCCTCGTTTGAACCTTGCCAATAAAAATCTTGCATCATCTTATCTAGATCGTGCTTAATGTTAGAAGGGAGGGGTAAAATAGACATATGATAGGTTGGTATAGTAGACATGATTGATTTAATCATAATGGTTCTCCTTGGCTTAGTAAGCCACTTAACTTTCCAAGAGCTCTTCTTATCCTGTACCTTCGCTAGAACTTGTTGCCAAAGTTTGGATGAATGTTGTCCCTTATCCAATTCTATCCCTAGGTATTTACATGGAAAAGGACCTCGTTGGTAACCAAGGGTATCACAGATTTTCTTTTCCAGATCAAGTGAAGTATTTAAAAAGAAGATTTACAATTTAAGAGGGTTGACTTGTTGGCTAGAAGCCTTCATATATGAGTTAAGGACTTCTTTGAAGGCCTTGGCCTTGGTACAATTTGCCGATCCTGGCAAAATAGTATCTTCCGCAAATTGTTGGTGAGTAACGAATGGGATATTGTTTGCGGCTCTTAGGCCTATAATCTTGCCTTCTGACTATTTCTTGGTTATAGTTCTCCCTAGGGCTTCAACCATAATGACATAAAGGAAGGGCGATATCGGGTTGCCTTGTCTGATACCTCGTGAAATTACAAAAAAACCTTCTGGGGTACCATTGACAAGGACAGAGATCTTGGGGGTTGAAATACATATAAATATAAGGTTGATCCAATGCTTGGAGAAGCCGAAAGCTTCCAAGCATTTACACAAGAATCTCCAGTCCACCTTATCATAAGCCTTTTGGATATTGATTTTAACAAACATACTCAGTTCCTTGGTCACTTGGGTAGTATGTACGAGTTCTTGGGCAATGATAATGCCATCAAGGATCGACCTCTTAGCTACAAAGCCAGTTTGTTCTTCTGAGATTAGGATCCAGAGAAGAGTTTTAAGTCTATTTGCTATACATTTTGATAATATCTTATATATAGTGTTACAAAGAGAGATAGGGAAAAAATCTCCTTGGTCAATACAGTCATTTTTCTTGGGAATAAGGCAGAAAAAAGTATTGTTGATTTTTGATAGGATAGCACTGGAGTTCCTAGTAGCTTCCACAGCTTGCCAAATGTCATTTCCCATAAAGTGCCAACACTTCTGGAAGAAACTAGCCTGAAAGCCATCTGGGCCCGGGGCTTTGTCAAGTTGCATTTGGAATAAGGTAGACTTGACTTCTTCCAATGTGAATTTTCTGTTCATCATGATATTATCTTCATTCGAAATTAACTTAGGAATAGCCTTAAGCATTTCCAATTGCTCTTGATGATTAACTGATTCAAGGTTATAAAGAAGAGAATTAAAATAGTTAGTAATTCGGTCTGCGATGACTTTGGGGTCTTCCAATAGTTGCCCCCTATCATCCTTAATATTAGTTATCCTGTTAATATTTTTTTTAATATTGGTTGTCTTGTGAATTTTTTTTGTATTATTATCTCCTTCTTTTAGCCAAGTTTCCCTGGATTTCTGCTTCCAAAATATTTCTTCCTTAAGTAAGATTGCATTATATTTAGACATGAGTTTCTTTTCTTTAAGATAGCTCACTTCGTCCATACCATGGGTAATGACTAAATTATTTAGGCTCTCTATATCCTGTTCTATATGTAATTTTTCTTCAAAGATATTGTTGAATTTATTCTTGTTCCATTCCAAGACTTTATTTTTAATGACTTTAAGTTTGGTAATTAAGCTATACATTTTGGAACCTTCCACTGTTGTTTGATTCCACCATTTTTCCAAAAGATTAATGAGATCCGGATCCTGGAACCACATAAATTCAAATTTGAACGGGTTTCTAAAGGGCTTATAGTCTTCAGTAATAGTTAGTCTAATTGGGAAATGATCTGAACCTGCATCTGGGAGAATTTTTGCTGACAAAATTTGGTTCCCCGTATCTCCTAAAACAAAAAATCTGTCTAGTTTTTCCGCAATATGACTAAAGCCTAACCTTCTATTATTCCAAGTGAAGGTTCCATTGATGGTTTCAATGTTAATCAAGTTGTTGTTTGAGACCCATTGGGTAAAGTCCTTTTGAAATTATGAGATGTAGTTGGAACCACCAAAATTTTCATTGATATTCAATATAGCGTTAAAATTTCCACCTAAGATGAATGTCTCTTCTTTATTTAATTGAAGGAGGGTTTGGACTTCCTACCACACCCATCTTTTTTCTATATTTTGTATAGGCCCATAAATGTTGATCAAGATGAATCTCAAATTTGATTTGAGACTGTTGATCCTCATAGCCATATAGTTACTACTGTTGGACATGACTGATGAGGAAATTTTTCGGGGGTCCCACAAGGCTGCTAGGCCTCCTGATGCACCTAAAGTAGGTACAAAATCTACTCTCCATAGGCCAAGTTTGTTACTTAATTTCTTTCCTTCATCATTATCTATCTTAGTTTCTTGTAGCATTATAATATCAGAATCAAAAAAATTTAAATATCTTTTAATTAGTCTTTGTTTGTTAGGGGCATTTAGGCCCCTAACATTCTAGGTAGTTACTCTCATTACTCCTTCAGAAGGCACTTCCCCTTCCCACCATTCAGAATGTTAGAGATTTTCATTTGATTTTCCGCATTGCCGACTACGGTTCTAAGTTCTATGCAAGATTTCCTACCCCTTTCCTTCTTAATTTTGCCAATTTTGGGGGAGGATAAGCCAGCCATATTGGAAGCTATTCCAAGTTGTATGTCATCATTTGTGATGCTAGAAAGACCCTCAGCATTATCAGTGTTATTTTCTACATTCTCTCTAGAGGGTACAAATGTGGTAGGGAGATTTGTTACAGCTGCATCCCCATATTCTATATCTGTTTCCATGATGTATCCTTCGGCTTGTAAGGATGCTTGTTCAAAAGATTCTATGCCATTCTCAAGGTTAATGGGAGGGGCTATCTTATGTGACTCCATTTGAGCTTGATGGATCTCTATTGGATCACTATCTCCTCTAGAATTTCTGAGAGCTTGAATCTCCCGAATCAAGACCTCCTTTTGATATTTCAACTCTTCTTCATCACATGCTTCACTAATAAAAACATCTAAGAGTTCATCTGTAAGGGACTCATCAATGTAATCTGATATGATATTCACTTCCTCAGAGCATTTATCGTCCTTAGAGGGAGATAATTGTGGAGGGTTCTCAGGCTAATTATATAGTAAGTTTTCCTCAGATTGAGCTGTATTTTCATGGGGTTGCATAATCTCTATTTCTTCTAGAAGATTTACCTCAAATTCAGAAATAGGGGTATCTCCCAACTGGTCTGGTTTTTGAGATTCACCGATATTATTTTCATATAGAATTTTGGGAGGGGAGGCACAATCCAGAGTCTTTTGAGGAGATGCCTCCACATTCATTACTTGATTACTAGTGTTATAATTTCAATTGAATGCTCATAAGGGGGTACAGAGATGGGCAGAGGAGATAGAACTTTAGGATTGTCCTTCTCTATGTCTGTAAAGAAGAATCCCCCTCTATCTGATAAGAATTTAATGTTTACATCTAGGCTATTGTTTAAAAGGTTAATAGCGCCCTTATAAATCTGCTTTGATTCAATGAAGTTTTCAATAATTATTGAATTGATAATAATTGAGTTAGAGTTGAACTCTAGATGCATATGAGGAATGAAATTCCTATGTATGCTCATTTTAACTATAATTGTTTTTTCTATTTTATTTGGTGTATCTTTACTAAATCTAATAAATTTGCCTATATTATTGCTAATAATACTAACAGATTCTACATTTGAGAGTTCTATTGGTAAATTTTTAAGTAAAACTACTTTTTCTACTTCAAAATCCTCAAGGTATAGTGGGTTAAATAAAGGTTTCCAGTTCAAAACATAGAAAGCTTCATGTTTAAATTTTAGATCTGAGCTATCTAATATCTTCTTCTTAATTTCTGAAGATTTGCAATCAATGAGAAAAAAGGAGTCTACAAGGGCCGTGATACTTACCTCACTGGGGAGCATATTTATTAGCACTTCTGTAATGTCCAAATTGCTTGCTCCAATTCCTTTCCATCTGACAATGATACCTGTATCCTCGTAGTAATTTTGAAAACTTGCTATAGAGCTACCCTCTAGGGTTACTTTGTTAGAATCCTTTTTAGAAAAGATTGTCTTTTTATTATGCAAATGCAGATAACTACTGTTTTGCCTATGTGGCGAAGTATAAATAGGAGAGGAAACATTTGCTTGCCGAGTATTAACCTCTAAAGAAATATGATTATGAACAGATTTTAGATACTTACCATTCTCCCGCCGATGAGGAGGAGAGTAATGTTTACCTCTATGTGGAGAAGATTTTAAATTGGTCTGCTCATTATTCCCCCTAGCCCTAGCCGACCCTTCTTTGTTGACAAGGGTTTTGGAGAAGGAAGGGGGTATGTGCTTATGGGCATTATCACTGTGGTTTCCCTTGCTTCCCAAAACCCTAGGGCATCTATGAGGGGGGTAATAGTAGCTTTTATTTATGGCATTCTCCTTCTCTTTAATTAGATCAAATGAATTCCTTAGAGGAATCTCAACATTTCTTACAATTTGTGTTCTTACCTTCTTGTTGCTTTTCACCTCTTGTCATTTAAAATCTTTTGGCCTGGCTTTCCCAAGATCTTGCTTGGACATGAAAAATCCACCTCTCCTCAAGGTAGAATGGGGGTCATGGGAAGGTTTGACTGATTCAACACTGGATTTTGGGGCCCGTTCGATCCCAGGAAGGCTCGATTTTTGTAGAGCATACTTTGTTTTAGCAAACTGTTTGATTTTCCCCTCCAAATCATTGACTGTGAAAATTTTAGATAACCTAATGCGATTACTTTCCTTAGAGTTGCTATCTACGGAAGCCTTAGCTTCCACATCAAGCTTTACTATCCAAATACTCTTATCTTTATTGATCGGAGCATCTTTAGATGTTTTATCTGCTAACTGACTTCTTCATTTCTACTCTATTATGAAGGGTTTTAGGTGGTCATAATCGGGATGGGCTCTCACATTCTGTCGACAATCAATTTCCTTATGCCCATACAACCAGCATCTGAAGCAGTAACCGGAGAAGCCAGTTTCACTGGTGTCATTTACTGCCTCCGTATTCGAATGTAAACCTAGATCAGAGTGCCTTGTTTTATTATCAGCTTTGTTCTTTGAGTTTTTTCGCAAATTCACACTTTTCGCTTTTTCACTCGCCATAATCAGAGTCCTCCCCAATACAGACAAATATTTATTAATATGTATGATTAAAAATAAAATTGTTTATCGGTCTAAATAATATAAATAAGCCTTGTTGTAAATATTTTGATTGACAATAGAAACAGTTAATATTGAACATGTGATCCTTAGGCCCTAAACAGAAGAGGGAAAAGGAAACCAAGGAGTTGTGTCCATCAGCAATATTATATATTTATTAATACAATAATCTCAACAATCTTATAATAAACTCGCCTAGAATTTTGACAGCTAATGTAACTGATTGACAACAAACTAAAAATCAAAGACATATGTACAATATTTATTAATATACAATAGGGTTTAGCTATGATGCATATTTATTCATGGCCGTGCAACTGAATCAGAGTGCCCTCTTCTCCTTATTAAGAGTGGTTTATAAAAAAAACACAATCTAAAAACAGGGGAGAATTACATTGTGCCTCAGTTAGGGGGAACTTTTCCTTGCCTTATAAACGTTTTGTTCTGCCACAATTACAAATCATCATTCAAAATAGAGTTTATGCATAATAGTAGTTCAGAGATTTGCATGACAATCTACTTTTAGATGCCCATTCCATATAAATTTTAAAACACAACAGAATAATTTTTATTGATATTCCAACATCTATTACAATTTGCAGGTTTATATTTCAAACAACAATAAAACTCTATAAAATAGAGGTCACAGCCCTTTACAATAAGCTTTTAACACTTCTTGTGTGAGCAGCATCCCGGGTCAGGAAACTGGCCCTCGCAACTCCTATGCGATACAGACTGTGACTTCATCTTATCCAGATTGTGCCTGCTGCCAGAGACAGTCAGAAAACAAATAACAAAAATGAGGAGGATTACCAATTTCTTAAGAATCGACTTGTCCATTATATTCGCAGTTCGGGCCTTGGAGAAGAAACACAGATTCACAAACTGGTGCGTTACGTTGTAAGTTGATAATTATTCAGAGAAGAACCAAAACAGACAGTGTGCTCTACTGATGGAGAGAACAGAGAAGGAGGATTTAAAATGACGATCTACGGCTAAATGGTTTCATTATATAGGCTTATAGAGGCATCATGAATTTTTCGTGTTAGTTTCCCGGAAGACTGTAATGAAAGCACGAGGATGGTGCAATATAATTGAATTCCAATAACTTAACGAGGATTTTCAAACTCGATCCCGCAGAAAGAAAATTTAAAAAAAGCTTTATAGATTTCTTTGCGTATACGCCGCATCCAGCATTTGCCACGCCTATTATAAAAGATTCGTATGATAGCCATGCAAATAAGACAAGAAATCACATAAACGAAACATTTTAAGGAGAAAGCCGCTTATCATTACTCAGCAGCCAGCTTCAAATTGCAAAGAAATTACGGTTTCAGAAAAGTTTTACAAGTGGGTTCGATTCATTTTTAGTTTTATGCAGGTCTGAAATGGTGGATGTTATGATATTTTTGTAGGGGAATCTCAATTATCTGTATTTGGGGTTTCCAATCGGTTTCGTTCCACATTGAGGTGTCGGTCACCGTAATGCATTGTATCGCAGGTGGCCGGAAACGGCTCTCTCACAACTCGAATTAAACCAGCATAGCTATACATTTGAGAAATTTATATAAAACATGTTAGAGATAATTAAAAGTAGCAAATCTATACATTTATTAAATAAACTAGACTATAACAACTTTTATATATGAAGATTTTGTAAGGAAACTATAGCGTGACAAGCAAATACGAAAGAAATTGTTTGCGTAGGAGGATCTTTCAAGGAGAGAGTATAGAATTGATATAGACGTCATGAATTATTCACGTTAGTTTCCATGAAGTCTGTAATGAAAGCATAAGGACGATACATTTTAAACATTCAGTCATAGAATGAATGAGAAACTAGGCTTAGATTTGAATTCCAAAACATATTTAATGATCTAACTGATGTGAAAACAACCTTAGAATTGAATTCCAACAATATTTTCAATGAGGATTTTATCAAATCATTGCCACGAGATTTCTTGGCGTACAGACTAGGAATTGTCCTGCAACTTCAATAAGAAGGAGTCAATTAATATTTGTCGTGTTTATTTCTTATATAAAGAAGACACTTCTATTAGCCTTTGAAAGAGAAGAAATCACATAAAAGAAACATTGTAAGGGAAAGGTGCTCAAGATTATGCACCACTAAGCTTCAAATCGGAAAGAAATTTGATCCTTTTGTAAATACTTTAACAAATGGTTTCAATGACTACAAGCTTGCTACAAGTGGAATCACACAAGACTTGGAAGAGGGGGAAAAAAAAAAGATTACGAAAAGAAAATATAGATCAAATTATGATGTAGAAAGAGTTATATACATTGTGGTAGATTAGTATTGACTCCTTATCAGATGAGTTGAAAACTAGGATACATAGGAGAAATTCATTAATATGAGCTCTCTTAGATACATGCACAGTTTATTCAAGCTATAGGAAAATGTATAATTGTATATACCGAAAAATGGTCAAGGACAATATTAATTAAATATAAGTAATTTAATTAATAAAATCATAATTCTTCTACTATGTAATTGAATTAATTATTTAATTATATAGTTCACATCAGTAATTAATTCTTCTAATGTACATTAATTAATTAAATCAAATTTTACCCCATTCATACCTTTTCCACATCATCGTCTTAACCAACTCATCACATGTCAAATGCCACCTCACTCTATGGCTAAAGTAATTAATTCATTTAAATTAATAAATCTCATTTTCCCTCAACAAACCAAAATAATATTCTCAAGAATATTTCATATTTGCAACCAATGGGATGAAAGCACACAACTCAACATCACCATTTTAAATCTCGGTCATTCATCTCAACAAGTCAATCTTAAACACTTATTGGTGACACATCATCCCATTCACCCAACTTGCAACTTGACCATGGTTAATAATAACTCACCTCCAAGCCTTGGAAATTCTTATAAATAGGGACCATTATAGAGTAAATTGCATCATCTTTCAATTGAGTGTAGGCATAATGCTAGTTTAGTGATCTCATTAATCATAATTGCATTGTCATAATGTCAAATTTAGCTTGCAAATAATTTAACTTAGATAATTTCATAGATTAATTATGCATTTTTCATTATTATTAATTTAAATATTGCAATTTAAATAAATCAATTCTTAGAATAATTCATCTTAGATCTCATCATATAATATACATTTTAACTTCATTTAACATCTACCATCATGAATGTCATATTAAACCTCATCTATCTTGCATCTTAGATCAAATTATCTTGCATCTTCATAAAAATTTTGTTTCTCAAGTTGTCATCTATGAAGTCTAAATGTCACTGAGAAAAAATTTAATAGATGGAATAGGTCCTTGAGATTAGAGGACAATGAGACACTCTTGGAGATTTGTTTATTGTTTTTACCAATGTTTTATTTCTATTTTATTTAACTCTTTGATCTAATGTTTCATTGTTGTGCTTAAACACATAAGTTTGCATACAATAAATGTGAAATCCACTATAGATAGAGTTAGTTGAAGCATTTATCAAAGTAGTTGAGAACAAACTGACATGTTTATGGTGGATGACTGCTCTATGTAGGGTGGTTGAGATGGTTCTATAAATGGTCTATGTCGTTGACCTCCTCTTAGCTAAGATAATTAATTTATTTTGACATTCCTCCATAAATTAATTATACTAACTATTCTAAATATGGCATATAGGAGAAATCCATAGCAATGAGCTCTCGTGAACATGGTTCTAATATATTAATTTATATATGAATACATATTAAATGTCACATCTACTATTTTGCATCAAATTTAGTCATAACATTAATGGTGGGTGGTGGAGTGGATGGTGGGTGGACAACTATACTGGGTGGCTTAGCAGTTGGGTGACTCTTATATATGTCCCAACAACTTGTATACATCTAACATAATTAGTTTATGCCTTTTAACATCCCCTCATAAATTAATTATCTAATTGAACTTTAGATACCCCGCTTAATCTAGAAAGGATGGGTCCTAGCTTAAATCCTTCTCAGGAACTCATTTACAATACATTATCAAATTCTTCATGCTTCTTCCCCTAGTCATAATCACTTTGGGTTTTACAAATGATACCTAACCAATATAATTATTAAGTGGTTTCAAGCTTACCACAAACTTTGCACTCAAGTAGTTTTGACTAACCACAAAAGTCTCACACAAATGGTTTCAAGATCACCATAAACTTTTCACATTTAACTAGTTTTGGATTACCACAAACCTATAACACAAGTCATTTTGGATAACCATAAACCATCACAATGGGGAAGCCATCATCACTCTGGGATTTTCTTCTTCCATACGTACACCAAAATTAATTATTTAGTCCATATAAAAGAAATCAATCTATCAACATATATGGGTACCTAGCCATTGTACTCATTATTTATATATGAATCTTTTATAGATGCATGGTTCATCAATCATAGTTACACCAAATACTTTAGGGTGTTGGGTACAACTGATAATGCACCCCTTACATATTCCCATTAACAACTATCACTAATTTAATCTTCACGATTTTGACTACCTCATTCAAGGGACTAACTTCTTTGCAACAACCACTCAAATACTATCAAAATTTTGATAAGATTAAAATATCAATATCCTGAGGGATATCATCTAAAAATCTTCTTTTACATGACCTCTTTTGATAGAGACACATTTAGACAAATGATTTTTTTCACAAACACTCATTTCTCCCAGCCTATATGCCTTACCCTGCACAAGCTCTATGTCTTACAATATATCAAACCATATAAATGTTGAGAATTTCTTATGGAATTGTTGTCATTTATGTCTATACAAACACTCCAATTTTTTGTTCTCTGGATGTTGTACATAGTATTTCTCTATTGTATATGGTATGCTATGATGTTGAGTAGTGTGACTTTCACCTTTGATCTATATATTGCAGTTTATGTTTTTGGAAAATTTGTAGAGGATCATTAGTGTAGAATAATTAAGATTTAATGCTTGATATTAGTTGTTCCATTTAGAGCTTATTCCATGTATCACTACTATCTGAACATTGATTTAGTATGTTACAAGGTTTTGGTATATCACTTCCATAACATATGTTGTTATTTGTGTTCCTCTAATTGTTGTTTCATTTTATGGGGATCAAGACTTGGTAGATTGGTTGTGGCATTTTCATTGGCTCTAGAATATATCTCATGTACTAAATATTTTTTATGTTTTGGTAATTACACTATGTAAAATTCTTGTCATATTTATGACCTATTTATGGGTCCCATGGTAATGTGGTATAAATATCTTTATGTGTAGTCTATTTTTTAGGTCCAATGCTTGTGTACTAAGCATTTTTGAGTATTTCAAGATTGTTCTTCAAGCTGACAAATTTTGCTAAGCCAACTTATTTGATCTATGAGTATATATACAAAACATCATTTTAGATCCAAGTGTGTAGGTGAGAGAGAGAGTGTGTGGTGAAGTGTACAAACAAATAAAGTGGTGCAAAATATAGTATGAATTAATGTGACAAGGTATAGAGAAGCAAGTGATAAGAAGAAGCAATTTGTGTGGCAGTTGTTGTGCAAAGAAGGTTGTTAAAGTTTGGTAGAAGATTCCTAACTGGATGTGCTACATATAATTGTTGTTGTTCTCTAAACTAAAATTGACTTCATGCATATTTAGATGCAACTCTATTAGTTCATATTTTGTCTACAAGACTATTTTTGTATTAGTTACTTTTGTATCTAGGTAGTTAGCCCACCAATAGTGAGCATCTTGGTAGTGAGTCATTTTGTAAAAATTACCTTAACTAGTGTCACCATAACCAATTTTTGATAATTGATAAATAGTGATCTCCATGGTTTTTCCCATCTTTGGTTTCCACCTAAATTCTAGTGTTCATGGTGTATTTTGTTTCAAATTTCTTAGACCCTCTTGACAAGAAACTTCTTCATATGTTGTCTTCAAGATACTTGTATTTACTCTTCAAATCTGATCAGTTCAAAGCTAAATCTTTTTCTATGAGATAGAGATCAATCTTAAAATAGGATTAAGTTAATCCAAACTTAATTTGAAGTTGAGATCTCAAATTTTTAAAAACTTCAAAATGGTGGGAACTAAGGGCTACTTACTAAGCCAAAAATTTAAAAACACAAAGAAAGGTTAGTCAAAAATAATAATTACACAACATCTAACCTATGGTCTTTGAATTGTTGAATAATTTGTTAATGTTGAATGTAATCCTTATCATTTATTATGATTTTTGTTGTACCAAATCTAACCCATCCTTCATATATGTCAACCAAATATCCGAAATGGATATCTTGTTTGTACAAAAGTCAGTCCTCATCTAAATGAATATGTGACATTGAATATTTTTTTAAGGTTTTAAGATCTACTTCTCAAGCCATTTGTGCTTTAGAAACCTTAATGCATCCTTCTCCATCTTTGACATCCACAAATAATGAATACATCCCATACATAGCCAAATTATAAAGGTCTAATAATTCTAATTTAATGACCTTCATGTATAACTAATGTCTTAAAAATGTCCAAGAAAAAATCTTGAACTTCCATTCATATTGATTTGTAATCTCTTGTAAGGGGCTTGGATGAAACCCTTTTAAATAGAACTTAAAACCCCTAATTATTCTTTTTTAAAAAAAATCAGCAAGAGATTGACTAATTTACTCTATATTTCTAATTTCTATTGCTTGAGCATTTTTTGTAAATTTTCCCATTCTTTCTTCAACATGTCATTCTCAACATCTAATGTTTCCACCTTAGCTTTCAATCTCATCACTTCCTTGGGAGGGGGTCCTTCAAGAGTGGCAAATCTTTGTTTATCCTTCAATTGCTTTTCTAGCATTTTAATTATGGCCTCCATAGGTTGAATCTTTTCTTGATCTCTTATGGTAACCTTATGTACCATTTGGGAAACATCTACCACCAATCCAAATGCTTATGGGTCTGTGAAGTAGTTAGACTTGTTCAAAGTAATTTCCAATATAATTTTTCATGTTGGGAAACCATAGTTAGTTTCCTTGTTCCAAGATAGAGTGACCATATAGCTAGCACATCTAGTTTATCATCAAATGATGCTCCAAAAAGAAAACACTATTCCAAATCCAGGGTTGAGATTTAAAGATCAATATTTTGCCTCATTAGAAGACTATCAAATGCAATAGTAGATGATATATCCCATCCCCCTAGAATCAATATTTTTCTTTCTTTGATTATATACCTTCCCTTCTTTGTAGTTATGACTGATAATTGTTCTTAAACATTTTAGAGGACTCCATCCTTGATTTTGATCTATTCTTCTTTAGTTGAACTTTAAAAATTAATCCCTTTCTACTTTACCAAAATTGAGCAGCCTCGCGTTAACAAAAAAATTGCTTGAATTCTTTCCTCTTAACAAACTCATCACCACCCATCAATTCTATACATGCCTCTATTATAACATCATCTAACAAACCTCCTCACAATATGAATTATGCAAATGTCATTTTTTAGATGGCTCTTTAATTTGCATCTTCTTTAAAGTGTCAAACTCATGAGGGGGAAGAGGTGTATGGATGGGAGAATTAAAAGCTTGGTAAAAAGTTATGGGATGGGCTTACCTAGGGACCTATGATTTGCAAAGGTATAATTGCTAAAGGATTTTCCAATGTATCAGAGGGTTGTGATCCTAAGGATAAAGGAGCCTACAGTGGTTTCTTTGGTGATGATGTAACAAAATATTTTGTTACGGGAAGTGAAAATTGATAAGATGGTTGTGGAACCTTAAAGATGAGAGGAGAAGAAATAATTGATTGCTCAAATTTGGGTTAGGATGATTGAGTTGGGATCAGAGGTGGGGAAGCTACTCCAATAGGGGATCCTATAGAAGAGGGTGAGGATTCAGACTCTATCTCAATTGGAACAAACCTAGATTCTTGAGCCCTTGGATTTTCTACATAAGGCAGGGGCATATTATCAACATTTTTATAGAGAGTAGCAAACATTTTCATTTTAAGTTAAATGATAGGTGCCATTTTATAGGTAGGAGAATAATTACCTTCCTTCTTTTTCTTTTTCTTAGCATATTGGATGGTGTACCTTCTTTATCTCCTCTTCAATACATCTTCATAATTAGTTCCATTTGTCATCCAATTAGCAAGATCATTTTCTTCATGTGGAGGGGCACCACTATAAATATTATTTATGAATTTAACTAGATCAAAAAAATTTCAATTTGTGTGGGAAAAAAGTATTCATATAGTATATTTTTTATTACTTCAAACACGTTTCTACTTAATAAATGAAAAAGAGCATGAATGACTACTTGAGCATGGAAGAAAGACCCTTTCCTATGAGCTCCCTTCAAAACAATAGACTCTACAAATAAGTTACTTGATGCATAATCTCAAGGAAAACAATTTTATATGGTAGAGTGATGGGTAAGGTCATTAGTACAATTATTCTCCCAAATACGCTAATGATTGTATCATCCTTGTAGTATAACCATAACTCCCAATTATGGTCAACTTTAGAATCAGGATCTAAATCTTTTGGTCTTAGAAATTTTTAAGCTCTATCAGACAATCCTCATGGGATAACTCCATTCAAATACCCAAACAATTCTAAAAAATTGATTTTCAAAAATAATATAGGAGGATCCCTTATCATGTTTATCTAATATATACGTCCATTCTTTTACTAGTAGTTGCTCACATTCAACCACAACCCTAACTTTGAATTTGTGATCAAAAAATTCAAGTCTATTCCATAGAAACTATATAGGTTGAAATAGTGATCAAATGATGTTATACTACCATTCAACATATACATTGTGAAATCATGGGAGAAAAACCCTTACCAAATTGGGATAGATCTAGCAAGTACAACCAAATGAGCAAGGATACAAGTATGAGATCTAAATCCAACAAGCTTCTAGCATAGGATTCCTATATATGTAATGTAAAAGAGATGTGTACAAATATGAAAGTATATGAAATAAAGGGAGATAGGAATGTGTGCATATAATAATGGAAGAGGAAGAATGAGATTGGAGACTCATTTTATAACCATCAGAGCCCTAAAATGAACTAATTTCCAAATCAAACAACCTAAAAACTGCAAATATGAACTAGGCAAATCTCTCTTTTTCTCCCTGGTATAGGTCAACTTTCATGGTATATCTCAAACTTTATGGGTATAGGTCAACCTTGAGGCAACCTATACCTGAAGCTATCAGAATCTAAAATAGAAAAGTGGATCGAGGACAAACTTCCAAATGGGTATCTAGATCTATAAATAAATCTGAGCTCCAAAACCTAAAAAACTATAAAATGTGTTTGTGGTTGGATATATAGGGGTTTTACTTAGTCAACCCTCCATTTTGGGGATTTCCACCTTCATGGATAGTTGTTAGAAAAGTGTGAAGTGTGATAGTGCTCGTGTATCTAGATTGTGTGTCTAGAATGCAAAGGAGCTAGTAATGTAAAATGACAAGATCTAACCCTAAGAGTGAAACACTAGCATGTAGATCTGCAATAAAAATGTATATGAATGCATGTAAATGTGATAGTGTAAATATGAAGCAACAAAGCATAGATCTAAATATAAAAAGGAAATCATACCAAGCCCCCAAGGGAAAAAGTACACCTAGCCATCTTCACAATCTGTTTGTAACTCCATGAATGTAGAAATGATGTATTGAATGCTTGATTAGAAATGTAAATGCTTGATTGAGAATGATTGGATGTGATGATCAACCCTTGCTTCAAATGGATAACATCAAAAAATTGGACTTCCACCTTGCAATTGCTTGTTGTCAAATTTAGATGTCCACCTTGTACTTCCTTATGTTCTCGTGTTCTTATGTTATCTCAAAATGAATAAAATGAGTTTCTTTTATAGTGATTTTGGGGTTCAAATCCACAAAGGTCGACCCCACTAGGTGGGAAAAATGAAATATCTCACAAGAGGCCCGAAAATTTGTTAAAAATAAACCCTCGAGGTATAGGTCATCTCAAGTGTGACCTATATTGGTATAGGTCACCCCAAGTGTGATCTATACCTTAAAGGGATAGTTTCAAGGAAAATGATGCAAGGTTCAAGAAATGTTAAGTGGTTTAGGGAGAATCATAAAGATAAGTTGGAAAACTGACCACAAAGGCATCCAAATATTGAATTAACCAAGATAGCACCTTAGAAGAAATGAATTTTGTGATTGGAGAAAAAATAGAGGAGGATGCATAGAAGTGGACTCCTACCTCAAATTTTGCACAAGCTAGAGAGGGAAACATAGAGGAGGATGCACAAAGATTAACTCCTACCTCAACTTTTACATTAATGAGAGAGGGAAATTGAAATTGAATTAGATTAAATATAATTATAAAGTAATATATTGTAAATATATAATACAAATACACTAAGGATGGTACTAAACAATTGTTAAATTGTAGAGCACATAGGTTCTTACAATTTTAGATGATATAGTTAGCCCCCACTTCAGTGGTATATGACACTACATGCATATGCAAGATAAAGTAGAAAGAACATCATTAAATGAGAAAAGATATATTAAATTCCACAATATGTAGATCTTGCAAGAAACCATTAGTAACTGCATCTTGCAAAACCATGTGTTAATGATAATCATAAATCACCTAGGACTTACTAAGGAATATGGTGAAGTTTGTGGCTAGCTATATGCCCCCACCCCCCATTTTATTGTGCTATTTAGGAAAGTGAAATGTGGAATCCTATTTATTATGACGAACTGTGAAAGAAAATTATTGACAAAGACCTTTCCAAAACCATTCAATATATTTCTTAAACATTCCAAAAGGTACCTAGAAAGAAAGTATAGTGAAGCATGATTCCAACATCTGTATCAGTGTGGAAATTAGAGCTTCCTAGCTCAAGTTATGATCAAATTATTGCAGAGAGGTAAGTAAGGAGAACTATGAGCTAAAGCTAAATAAAAGGCACAAATATAGCTACTTCAAAAAGTGGAAATAGGTTAGTTATTACCTTTTGAAAATCTCATTTGTGATTCTTACCTTAATTGTGCTCTTGTGAAGAAGGAAGAAGAAGATTATGAGAATATCTTGAGGAGAGTGTGACTAGAGATCATGTGACTAGAGGTTCTACATACAGCTTTTATAGATGGCACGCCTTTGGAGGAGGTATGCATTGATTCCCATGTTTTTCCTTATGTTTGTCATTCTTTTCCTTTCATTGTAGGTGTAGGATGTTGATCATAGTGATGTTATTATGTTGGTTTGAGTTAGAAACCCCAAAAATTGACCTATACCCAAGAATTTGACCTATACCTAGGAAGTCAAATTATACTTGGGTATAAATTTGAGCTCTACCCAGAAATTTAACCTGTACCTAGTAAGTTGACTTGTACCTAGATGTTTCTGGTTTCTGCATAGTAGATAAATTTTGATGAAGCACTGATGAAATATTATTGATCTAGATAGTTACAGGAGCTGTCAATACTAGAAGAGCATCATTCTATGAAGGTTATGTCATACCCCAAATCATAATACACATCACTACAACTATAGGAGATTTAGTTTCTTAGAGATGTCAGATTATACTAGGTATACCATCTTCCTGAAATTTAATTTCACCAAGCCATGTTGATGGCACTTATGGAGAGATGGAATGGGGATACATGCACATTCAATCTACCTTCAGGTGAGATGATAGTTGCTTTGGAAAATGTATATGGGATATTAAGACTACCTATTTGAGGATGGACAGTGAGATCCCACACATCAATAAATGAGGCAGAGATAGACTGGGACTAGATGTACTATTGTAGTTGGGCTACAATTCATACCCACAAAGGCTAGGTTAGATTGAGTCCCATACTACATGCCACGGTGGAGGTTCCTTTGATTAGGAAAGTGTTATTATGCCTTGCTGCTATTTTTGGTTCTCTTGATACAAAAGGCACCATAGTTTTCTACTCCACTTAAACATATAGTACGGAGGATGGAGAGACAGTGGCTAGTATACTCATGGGCTAGAATCATGTTGGACCACTTATACTACGAGCTCAGTGGATATGTATGATATTAGAGATAAAGTATAGTGGTGTGCATAGTATTGCAGATATGGGTGTTTGAGCACATCACATGCACTAGGCCAGTGGGATACCCATGGACATAAATGATACTAATCCATGGGCATATGGCTATCCACTAAGTGGGATGTGGTAGTTCATAGATCTTCTCTATTGGAGGGTCACCTTCAATTGGTTATAGAGCACTGATGTCATATGGAGACCATATGGGCACATGCTAGCTTGGAGAGGGAATGATGTACAAATGAGATGCATCCAGAGGCACATATATCTAGAGGGTAGTCACAACTATATAGTGAATCCATATTACTTTGAAAGATTAAGGATGCAATTTGGTTTAACATAGAAACCCTTGATATTAGTGTCATTGTATACCCATGGATAAAGATACATAGAGAGGCCCAAGACCATGGCAAGGCTTACCGTGGATGGTGTATACGATACATATCTAGAGAAAGAGAGAAGGATAATAAGGTAGCAGCCACAATGAGTGATGCAGGTGAAACCTAGGACTACCTTAAATACCTTAGCATGGAGGGGATAAAACCCATCTTCCTACTAGATTACCCTACTACAAATCTAGGGCCATAATTTAGAGAAAAATGCAGAGTAACTATTGAGCGTCGTTTTTACATGAGACAATGGCTAGGAATTTACGTGAGAAAATTCCCCTCTTGGAATAATGATGTAAATCAATCTCAAGGTTCCTTCTGGGTTGGGTCTCAACCACTTAGATAGCTCAACTGAAGATAAATGTCAATCTCTTCATGAGGAGGCCTTTGCTAGTTTGATTTTTGAGGGACTACAAAACAATCCTTCAAACACGAAAATATTTCTCTTTTTTGGGGTTTTTTGAATTTTTAAATGAAATCAATATTAATCTATTTAATCTACTATGACTGATTTGCAAAGAAAGTAAGGGACAAGGTAACAATAATTTGAAAGAAACTTGCTGAAAAAATAAACTAATGGACATAAACCGATGTTGTGTTTCCTTGCGAATTAAAGTACCAAGAAGATGAGGAAAACCCACAAAAACAAAGATCTAAATAAATCACAATCCCACCTTAGCAGATGCAATCATCAAGGAAATAAAAACTAATGTATGATAAGTCAAAATTCATCAGAGCATGAAGCCACCATAGATTTACACACACATGAGACAAATTTATCTTAAAGCACTAAAGAGAGAACTTCCCAATAATTCATCACAACAAAGCAATGCAACAAAGATAAACACTAGACTAAAATAATCATAGGCCAAAATCACCATACAATCAATTGGCTCTTTGAATCAAATGAATGAGAAAATACACATTCATGAATTGTGCAAAGAGAGAAGAAAAATCACACCACAATTGAAGCACCAAAAGTATATATTGTATTGTAATAATAACTGACCTTAATTACATTATTTTCATACAATCTATAGAGTTGTGCTCTCAATTTCACAGCTAGGGTTTCGGCTGCACATAAACTTGAAAATAAATCTAATTTAGAGTTTACATGAAAGAAACTATCCCTAAAATAAGTTTAAACTACTCTAGCACGAAATTAAACCTCATGCATTACAATTTGGGAGTAGATTATGTACAAAAATAACTCAAAATAAAAGTCTAGACCTCATGCGTGTTCTTAAAACTTGTAGTTCTACCCTTTATTCCTTATTGCAGCTCTTCTCCATGGACTCAACTAGAAGATGCCTTCAAATCATGCAGAAATGACCCCATGGAAGTGATCAATTTGACAAAAAAAGCAACTGGAGAAGACTAAAGTTACTGGCGGTGATGGCCTAGAAATTTCGGACCCTGACCGTTACCCTAAAAAAATGGAGTTCAAAAATAGGTTAAGTGTTGAAGAAACTCTTCTATAAGTTTCAGAATTTCAAAGGCCAAAAATTATATGGTCAAAATGCCAAAAATCTTGGTCCTCAAAATTGCCTAAGTGTACAAAAAATATTCTTCCTTCATACAATTCAGCTAAGTCAAAACTGGACACTTAGGGACTTGGGAGGATTTTTGGATGAGCCTTGCAAAGCCTGTCCATGATCTCCTATACTTCTTCAAAGTCTATCAATTTTACACATTCGGTGTGTTCATGTTGCTTCTTTAGAAAGGTGATTATCTCATTAGCAAAACCTCTTATTTCCTCTTCTCGAGACAACATCTTCTACATCTCCTCCTTCTGATAAAACATATGTTGACGATTTTCTTTTGTCTTAACTCCATTAAAAATATCAAGGTATTGACTTATGATATCCTTAATGGGATGCATCATTTTCTCATTATCTTCATCATATAGGTCTAGGTCCAATCCTTCAAAAAACTAATGCATCTCTCCAATCCAGAGTAATCCCTCATCCGTCTTCTTATCTACTTTTCTTAGGGTTTTCTCATAAATACTCAAAGCGCCAGTGATGTCCCTAATCCATTCCTTAGAATTATCTAACTCTGACCTCTATCCCCTTTCCTCACTCTTGATGTCCATGTAAAACTTTCTCAGTTTGAGAAGGTGGAGGAGTAGGTTCTTGAGATGGAGGGTTTTGTGTGGGGGGTGTAGGAGCAAGAGGAGGAGTGGGAGAAGGCATTGGCATTTTTGGAGGAGGAAGAGTAGGCATGGGAATATGAGTAGGTGGAGGTTGTGGTGGTAGTGGAGTGGTTTGAAATAGTGATGGAAGTGAAGTGGTGGATGGTGTTTTCTTCTGAGGAGGAAGTCGAGTTTTCTGCATAGGCGGAGGTGGAGTTGGAACTTGTTGTTGAGATAAAGGGACTTGAGTTCCAATGTCTTCTTCAGAGGTGACCCCTATAGAAGAATCATTTTCTAACTCAATGGTCTCCTTCTGAACGTCATCTATAACCTCCTCAACTGACTCCTAAGACTCTCGTTGAACTTCCTCTCCTGCATTGTCCAAAGGACTTGTGAATTATGTCGGGAGGGACATGAATGAGAAAGGTTGTTCTATAGAAGGCCCCTCAGTTGGAGCTTGATGTTTAGATTATTTGAATCCATGAAGGCCTTCAAAGTCAAAAATATCAAATTCATCATCACCCAGAGTGTCCATCAAATTTACTTGTTCTCCTTGGGCTCCTCCTTCGACATCTTCCTGCATATCTTCTTCTTGCAAATTCCTTTTCTTCAAGAATCCCATTGATTAGGTCCTTCTATTAAGGGGTACTTGGTCCTCCTTTTCTTCTTCATCATCTTCATCCTCTTCCAAAAGGGTATCCATGTGGGTAGGTTTCAAGGATCTCTTTCTCTTATATACATGTCCCTTAATTACTCTGGCTGGCCTAGGTCCAGTTATCTTTACTTTTGATGCCTTTTTGGGTGCACCAAGAGGTTCTAGACTTCTAGAAGGGGGAGCATATGGGGATGTTATACTTCCAATCATTCTATTCTTTGGCCTCTTAGAAGGAGTAGCTGACCCATATGTTGTAGGGCATTCAAGTCTGTATACTATCTCTGGCCTTAGCAGTACATCCTCTTTAAATTGTGGCACCAACAACTTTTCTCCTTTCTTCTTCAGTTCTTTGGAAGGTTGAGTCAGTTGTTGCTTCATAGGAATGCAATCCATTGGAAATGGATGGGTGATTTATTCCTTCATCATTTTGATGAAATGTCTGGCTTTCAAGTTTATGTCATCATTCTCTTCATTGTCCACCTCTGCATTGAGGATTGCCCTGGTGTATATTTTATCCTGGTTATAGATGGGGTCTAAGATATCTTCTAAATCAGCCTCCTTTACATTTTGTGGTATTCAGAGCATTAGAGAAGTTTGTGCTAATTCTCTAGAGATTCATCTGAAAGTAGTCATGGACCCTAACCTCATAGTCATCCATGCAATTAATCCAGTGGTCTTCAATATGAGGCTCATGTACATAGTGCCTTCCCATTGTATGGATGTAGGTGCTAATGGGATCAAACCCGGTCCTAATGAGATTGAAGTTTTGCAATGGGTACTCATCCCATTTAAAGGCTAGTGATTTTCATATCTTCATGTCCTGTAGGCAATGTGGACCTATTGAGATTGGGAAATCCCATCAATGCTTCTTTTTGTGCCTAATATGCTCGTGAGTATCTAACAATTGTCCTGCCACCTAGATGTACGTGAAGGTTTTGAATTGGATATAGAATGCCCCAAGTGCCTCTACTTTAGCCTCTGCTTCTTCAGACATTCTTTTCCAGCATAATCTCCTTCTATTGAGTGGATGATGGAAAAAACAAAAGCATCATTGACGATGCGATACTCTGGGTTTTCTTGAGTGAAGTATTCTTTCTAGACCAATTGTGTATATACTATAAATGGCCATGCATTTGGGTCACCCATGCCACCAAATTTCACTAACCCTATGTATATTGCCCTCGCTACCAGCAGATACACAATATAAGATGTCATATATAAATGTGGTTCATTCTTCACTGTGATCAATTGTTGATCAAGGTTATTGTTGAGGATGGTTGCCTAGTCGAATCTTGCCTACCTCTCCTTTATCTTCCCAATGAGAAGGATCATCCATGGCTCTGACTGTATAGATTTCTACAGTCCATACACCCGACTGATCATGGTGATGGCTGCTTGGATGTCTTCCTTCATATAACCTCTCCTCATGTCTATTTTATCCAGTTTGTTCTTTGGTAGAGGTTGCATGAGGTAGTCCCTATTTATAATCTTGTAGGATAGTTAGATGTCTTTGTTATAGAAAGTCATTCCTTTGCCAATTGAGAAACCATCGAATTTGTCTATCCCCTTTGGTAGATGGAAGATGTCCTCAATATTATCTAGTTGGAGGTCCAGAACCACTTCTCCCATGTTCTTTACTAGCCTCTCATCTGGTCTGTAATTAATTTCCAATGTTGCTATCAGGTCAAAAGAGAGGATGGACATGGGGTGTGTCACTGCATTCAATAGAGAACAATACACTAATGAAGTTTAGTCCTCTGATCTTCTATCTAGTTGGGCACATTTCACCAAGTAGTCATTCTAGATGACTTTCCTAATGTATGTATCTATGATCTCTAAGTGTAAGTTTCCCACCTTAAAAGGTGCATGGTAGCCCTTGAATGGGTACTTCATAGCTGGGGAGTTCACTTTTTCCATAAAAAACAAGTGAGACATGAATTAGTAATCAACATATGATACTTAGGGAGGAGCACTGATGAAAAGCATAGAATAAACAATCAAGATACCCCATGAAAATCAAGCCTAAACATTCAAGAAACACAATTTTGGCATTTTGGACCTTCAAAGATCTCAGACCTCCAAAAGGCCAAAATGCCAAAAGAGTGAAAAAACATATCGTATAGGCCATACTTTGGCCTTTCGGGCAATGAAACATTTTGGAGACTTTGCTGTGCGAAACACCAAAAAATGTAAAGATGTTAAGTTAGTTTTTGGTCATCCTTTTGAGTTTTAGTATTTCAAAGAGATGCATGTTTTGGCGTACGAAACACCGAAATGCCAAAAATTGGGACTTAGAAAACAAACTGGACTAAACCATTCAAAATTTCAGATTGCAAAAGTCCAAAACTTCTAGGGTTGAACCATGAACTCGATGCTAAGGGGTCCAAGGGGACAACCCTACGACCTCGAAGCGAGACAAAATAAAGACCAAACCCTAAAACCAAGCGAGACAAAATTAAACAAAATAACTAAAACCTAAACCCTAACATAACAAAAAAAGAGGGAGGTGAAGAAACCTAACTTAAACATGTAGAAGAGGGTGAGGAAACTGAAGAAAATACATTGGTCGAAGAGACAAAAAAATTGGAAGTAGAGCATGCAAAGAAAGCTCTGAAAATCAACTGGTGGCACAAAACGCTAAGTGACAAAAATGATCTGCTCTGTGCCTTTTATAGGCCTTCAATGGGGATGATGTCAGCCACGCCACCCGTCAACCTTTCAAACTTTTGGGGGTCTCAGACTGTTGAAAGGCCGATTCCTACGGGGAATCAAAATTTCGGTGTTTCAGACCTCTAAAAGTCTGAAATCCCAAGAATGTGCTAAGGGATGCTTGTGGTTGGTAGATGACTCTTTCATCCCTTTCACACCTAAGGGACACCGAAAGTGTGAAAGGGAAAAACTAGACAAAACTCAAGCGGCAAGGGGACAGAAATCAGACTGACAAGCAAAACTCAAAAAAAACAAGCCAAAAGAAGGGGGGGCCCTTTGGCCAAGTGGCCCAAAAAGGGGAGCATAGTTATGGAACCACAAAAAATAGCCCATTAAAAGAAAGGGAAAATAACCCAAGTATCCCCTATTCATTCCACCATGAAACAATCCTATCTTGCGGTGAGTCGGACACAAAAACCCTTCAGCGATAGTAATTATCCTGTCATCATATCAAGATCAAAAAAGATATTTGCATCCACATCCAATGTGTGTATGTATGTGTTCATATTCTCCAAAAATCCTTCAATACAAGTTTATCAGATTCTCAACTAATCATAATCAAATCTCCACCCACGGGTCCGAATTTGGCCAAAAGTCATTTTAACCTTTCTCTACTACTAGGCAGGCATTTATAGCCCCGGTAGAGGTTGCTAAAGTCACCCTTCCCCTCCTACAATGAGCTTTGTTTGAAGTTTAAACTTCTTTGAAAGGCTCTTAGACTCAACATGTATCAAATTAAAACTAACTTTCTCAAATCATTGTATTCTAGATACTTCATTTCTTCTCTTATTCCAGCTTTCGTGCTCTTGATGAATTGAGGCAATGCTTAGGCTATGCCACCTCTTCATTTGTATTTTTGATTGATTTGATTATTTTTTTTGAAAAACCAGACAGCGATTACACTGTGCTACCCAAGTATTTGAATTTTTCTCTTTTTTGTTGACTTTCTCTTTATGCATTCCTCCTTTTAATTTATTTCTCTTTTCTTTGAGTCCATGTTCCCAGTGGAAAAGGGTTTTGACTTCTGACTTCCTTTGCGACCATGGGCATTAGTTGATTTTGATTGGAATCCTATCCAAGAAACCTTCAATTTGGAATCCTTTTAGATGTTTGTTAGTGTCTAGGATGGTCTGTTTTGATGAATCCGGTCAAGAATTTTGAGAGGAAAACACTTCACTTTCAACCTTTATATCTAGCTCATTGCAAGACAAAATCTAATCAAAGGGTTTGACAAGAGAAGACATTCATCTTTTGCCCAAACTACCTAGTGCAAAACAAAAAGACACCTACACCTTGATAGACACAACTTGACTGACCCAAAGAAAAGGACACAAGACAAGAGCCTAAGCTAGGAGAATGTACAAGAAAAGATTAAGGTCCTTGAATACCCAAACTAGTGTTTGAGATACTGGCTATTGATAGGCAATGGGACCAGCTCCCCATTGAGAGAACTAATTATGAAAGTGTTCTCTCCTAAGATCTCTGCAATCTAAAAAGGGCCTATCCACAGGCTTTGGAATTTAGTGTGGCTACCCGATTTTTCTTTCACTTTATCCCACATCAAGACTAAATCAAAAATCCGAAAAGTATTTATTATTTCTCTTTTGTCAAACCAACATCTAACGACAGCTTGGTGTTTGGCCACATGTTCTAAGGCCATGGTTCTCTTTTCTTCTAGGTCCAAAAGGTTCATGAGGCGAACCTGCACCCAATCCTCACCTTCGACGTATTGATCCATGAATCTCAAGATTGGTATTTTTAGGTTCATAGGAAAAATGGGTTGCAGATCATAAACCAACTAGCTAGGGGAAGTCCCCAAAGCATTTTTTATTCTCACTTGGTCATTCCACAAGGTGTACTTCAACTGTGTGTGCCAATCCTGAGGGTTTTCATCCAAGAGGCATTTGATTATTATTGTCAAGTTTTTATTTTTTGATTCAAAAACCTCGTTCCCTTGTAAATAATAGTTAGATGAGAAGCTGATGATTGCCTGATTTTTAAAGCCCCATTGGATGAGGGATGTAGATGAGAAATAGGGTGTATTGTCACATACCATAAGAAAGGCATACCAAATCATGTGATAATGAACTCTTCTAAGAACTTAATTACCACTTTTGTGGTGCAGTTTCTTAGAACCTATGCCTCGGTCCATTGTGTGTAATAGTTAGTTGTGGTCAATATGTACCTATTTCCTCTAGAGGAAGGAGGGTTAATCAACCCTACAAAATTTATCCCCCAGTGGGTGAATGGATGTACCTCATAAACTAGTTGTAGGGGCATTACCAGATGTCTCTCGCGAATGGTGCTAGCATGGCAAACATGACATGAATGCACGTGTTTGTGTGTATCTTTGAACAAGGTAGGCCAATAATAACCAAACCTTAATATTTGATGTGTTGTGGCTTCAGCTGACCCATGGCCTATACCATATTTGTCATGAAACTCTATGAGAACTTGCTCAGCTTCTATCCTATTCAAACAATGCAAGTATATACCATCATAATTGTGCTTGTAGAGCTTTCCAATTTTTAGCATATAGAAGTCACTTTTATTCTATAAGGCTCTCTTCTAGGATCCATTCAATCCTTCTAAGTAGTATTTTTGGAGTAAGTAGTAGACTATATCCTAATACCACACGTCGGTTACTATCCCTTCATTAGTGTATACTTGACACACTAGACCTTGTTATGTCTCTGCCATCATTTTGGTAAGGCCTTGACCTCTCACTAACTTCATTGGCTGGATTTTGATATTGAATTATTGTAGTATAGCCATCCATTTCTCCCTTTGTTCTCTGAACTAATTTTTCATTAACAAGGACTTGATAGCTAGATTGGGAACAATAGCGATGACCTTGCTCCTAAGGATGTAATGTTTGAACTTCTTGACAGTCTTAACCAATGCTCATGAATTCTATTGGTCTTTCATCTTCTCCTTCCTTCTTTTGGGTAAGAATTCCTGCACACGAGTGCTTTGATGTGAAAGAGTAGACCTTGAATGGAAGAAGATAATCTGGGCTAACTAAAACTAGAGTGGTATCAATGGACATCTTAATCTCTTCAAAGGCCTCTTTAGCAGGATTATTTCATTCTATCTTTTCATCTTTCTTCAACATGTCATTCAACGAACGCACTATCTTCGCGAACCCACTAATAAACTTCCTGACAAAGTTGATCTTTCCAAAGAAATATTTCAGTTCCTTTCGACTATTTTGGGGGACTAGTTTAAGGATAGCCTCGACTCTTTCCAAATTGATTGAACTACCCATCTCAGATATGACATGTCCAAGAAGCTTTCCCTGGGTTACCTCAAAGATGCACTTTTTGGGATTTAGTGAAATTCCATAATGCCTACATCTCTTCAACACCTTACAAAAATCTTCAATGTGGTCTGCATGGTTTTTGGAGAATACCATGAGGTCATACATATATATGATGATGCACTTGTTGACAAGGCCTTTAAATGCTTCATCCATAGCCCGCTGGAAAGTTTCTTCGGTGTTAATCAAACCAAAAGGCATGCGGCAGTAGGAAAATGTTCCCAACTTCTTAGTGAATGTTGTCTTCAAATGGTCTTCTTCCTTTACCATAACCTGATTATACCCAGAGTAACCATCGATGAAAGACATCATTTGGGAGCCATTTACAATTTGTAACACTTCATCGAGGGATGGCAAGGGGTAGTTATCCTTTTCAGAAGATCTATTTATATTATGTAAGTCCACACAGAGTCAGACCTCTCCACTTTTCTTTCTCACCAGAATGAGATTTGTGACCCAAGTTTAATGTTAGATAGGAAAGAAGATCTTGGAATCAAGTAATTTTTGTACTTCCTTCTAGATCACTGGCTCAATCATAGCATTCATCGGCCTCTGCCTTTGGCGGAAAGGTTTGGCATCTTGGTTTAATAGTATATTGTGCACAATGATGGTAGGGTCATAGGTTTTCAAGTCCTCGTAGCTCCAGGCTATAACATCTTTGTATTCATTGACTAATTCTACCATCCACCTTTTGTCCTTGTCTATACCAATTTTACCAATACAAACCTCCTTGGGTTCAAGTTGTGTGCCCAGATTGTAGATTTTGCAATCATCACCTCCCACAACTAGTGTCTTCCTCTTTTCATGAGCATATTCATCTTTGTCAAAAATCATTTCCAAGGCTACCATTCCTTTTGGGATGGAGTTAGTCTTCAGGTTTAGGATTCCCAAATCGTCTAATTCTTCAATCTTGTCATCCTCTTCATCAATGTTTTGTCTTTAAAAGATCTTGGCACTCATGATGAATTCAAGTATTTGTTGGTCATCCTGGAATACCTAGAATTTCATGATGTTATCTGGAATAGTTGGCACTTCCACCAGCTCAATGGAGAACTTTCTTACCTTTGACTTCTCCGATGGATGTACAAAACTTTCTAACACTGCCAAGGCATTAGGGACAATATTTCTTCTTCTTGGGACACTCTTGATGTTAAATGCTTCAAATTTCTCAATTAAATCCCACACATGATTCTAATACAAGGCCAATCACTTATCATTGCATGAATAATAGCTATAGATCTACTTGACCACTAACTATGAGTCTCCTTCCATGACCAAGGCTTTTACCTTCTTTTCATGTGCCATGAGGAGACCTTGTACTAACACCTCATATTCATTAACATTGCTGGTATAGTAAAACTATAGCCTATAAACAACATAATATGAACCACCCCTAGGGTTGATCAACTCAATCCCAGCCCTTACCCCTTGCTTACATTTGGAGCCATCAAATTTGAGTTTCCATACAACATGATTCTTGTGAGAAAGAGGCTTGGTTTGGGGTTCCAACACAATTTTTGGTGGACGTATGTTGATTAGGGGTTCAATGGGGCTCTTTGGTGGTGATAGGTTTTCTATGGCTTGAACCTCTGCACTCTTTATTTATAGGTTCTCCCTTACAGAGAGAGGCACCCATTTCATCTTTTTTTTTGCTTTTGCATCACACCATACTTTATGACATGGGGGCAGGAAACCATCATCTGAGGAGCTCCACTCCTCTTGTATAGGGTTTTCCTTTGTAGAGACTAGGGATTGTTCATAATGAGAAGGGCCTTCATTTCCTAGGTGAGTAGTCATCCCTTTTGCAAGTTTGGGTGTGTGGGACATTTGTTTCATTACTTGAAATATAGTGCCCTAACAATCTTGGCATTCGAACTCTGAGTGACTCACTTGGTGTAGATGACAATACCCTGGTAACATCAATATGTTTGGATCAGCATCTTGCCCAAGATGTTTCATATTCTTCATCATATTACCCACAAACTCTATGAGGATCTCCTTTAGGATTTGAGTATGTATCAAACCTTGTATAGGGTTGTCATCGGAATTTTCCTCTTCCTCAATGTGAAATGTTAAGATTATGTTGAGTTGATATACCCCCTAAGCATCTTTCAAGAATGAGACTTCATTTGGGGCATTGTATTCAGTTATCATCTATTTTAGTTTTGGTTCAGCATCAATTTTGTTTTGGTTGTTTAGTCCCTTCCAGGGAAACCAAAGCTGGGTGAAATCTGTGGAGAACCTACTTCTCAAGGACCTAGTTCATTCCCTACTAAGTAGCATGCCATATGTTTTTAGGATGTCCATGATGTGTATGTCTATGTAGTCCTAGATCTTGGGCTCAATGGTCAACTATATACAAGTATCTTTCAGGAATCTAATGACCTTAACCTCTATTTTTCCAAGTTGAATTATGACCCTATTGGTTGGTTGGGGTTTCATTCCCAACTTCTGGCATATGGATAAGGGCATGACGTTACATGAAGCCCCTAAATCAATTAGACAATTATGTAGGTTTTTTCCAAAGATCTTGAGACTAAGAAAAAATGGGGGTACTTCCACCCAATCCTTGAACATGGTTGGCATTGCCTCAGCTGTATTGACGTTTGATGAATTTCTAGCATTGCTACAAGATGGAACTAACTTAGAATGGTCCAGGTAATTTAGGAGGGCTCCTCTTTATGAGGGGAAACTTTTTAGCATATCATGCATTGACATATTAGCTTTAATAATCTTTATCTCCTCTAGTGCACTATATCTTTCAGTGGCCCAAACCGGGTTCTTCAGTATGGTGGGCTGGTGTTGTGTCGTTGGTGTGACGGTGCCACTGGGACCCCTAGGAGGCATAGGGTTGTTGTTAGCCTGTGGGTCTGGTGGAGTGGACTGCATTCCAAGGGGAATATCATCAATCAAAGGCTCTCTCCTTCTTTTCAGATTATAATTGTTTTGGTTGTTATTCTGAAAAGCATGGACCTTAGAATGCTCAAGTTGACTTTACTAATTAAATAAGAAAATGAATTCCTCTTCATTTTTGTTATCTGTAAGACCTCCCTCAGTAACCAAGTCATAGAAATCAAAGACCATATCATTGAAATAACTCTGGGAGTTCTCAAGGTCTTGACCATACTGATTGTCAAACTCTCCCATGTATTCATTGTCTGATTGATGTACGTTTGAAGCTTGGGTGAAGTTAACCTCAAATGAACTAAAGGCATTGGCATTTTCGACGGATATACTATCGTTGTTAGGACATATATTCCATGGCCTATTAGTCCATTATTGCCCAAAATATTTATCTTAAGTAGTATTCCCATAGCCTCCATTGTTGTTGTTGTTATTATTGTAGCTGCCATAATTATGATTCTGATTTTGGGGATAGGTGTTTGGGGCAGCAGCTAGTTGTTGGTAGTTTCCTTGGTTTTGACGTGGATTCATCTTCATCCTAGTGATCTCATTTGTTAGATGGGATAAGGTCTTCTTCATGGTGTCCAACTTGTTCACAAATGTATTATCTATTTTATTTGGGGCAACAACCTTTTTCTCACATGGGGTTGTCTTATGTGCATCATATTTTGGATGCGTGATGGTAAGTGGTGGGGCAACAGTGTATGGGGTTGGCACCAGATTGAGTTTTAGGGTGTGATACATCGGGGGCTGATTGTGTGCTATGAATGGGCCAATCATGGAAGTGTTCCCTAAAGCAAGTGAAACACCATAATTTCCACCTACCTGTGGATCTATTTTTTGGGTGAAGGTGATGGCTTCATTGCACACCTTCTCCAAAGTATCTATGTCGACTAGGGGTAGCCTCTTTAGGAATATGGATCTTAAAGGATCTAAGTCCCATAGGTACACTTGTATGGAAGCCTCAACAGGAAGAGTATAAAGAGCCTCCAATCTCTGGTACATCTTATAGAAATGGTGATTGAACATCGTAATTGGTTTGTTATGGTCCTTTCTCACTAAGATGAACTGATGATGGAGATTGGCAGGATCCACATATAGCTTGAATTGGTTGAGGTATTTTGTTTCAAATTCTCCCCATGTTGGGATGGACCCCCATGGTAGGTTTAGGTACCAATTATATTAAAATTCCCCCAATGTGAAAGGGAAAAGGTAGCACATGATGTCCTAATGTGCAATCTAATTGAGATTGCATAACTCCTTGAAGGCACAGATGTTTCTTCTACTGTCTTAGATTCCCCATAGATAATGCATGGAAATAATTTTTTGGGGTTTTTGGAAAGCTCATGGAGTTGTCCATTTAGAGCCAATGGGGAGCTTTGGGCATTTGTAAAAAATTCATTGGGGCTGGTTGTGGAGCAGCAGCAAGTGGAGCAGCAATATGTGGAAATGGAAGAAGACTATGTGTATTTGGTTGATGTGAAACGTCCTCCCCTTGTTTCATTTTACTACTGCGAGGTTTGTGAACTTCTTTGAGTTCTAGTAATTCCCTTTTGTTTGGTGATGATCTGAGGACTTGTTCAAACCTTTTTTGGAGAAAATGATCCAATATTCAGTGGTTTCCCTCTCGAGGGCCCTCCTTCTAGTGCCACTTTTGTTGAGCGTCATTTTTACATGAGATAATGGCTAGGAATTTCCATGAGAAAATTCCCCTCTTGGAAAAATGATGTAAATCAATCTCAAGGTTCCTTCTGGGTTGGGTCTCAACCTCTTAGATAGCTCAACTGAAGATAAATGTCAATCTCTTCATGAGGAGGCCTTTCCTGGTTCAATCTTCAAGGGAATGCAAAACAAATCCTTAAAACATGCCAATATTTCTCTTTTTTGGGGTTTTTTGAATTTTTAAATGAAATCAATATTAATCTATTTAATCTACTATGACTGATTTGCAAAGAAAGTAACGAACAAGGTAATGAGAAGATGAGGAAAACCCATAAAACAAAGATCTAAATAAATCACAATCCCAGCATAGCATATGCAATCATCAAGGAAATAAATGTTGATGTATGATAACTTAAAATTCATCAGATCATGAAGCCACCATAGATGTACGCACACGTGAGACAAATTTATCTTAAAGCACTAAAGAGAGATCTTCCCAATAATTCACCACACATGATTGAACCACCAACTATATATATTGTATTGCAATAATTACTAACCTTAATTACATTATTTTCATACAATTTATAGAGATTTGCTCTCAATTTCCCAGCTAGGGTTTTGGTTGCACATAAACTTGAAAATAAATGTAAACTAGAGTTTACATGAAAGAAACTATCTCTAAAACAAGTTTAAACTACTCTAGCATGGAATTAAACCTCATGCATTATAATTTGGGAGTAGATTATGTACAAAAACAACTCAAAATCAAAGTCTGGAACTTGTGTGTGTTCTTCTTAAAACGTGTAGTTCTACTCTTTATTCCTTACTGCATCTCTTCTCTGCAGACTCAACTGGAAGATGGCCTCAAATCATGTAGAAATGACCCCATGGAAGTGATCAATCTAACTAAAAAAGAAACTAGAGAAGACTAAATTTATTGGCGGTGATGGCCCATAAATTTTGGACCTTGACCATTACCCCAAAAAAATGGAGTTAAAAACTTGGTTAAGTATTGAAGAAACTCTTCTACAAGTTTTAGACTTTCGGAGGCCGAAAATATTATAAGGCCGAAATGCCCAAAATCTTGGTCCTTAAAATTGGCTAAGTGTACAAAAAATATTCTTCCTTCATACAAAATCAGCTAAGTCAAAACTGGACACCTAGCGACTTGGGAGGATTTCTGGGTGAGCCTTGCAGAGCCTATCAACAATCTCCTATACTTGTTCAAAGTCTATCATTCTGACACCTTCGAGGCATTCCTATTGCTTCTTTCAAAAGATGATCAGCTCATTAGCAAAACCTCTTATTTCCTCCTCGAGACAACATCTCCTCCTTCTGACAAAACATCTGTTGAAGATCTTATTTTGTCTTAACTCCATTAAAAATATGAAGGTATTGAATTATAATATCCTTAACGGGATGCATCATTTTCTCATCATCTTCATCATACAGGTCCAAGTCTAAACCTTCAAAAAAATTATGCATCTCTCCAACCCAGAGTAATCCCTCATCCATCTTCTTATCTACTTTGCTTAGGGTTTTCTCATAAATACTCAAAGTGCCAGTGATATCCCTGATCCATTCCTCAAATTTATCTAACTTTGACCCCTCATATATCTTGACCAAAACTTGGAAGCATTACTTCCTTATTATTGTGAGATCTTCAAGGGCCTTTTTCCATTTTAGAATTCTCTCCTCAAGGTCATTGTCTCCATTCATAAGGTCAATCAAATAGGTTATCCCCTGAAGAATACCCCTGAAGGGCCTCAAAATATTTCTAAGAGTAGTCTTAGAAAACCCTTCAAAATCTTCTTTCCAATATGTACACATATTAATGAAAGAATGTGGGATATCCGCAATGAGGCCTTAGGGTTACTAGGGTCAATGGAACCTATTTTTTTAAGAATAAAATTTTTCATCGCCTTATTTTTCTCCATTAAGGCTTTTATCTTCTCCTCATCCTTATCCATGAATCCCAATGCATGCTTCAATCCTAGCGTAGTCATAGCTTTACTTCCCTCTCTTGTTGGCTCTCCTAGGTCCACCTCTTCTGGCACATAGTCCTCTAGAGTGATCTCCTCCATGCTGATATTCATTGTAGGAATTGCTACCCGAGCCTTCCACTTTCCCTCCTGATCTTGCATCTCATAGGATAGAGTCCTTTCCCGGGCACTGAATTTTGCTTGGTGAAATGCTCGTTCAAGCACTCCTATATCTATACCCTCTTCATCAGTATATACCCTTACCCTCAGTTGAATTTCTTTAGTAAACTAGGTGGGTTTAGAGAAGGAATTTATAGGCTCATATGGCATGAATAGGCTAGAGACAGAAGCTCTATGCTCCATCTCAGTTTCCTCATGTCTTTTCTCCTCTTCCCTCGCTATTTCCTATACTCTGCTCCTGTCCCATGCTTGTTTGTTCCTCTCTTTAGGCTTGTTATTCTAATCCAACCTCCTCTTCAAATGGAACCTCTATCATTACCTCTATCCACTTTCTTGGCTCTTGAGGTCCTTGTACAACTTTCTTAGTTTTAGAAGGTGGAGGAGTAAGTACTTGAGATGGAGGGTTTTGCGCGGGGGTGTAGGAGCAAGAGGAAGAGTGGACGAAGGCATTGGCATTTGTGGAGGAGGTGTATTAGGCATCAGAATATGAGTAGGTGGAGGTTGTGGTGGTAGTGGAGTGGTTTGTACTAGTGGTGGAAGTGAAGTGGTGGATGGTGTTTTTTGCTGAGGTAGAAGTGGAGTTTTTTGGATAGGCGGAGGTGGAGTTGGAACTTATTGTTGAGATAAAGGGACTTGAGTTCCAATGTCTTCTTCAGAGGTGACCCCTATAGAAGAATCCTTTTCTGACTCAGTGGTCTCCTTCTGAACCTCATCTATAACATCCTCAACTAACTCCTAAGACTCCCCTTGAACTTCCTCTCCTACATTGTCCAAAGGACTTTTGAATTACATTGAGAGGGATGTGATCGAGAAAGGTTGTTCTCTAGAAGGCCCGTTGGCTAGAGCTTGTTGTTTAGATTCTTTGAATCCAAAAAGGCCTTCAAAGTCAAAAATATCAAATTCATCATCACCCAAAGCATCCATCAAATTTACTTTCTCTCCTTGGGGTCCTCCTTCAACATCTTCTTGCACATCTTCTTCCTATAGCTTCTTTTTCTTTAGGAATCCTGTTGATCGGGTCCTTTTATTAAGGGGTACTTGGTCCTCCTCATATTCTTCATCATCTTCATCCTCTTCCAAAAGGTTCTTCATGTGGGTGGGTGTTGAGGATCTATTTCTCTTATATACATGTCCATTAATTACTCCAGGTGGCCTAGGTCCGGTTATCTTTACTTTTGGTGCCTTTTTGGGTGCACCTAAAGGTTCTAGATTGCTAGAAGGGGGAGCATCTAGGGGTGCTATACTTCTAGTGATTCTTTTCTTTGGCCTCTTAGAATGTGTAGCTAACTCATATGTTGTAAGGCATTCATGTATATATACTGTCTCTAGCCTCAGCGGTGCAGCCTCTTTAAATTGTGGCATCAACACCTTTTCTCCTTTCTTCTTCTTTTCTTTGGAAGCCTGAGCTAGGTGCTACTTCATAGGCACATAGTCCATTGGAAATGGATGAGTGATCCATTCCTTCATCACTTTGATGACATGTCTAGCTTTGAAGTTTATGTCATCATTCTCATCCCTATCCACCTCAGCATTGGGGATTTCCCTAGTGTATATTTTATCCTGGTTATAGATGGGCTCTAAGACATCTTCTGAATTAGCCTCCTTTACCTTTTGTGGTATTCAGAGTAGTAGAGTAGTCTATGCTAATTCTAGCTTCATTTGGTAGTAGTCATGGACCCTAACCTCATAGTCATTCATGCAATTAATCCAGTGGTCTTCAATATGAGTCTCATGTATATATTGCCTTACCATTATATGGTTGTAGGTGCCAATGGGATCAAACCTGGTCCTAATGAGATTGAAGTTCTGCAATAGGTACTATGTTACAAGTATTGGTTGTCATTGCACCAAAAGATTGACTTGTTAATGCCCGATACAACCACTAAACTTATAGAAGACACAGGAGGTGGTTAAACCATGTCACGAATCCCGAGGGGAGTGCTGACCATTTTGTCAACAATCTCCCCCTCAGCATTACCCAAGGGGATTCAAACTTGTGACCAAGCTCTGATACCACTTGTTACAAGTAGTGGTTGTTGTTGCACCAAAAGATCAACTTGTTAATTCTCGATACAACCACTAGACTTATAGAAGACACAGGAGGCAATTAAACCATGTCATGAATCCCGAGGGGAGTGCTGACCATTTTGTCAACATACTATCTGCTTCAAAGGCCAGTGATTTGCATATCTTCATGTCCTATAGGCAATGGTGACCTATTGAGATTGGGAAATTTGAGCAATGCTTCTTTTTGTGCTTGATATACTCATGAGCATCTGACAATTGTCTGGCCATTTCTAATAAGATTATTCTATCTGATGGATACCTTCACAACTTCTTTGGAGTAAGGGTGTTTCCTGCCACCTGGATGTATGTGAAGGTTTTAAAATGGATATAGAATGCCCCAAGGGCCTTTACTTTAGCTGTTGCTTCTTCATACATTCTTTTGGCGTAATCTCCTTCTATAGAGCAGACGATAGTAAAAACAAAAGCATCATTGACGATGTGATACTCCGAGTTGTCTTAAGTGAACTATTCTTTCCAAACCAATTGTGGATATATTATATATGGCCATGCATTTGTTTGGATCACCCATACAACCAACTTTCACAAACCCTGGGTATACTACCCTTGCTGCCAGCAGATACACAACATAAGATGTCATGTAGAAATGTGGGTCATTCTTCACCACAATCAATTGTTGATCAAGGTTATCATTGAGGATGGTTGCCCAGTCGAATTTTTCTTGCCTCTCCTTCATCCTCTCAATGAGAAGGATCATCCATAGCTCCAACTATATAGATTTCTATAGTCCATAGACCCGAATGATCATGGTGATGACTTCTTGGATGTCTTCCTTCATATAACCTTTCCTCATGTCTATTTTATCAAGTTTATTCTTTGGCAGAGGTTGCATGAGGTAGTCCCTAATTACAATCTTGTGGGACAGTTGGATATCTTTGCTATAGAAATTCATTCCTTTTCCAATTGAGAAACCATAGAATTTGTCTGTCCCCTTTTGTAGATGGGAGACGTCCTCAATATTATCTGGTCGGAGGTCCATAACCACTTCTCCCATGTTGTTCTTTACCAGCCTCTCATCCGGTATGTAATAATTTTCTAGTGTGGTTATCAGGTCAGAAGAGAGGATGGACACAAGGTGTGCTATTGCGTTCACTAGAGAACAATACACTATTGAAGTGCAGTCCTTTGATCTTCCTACTGGTTGGGCACATTTCACCAAGTAGTCATTCTAGTTGACATTCCCGATGTCTATATCTGTGATCTCTAAGTGTAAGTTTTCCACCTTGGAAGGTGCATGGTAGCCCTTGAGTTGGTACTTCATAGTTGGGGAGCTCACTTTTTTCACCACTCTACAAAAAACAAGTGAGACATGAATTAGTAACCAACATATGATACTTAGGGAGGAGCACTGATGAAAATCATACAAGAAAAAACCAAGATACACCACAAAAAGAAATCCTGAACATTCAAGAAATACAATTTTGGTATTTCAGACCTTCAAAGGTCTCAAACCTCTAAAAGGAAAAAATGCCAAAAGGGCAAAAAAAGATATTATATAGGCCAGAATTTGGCCTTTCAGGTGGAGAAACATTCGAGAGACTTCGATGTGAGAAACACTAAAAAATGCAAAGATGTCAAATCAGTTTCGGGCCATCCTTTCAGGTTTTGGCATTTTAGAGAGATGCATGTTTCGAAATGTGAAATGCCAAAATGCCAAAAATTGGGACTTAGCAAACAAACTGGACTAAACCCTTCTTCGAAATTTCGGACTGTCAAAGTCTGAAACTTCTAGGGTTGAATGAATAAAAGAAAAGATGACAAGGGTTAGAGATAAAAAATTAGTTCTAATTGAGTTCGACCACGAACTCGATGCTAAGGCGTCCAAGGGGACAACCTTGCGACCCCAAAGCAAAACAAAACAAAGACCAAACCCTAAAACCTAGCAAGACAAAACCAACAAAACCTAAAATCCAAACCATAATGTGACAAACAAAGAGGGACGAAAAGAAACCTACCTCAAACACATCAAAGAGGGTAAGGAAATTGAAGAAAAAATGCTAGCCGAAGAGACTGAAAGACAAGAAGAATAGCATGCAAAGAAAGCTTCGAAAATTAACTAGTGGCACAAAATGCTAAGTGGCCAAAATGGTTGGCTTTGCACCTTTTATAGGCCTCTGGTGGGGATGATGTTAGCCACCCCACCAATCAGCCTTTTAGACTTTCAGGGGTCTCAGACCTCCAAAAGGCTAAAACACCAAAATGTCGATTCATACAAGGAATTAGACTTTCAGTGTTTCGAACCTCTGAAAGTCTAAAATCCTGAGAATGTGCCAAGGCATACTTGTGGTGGGCAGATGACTCTTTCAACCTTTCATCCCTTTCACAACTAAGGGATAGCGAAAGTGCGAAAGGGAGAAACTAGACAAAACTCAAGTGGAAAGGGGACATAAACCAGACTAACAAGCAGAACTAAAAAAAAAACAAGCCAAAAGAAGGGGGGCCCCTTTGGCCAAGTGGCCCAAAAAGGGGAGCATGGTTGTGGAACCATAACAGTAACTGGGGATGAGGATGGTGTCAATAATTATGGTGATGATTATGATGAGGATGATGATCCTAGAGAGGATGATCAACAAGATGTGTCAGAGGCAACACCCATGGAAGATGACTATGATGCAATAGATGAGGAGCCCGTAAGAGGAATAGATATTACCCCTCTATAGATTCGATGACCAAGAGCCTCTTCAGAGATGCCTCCCCCAAGGGACATGAGCCACCAAGAGCATGCAAAGACCATCTAGTCCATGCCCCTAGTAGGATCCTGGGGGAAAGCCCTGATGTTTAGAGCTTCTTTCGATCCAAGCTATCAAGAGGCAGATGTAGGTATAAATATATAAATTTTTGCAAGTTATACTTAATATATATTTATAATGTTTATTATTAATATTATGTATTTTTCAGTTGGTGTTGAGGGATGGAGACACTATGTGAGTGATGTTGTGAGGAACATTACTATAGCATCAAGGATACCATCATCCTCTCATGTGAGATACTAGCCACAACGAGATCCTATATGACACAAGGACCTATTCCTACCCACAGAGATAGAGATACAACTACTATGGGAGAGAAGAGACCAATTTGAGCAGGAGTTGAGAGATGACAAACATGAGTTGTAGGTGTGGCAAGGGAAACAAAGTCAGAGCTCATCTAGGAGCCACTCCCATACTTCATTTTCTCATAGACCATCCATCTCAATATGACCATGTTCTTCTCACCACGGGCTAGATAAATCCAGGAGTCATCAACCTATGGGGAGCACTAATGTAATGATCATGTTTAGATATATATGGAACATTTTGTTATAGTACCAACTATGTGTAATACCCCAAAATTGGCATCTTGCGATCCTAACCAATTTTTTTGCATTTAGTCCTATTTCTTCAAATTTCTACATCATCGAAGTCCTGTTGTACTAGGCAATTCTATCTCCTAATTGACTTTACTTGACCTAGTGTCAAATGTAGAAAACCTCAAATTTGCATTAATCGCATGCTATATTCAATTCCTAATTATCAACATTTATTAGCTAAATAAACCCTATGATCAATTAATTTAATTATAAAGTCCTCGTGCTTTAATTAAATTAATTCCACCCCTTTTAGCTAATACACATCAAGAGGAATTAAATAGTATTTAGTTCTTTAAATGAAATATCCTTATTTGAATTTAATTATTCAAGTAATTGGAAAAGACACTGATGTGGCCATATTTCATTTATTTAATTAAATAATCTCTCCAAATTATTTCACCTCCCACCAAGGAGATGAAGAGTCGACCATTTCTTTGCAAGAAACTCTTTAATCTCCACTCAAGCTCTTCTCTATATTAGAACCTTGTCATTCCTCATTTGAGGAGGTAATTTTTGAGCATCGAAATTTTGTTGAATTATTGTCTCACTCTTGCATTTTAAGCTATTTCTATATTGCATATTAGAGTAATTTCTTTTCTTAGTATAATGATGCATTCTCATGTTTAATTTAGTTTGCTTACCATGTTTTTAGACTAATGCTCATCTTATTACAAGTTTCTTAGATTAATATTGCATTATCATTCTAGTTTGCTTTCAATTACAATCATTTTCTAGCATTAAAATCCTCTATTTTAGAGCTTGGTCTATGGTTGTTGGACTCTCAATTCTGAGAGTTACTCAAAACCCCACCTAAATAGGAGGCAACGGGTCAATTCATACAGGCATGCGAAATGATTAATTCATATTCATTTTCATATGTGGCTGATGAGTAAAGACTATGTTGAAGTCTATGCCTGAATAAGAGGTCCACATTTAGTTATAAACATTTTGGCGTCAGCTGACTGTGTCATTAGGAGCACTTGAATCTGTGCAATCTCACTGGCATGTTCTGCATCTCTCTCTGAGCTCTATAAATCGCTAAAGACAAAAGTGAATAATGAATTGAAAATGACCCTTTCGGGCCTTATATAGGTTTTGACCTAATTTTCAATAGTGCTCCATTTTGTGTGAAAACTTCACCCTTGGCTAAATCGACTGCTCTAAATCCATTTTAACGATCAAAATTGAAATCTAACACTCCTAGATAGCTCAAAATCCCATTTTAAATTTCTAGGATCAACATGATCAGATGCTTGTGCACTCGGCCTTTTGATGTCATTTTCTTGCCAGAATCACATCTCATCATCATTTTTCTTGAATCCTTCATATTTTTCATCAAAAGTCAACTCTATTCAATTTTGGTCAACCATAGTAAAACTTGGTCAACAGGACCTCCAGATCGCTCCAAATCACTTCTGCATCTTCTCGATTCTTTGGTAATCTGTTCTGAGTTCTTCTGGATCTCAGATTTTATCTCTATCTACAACCTTTTGCTGTCAATCATCTTTATGATGTGTCATCTTTCGATTTCACTCCTAAGGGGGTAGGATGATTGCATCATTAAATCTTGTTGAATCAGTCTCAAATCAATTTGATCTAAATCAAAAGTCCTCATCGCTCGGGGCATCTCGTCACTAGGGGCATCTTTGTACCTCACATCTTGTCATCTATCTTTTAGGTATCTGAGCAATCTAACTTGAATCCTCGAGGATCAAACTTCATTCTGAAGATGGTTCTTGAAATCTCATTAGGTATTTGGGGAAATCTAACCATAATTCCTAAAAGTCAAGCTTCATTCTAGATATGGCTCTTGAAAGCTCTTTTTGATCAGTATCTAGACAATCTAACCCAGGTCTCAGAGTGTACACACTAAAATGGTATATTTCTATGAACCATGACATGCAAGGTTGCTCAAGAATGAGGCCTCACAAAGTGGCTCATAGCTCTCTATGCATGGAGTTGCAAGGGACTATGATGTATTTGCTCTCAGCTAGAGCTACAAACTTGTGACCTTGCTAGTCAACCATACAATGAGAGATTCAAGTGAAGACAAGGGCAACAATGCTAATATCTCCAAGAATCAAATATGCAATGCAATGCAAATCTAAATGAGAATGCAATCTAAGCTATGAAAAGAAAGTACAATGCAACTAATCTATGAAAGGAAATAATAAGTGTTACAATGCCTCCTATTTAGACTATGTGAGTTAAATCTATTGCATAAAAGGAAACTACACTAATATGTCATGATCATGCAAACTAAGCAAAGGAAATATGCAACTAAATGATGTAATGAAATGAAGCAAGTCTTCAATATCTTCAAAAGCTCCAAATGCACCTAAAACCTGCAGCATAACATTAGCATAAAAAAATGGTATGCAAATGGAGGAGAGAGCTTTCCTTTTATAAGAAATGCAAAGAAATGGACCATTGAGATTAAGAGGCAAAAAGTCTTAATCAGTGGTGGAGGTTGAAAGAGGAGCAATCCATGTGCACAAGTATCCTCCAATAGGAAAATAGGAGTTGACTTTATGTCCATATGAGACAAAAAGTGCTTTTCTCCTTTTTATAAAATAAGAATAATGCTTTATTTGTGCAACTTAGGACAAGAGTAAAGGTGGGGCTTTTTATTTAATTAAAAGGAGAGGAAATATTTCTTTTGAATAAATAAAGACTTTAGGATAAATGGTTAGCCCATAGGATAAAATCCAATATATGATCGAAATTAAGATTTGATCAAGAAATTGATAATGTTGAAAATATTGATTATTGATAAAAAATGATTCAGGATTGATAAATCAAATAAATGGGGCCCAAAGTCTAGGCGACCATTTTAGGGTGCATACGTTTGCCCCTCTTTGACTAATGTGTGATCGATTTGGGAACACATGTAGTCAAAGAAGAATTAAAATGTGAGATCGATCTGGGATCACAAAATAACTCAGATGTGAGGTCGATTCGGGATCACACCCGGACAAACATAGACAGAGGTCATTGAACATGAGGTCGATTCGAGATCACATTCAAAGTAGGAGATAAGAATCTCAAGTTTGAGAAAGAGCTCTCAAAAGATGTCTGAATCAAGAGAATCAAGAAAATCAGGGCTGAGAATCCCATAAATACTAACCCCTCGGAGTTGAAATCGAAATCAGATAGAGGAGAACAGCAAACTAATAAGGATTTGATCAAATCAGCATGAAATCATAATCGAATATAAAGGTCAATAGGTTAACCATAAAAACATGCCCCAGCCTGAGTGAGAAAGATGCAGTCAAACGTGAGAAAGGAGGGAATGGAATGAAGATGAATGAAAGACTAGAAGTTTGGAAGACATGGAAATGAAGAAATGACGATGCCCCAACAAAGATCAAAGGATTAGGCTTCAAAAGATGTAGCCAACTGCGCAGAAGAAGGGAAGATTTTGAAACATGATTTTGACTATCAAGATGACCTCAGATTTTGATTTCAAGTCCAAAAATAGATCCAGGATGTCGAAATTAGCTAGGGGTGCAATTTTTGCACAATTTTGAGGGATTTTGAAAATTGGTCAAAAAGTCAAAAGGCTATAAAAGGGGTCAAAATGTCATTTTCAAAAATCATCTCTTTTGGTGATTTGAGAATCTTGAGAGCTTTAGAGAGAGAAAATGGCCCAGCAAGCAGGAGTTCCCGTCCACAGGCATCGATTCGAGCGTGCCCGGTTGCACAACCGGCCACCACACTATCCTGCCCCGGTATGTTTGCAAAAAGCTTGAGCTTTTTGAGTCATTTTGCGCATTTAATACCTTTTTAACACATTTTTAAAAAAATTTTAAATTTCAAATTTTTGAAGTTGAGCGAACTATCGCGCGATACTTTAGAAGTATCGCGCCCTTTGGGGAGAAGTGTCAGGCGATACTTCGTGGGTTCCCAAAGTATCACGCGACCTTAGGCACCAATATCGCATGATACTGGGGGAAAGATCGCACGATACCGGGTGAAGTATTGCGCGGCCTAAGGTATATCACCCCGCTATAAGGAGAAGTATCGCGCGATACTTCTCCAAAAAAACAATATCGCCCAAGTTAAAAATTTGATATTTGACGCATTTTTGAGCAAAAATGACATGGGTCTAGACAATGTTACATTTTAGAGATGTTTTATATTGATTTTTAGACATCCATCATGATATGTGCTAACAACTGGCTTGGTTTTTGGCTTGCACGAGGTCTTTTCGGCACTGATCATTAGAGCACCGAAGGTGACTGGGTTGCGGTGTGTCCGAAATCTGGATGATCCGGGCAATGCCGATATCAGGGCCATGGGATTCTGATATTTGTTGAGGTTCCCATATATCAGAGCTGACCATGGGTTGTTGACTGCTCTTGCCAAGAGATGGCATAGTGAGCACAACACCTTCCACCTGCCTACCGGAGAGGCATCCATTACTCTGGAGGATGTCTACAGGATCCTACGAGTGCCATGTCATGGCGAGCCTGTGAGTATAATCATGTTTTGAGATATAATCATAAATGTAATGTTTCCATATGATGAAAACTGAAATGATTTATTTGTTGGCACAGGTGTACTATGATCAGGATGCCACTGAGGGGCGCTAACTGGTCCAGGAGATGTTCCATGATGTTACTATTCTGGACAGGCATGTCAGTTAGGAGAGGCTGATAGATGACTTTGGCAGAGATTATCCAGTGCCATGCATAGTGGCATCTATCATTTCGCAGATCTTGATGACTGACCCCAGTCAGAAGGGTTTCCCGCTTGGATGGGTGAGATTACTGGTGGATTTGGTAGGCAGGCCTCATCGGATGGCATGGGGTCTTGTCATATTGATAGAGATGTATCACGAGTTGCATGAGATCATCTACAGGGATGGTCGAACATGGGCGTGCGGTGCCATCTTGGCACAGGTGTGGGCTTGGGAGCATATCGCTATGGTGCACCCCAGAGTTCAGCCGAGGGAGAGGAGGTACCCCTTTATCTACAGGTACCTAGGATTCATATCACATGCCCATACTGGGGATGTGACATATTATAGGAGGATCCTAGATGAGATAGCCTTTTCATATGGAGGCCATACAGGGAGGTGGAGGTCTAGGGAGATGCAGCTGATGAGCTAAGCTACATGATGTGCACTCGGCCACTAGTAGGTCGATATGCTGAGATAGTGGAGAGATTTTGTATCACTCAGGTGTGGTGATAGTTTGGGAGGCAGCAGCAAGTCTCGACAAAGACTACGACATATGCTAGGGCTAGGGCTGAGGAGGGTCATGGGTGGCTACCTATGTTGTATTATCAGTAGGTTGTCACAGAGACAGCGAGTATCAGGAGTGAGCCCTGGGAGTATTTTCCAGATGTGGCAGATGCGGAGGCCGATGTGGTATATAGGGCAAAGCAACGGAGGGTGCCATTCCCTCGATTTACGATACCAAATGCATAGGTACCAGTGCAGGGGGACGGAGGAGATGATAGGGGGGATGGAGGAGACGGAGGGGATGGAGGAGATGGAGGAGATGGTGGGAGGGGGAGAGGGAGGAGGATGGAGAGAGGACAGGGATCAAGATTAGGTGGCCAGAAATGGTCATGGGGATAGAGATCATTGACGCCTGAGGATGAGGCGAGACCAGCTCGCTGGCAGGCAGAGGCACAGCAGGACCAGCCTGCGCGTGGAGATGAGCTGAGAGCGAGGATACAGGCTCTCGAGGCTGAGATGCAGTAGCTCTGAATCACCATAGTAGTGAGAGACCAGTAGCTACTAGATCTAAGAGCGGAGTGAGATCAGCAGATAGCCGATCTCAGGGCAGAGATAGCACGCCATGAGGCAATGGCACAGACAGATGCACTAGAGATTCGACGGGAGTCAATGAGAGTAGCCTATTATCATGGACTCTACTTGCAGGCTATTCTAGAGGGTGAGAGAGCACCATCATACTCTCAAAGGGTAGGGGTATCAGATGCGGTACTCGATAGGAGAGCCATGCTTCCTCCACCACCATGAGCTCCTCACGAGGGTGGTAGCAAGTCTTAGGGTTAGGTCTTAGGTTGATAGATGTTTAGACATATCTTGAGACATTGATCCAGATTATGGGATCTCATTTGTATATTGTATCATGACATTGATGTATATATGAGATTATTAGATGTTTGATTGTATCATGTGTTTATGTCTCTCTTGTGATGGATGTATCAGTTTATGTATATTGTCTTATCATTTTGCTCAAAAATGCTTATGCACATGCTTATGTATGTTCTCTCTCATAGATGTATGTTTAATTCTCATGTGTATGATATAGACTCATGTTTCTTGAAAATGACAGTTTTGATATAGATATGATGATATGATTAACCCCTTATGATGAACAGGAACAGGTTCGAGATGAAAATGACAAGGAGTGAAAGACATGATCAAGAAGAAGGAAAGGTGAGTGCAGTCGACTGACAGGTCCATGTAAGATGAAAAGGAGAGCTCTCTCCGTATGCAAGATGCAAAACTAAACTAAAATGACCTTAAAAATGCAAGCTACTATGAAAGTGGTTGTCTTGCAAGGTCACAACACTTATAGACATCTAATTATCATCATCGAGGGTTATTGGGTGCATCGTAAGATCATACAATGTACACTAGCATGACTATGTGGATATGAATATGATCTTTATCAGATAGAAATGTGGGAATCTCACCTAGGCACCAAAGACATGTAGGTTAAGATGACTAGTGCAGTGAGATTACCTAAGTTTGTTATGGTGAGATTATGCTTGTATCAAGACACATGAAAGTCAGGATAACTATAAGCATGCACTCACAAAATAGTCAAGGATAATACCTTGTCAATCCATAGTGTCAAGTAAGACCAACATAAATGCTCATGATAGTTAGGATCAACAAAATATACCCACAAGCAGATAAAGAAATAAAACATGTTCTCAAACCCTCAGTCTTCTAGCTATGCATCATCAAAAACTTCTCAGGGAGAGACCACTCATCAAAAAAATCCTCATAGACATCACACAAAGAAAAATAAAGTCATTAGATCACCAGCGAGTTGATTGTTTAAGTGCATGTGTGTAGGTCATAGAGTCAAATTTTGAGTATCCCACCTGCTGAGTGAGAGATATCGCATCATACGAGACTGTTGGGTAAGACACCTGATAAGTGTTAAGAAACACTCGACGCAAGGGTAGTGTTGAAAAACACTGTTTGGGGTGGTGTTGAAAAACACCTGTTGTGAAATGCCCCAAGAGACAAACGCACCTAAAAGACCAATGCTAATAGTTATGCCCCCTAGACAAAGACAAAGACCAATTCCAGACCAAGTCAAATAAGGTCAAGGCAAGATGAAAAGGTTCAGTGTCGAGGATGCATGCTAACAAAGAGGAGTGTAAAGGCCTCAAGTAGCGCCTATTTCCAAGTTTTCACCACTTGGATTCTTTTTTCATTTTTTCCTTTTTTTTGTATTTTTGCTACCAAGGCCTCTATTTCCAGGTTTTCACCAAGGCACTTTTTCCATTTATTTTGAATTTTTGAATTTTTTTGATTTTTTTGTATTTTTGTCAGGACTGTATATGCTTTTTAGGATTTTTTTCAGCATCATATATCAATTTTTTTGGTATTTTTTCAGGATCAATAAATATGTACAGAGGATGCCCCCAGATAGAAACAGGCATCAAGGATAGAACTTCTTGAGGTGCACAATGTTGATGGGATCAGGGAGCTATTCTCCATCAGGATCTGACAGTAAATATGCACCGGTACCAAAAGCAGCTGTGATGACATATGGTCCAAGCTAGTTAGGTTCAAACTTGCCCTTTTATTCCCTATTCTATTGGTTCTTAGGGTTCTCTCGCAAAACAAGATCACCTATTTGAAATTCTCTAGGGTGAACCTTCTTGTTGAATGCCTTGGACATACGCTTCTGATACACTCTCATATGATCAAAGGAAGCCTTACGCTTCTCATCTAGAAGTTCTAGTTTCTGTAACCTCATGGCACGGTAATCCTCATCTGTAATCAAACCTTTGAGTGAGACTCTAAGTGATGGTATCTCGACTTCTAAAGGAAATACCACTTCAGTGCCATAGGTAAGAGAAAAGGGAGTGGCTCCTGTAGGTGTGCGAATGCTTGTTCTGTAAGCCCATAGTGCTGGATTGATTTGTAAGTGCCAATCCCTACCATTCTTGTGCACTATCCTATGAAGAATTTTAAGAATGGTTTTGTTAGAGGCTTGTGCCTGTCCGTTTCCCTATGGAAAATAGATGGAGGACCAATGTTGCTTGATTTTAAACTTTTTGCATAAATTCTTTAGGTCCTTATTCTTGAATTGACCTCCGTTATCAGTGATAATCTCAGAAGGCACTCCAAATCGACAAATAATATGATTCAAGATGAACAAAGAGATAGTCTTCCCTGAAGCAATAGAAAGTGGCATAGCTTCCACCCATTTTTTGAAGTAGTCAGTGGCAGTAATAATGAACTTATGTCCACCTGATGAGTTGGGATGAATCTGCCCAACCAAATCAAAGGCCCAGTGCTGAAATGGCCAATGAGAAACAGAAGGAATCAGCTCCCTACTTGGAGCATGAATCAGGTTTCCATGTTTCTGACATTTTTCACATGACTTAGCAAAGGTGACTGCATCTATCTGCATTATGGGCCAATAATATCATGCCCTAAGCAACCTTTGGGCCATGGCAAGACCATTAGAATGTCCACCACAAATGTCCTCATGGATGTCAACTAACGCTTGGTTGGATTCCTCCTTTTCCAAGCACCTAAGGAGCGTCCCATCTAAACCCCTCCTATATAAATCACTAGAGATAAGGGTGTGGTGAGAGGTGTTACGAATGAGGTTTCGGTGTTTAGAATGGTTGAATGTGCCGGGGATGATGCCATCACGAAGATATGAATAGATAGCACCATATCGAGAAGACTCGTGTGTGACAATGGTACAAATGACATGGCTTGCAGACGAGTCAAAGATGGGATGGTGTACCTCTTCCACCAGGAATTCAAATCTTGATTCATGTGTCGTCAACTAAAGAAGGGAAGCTAATGTGGCCATGGCATCTGCAGCTTTATTCTCTATCCTAGGGATTTGCTGAAATGTCACAAAGGAGAAATAGCATCTCAAAGAATCAACCATCTTCTTATAGGGTATTAACTTGTCATCTTTGGTTTGATACTCTTCATTGACTTGGTTGATGATTAACTGGGAATCCCCAAAGACATGTAACTCTGTGATGTTCTATTCTATAGCCATTCTCAAGCCATTGGCTAAAGCTTCATATTCTGTAATATTATTCATACATGGGAATAAAAGTTTGTAAGACTTTGGGATATTGTACCCATGTGGAGAAACAAATAATACTCCAGCACCTGATCCATTTTGCATGCGAGAACCATCAAAGAACATTGTCCAAGTGCGAGTAGTCGTATACAAGATGTGTTCATCTGGGAATTCCACTTGGACCGACATACTATCCTGAATTGGGAAATCAGCTAATTGGTCAGCAATAGCTTGCCCTTTTATGGCCTTCCTTTCAACGTACTCTATGCCAAATTCAGTTAGGACCATCATCCATTTAGCAAGTCTACCCGTGAGGGCAGCCTTACTAAGCAAGTACTTAAGAGGATCAATCTTTGCAAACAAATGTATGGTATGAGCAAGCATATAGTGTCACAACTTTTGAGAGGCAAACACCACTGCAAGACAAGACTTCTCAATGTTATTGTAATTGATCTCATAGGAGACTAGAGTACGGTTGATATAGTATATGGCTCGCTCTTTCCCAGTATCATCTAATTGAGCCAACAATGCCCCTAGGGAAGTGTCTGTAGCTGAAATATATAGGATCAATGGTTTCCCTGAAATAGGAGGCATTAGGATCGGAGGATTAGCCAAGTATTGTTTGATCTGATCTAGGCTCTTTTGACAATCCTCGTTCCAAACACAAGAAGTGCCCTTATGCAATGTCTTGTTAAAGGGTTGCGCTCTATCTACAAGCTAAAAAATAAACCTCCTAATTGATTGAAGACGTCCCTGAAGAGTTCTCATTTGGCTGATATTTTGAGGAGGTGGCATAGCTAGAATTGCTTGGACCTTTTCGGGATCAACCTCGATACCTTTTGCTGATATTATGAATCCTAAAAGTTTTCCTGAGGTGACACCAAATGCGCACTTCTTTGGATTCAATCTGAGTTGAAACTGTTCCATGCGATCTAGAATTACATCCAGATCATCGAGGTGTGTGTCCCATTTTCTTGATTTTGCCAAGGTATCATCCACATAATCTTCCATGTTTTTGTGCATCATATCATGAAAGATAGTGGTCATAGCTCTTTGGTAGGTTGCTCCTGCATTCTTTAATCCAAATGGCATGATGTTCTAGCAATAGGTTCCCCATGCACATGTGAACGCTATTTTCTCTTGGTCTTTGGGAGCTATCTTAATTTGATTATATCCTGAGAAACCATCCATTAGAGAGTATATGTCATAGCCCGCTGTCATGTCCACTATCATGTCAATGTTTGGAAGTGGAAAATCATCCTTTGGGCATGCTTTGTTTAAATCTCTAAAATCTGTGCATACACGAATGGACCCATCATGTTTGGAAACTGGTACTATGTTTGAGATCCATTCTGCATAATCAATGGCTCTGATGAATCCAGCTCTCAAAAGTTTTTCTAATTCTACTTTGACGAGGAGAGCTACATGTGGATGCATTTTTTTGAGTCTCTGTTTCACTGGTTTGACTCCTGGAGCTATGGATAAGTGATGCATTATAAGATTTGTGTCAAGCCCTGGCATGTCTGAATAGGTCCATGCAAAATTAATTTTCTTCTTTTGTAAGAATTGTATATATGCCTTGGTCTCTTCTTCTGATAAAGACTGAGCAAGATGGACTATTTGAGGAGTTTCTTCTGTGTTCAAATTGACTAGCTTTGTTGGCTCAATCAATACTGATGATCTATCCTAGAAATAACTCGGCAAGTTATTAAGTACCCCATCCTTAGGCGCCTCAAAGAGGTTTTCACCTTCAGATACATGATTTCTTTTTACTATTTTTGGTTCTGATACCGCCACAAAGTGGTTTTCACCATCAGACCTATTTTTCTTTCTTTCTTTCTCTTTTATTTTTAGACTGAGGTACTTAATATTAGGCTCTATCATACTAGTTGTTGGTTCACTGGTGGAAGAAGCCATGGGTTCAAGAGCATTCAGATAGCAGGAAATTTCATAATCATTCTGAAAAGTGAGGAATATAGGCTCTTGATGGTGCTAAGACCAGTCAATTAGGTCATAGTGAACAAGGGGTAGGTCAATGACTGGTTCAATGTTATTTATGCGAAAGGTGTCATCTCTGGTGACCATACAATTGGGGTTCATCAAGTCTTCTCCTAAGATACCTGAATTAGGACTCATCCTACCAAATGAAGCATTGTCCACTAAGGCAATTTGAGGAGTACAATCCTCTAGTCCTACACTAAGCTCGTTAGCCGCATCGGGTTGGGTACTATAAGCATGGACAATATCTATGTCCAAATCAACTGTTGCATCTGAAAGTGAGTCCCATTCATATTCATGGGAGTCTGTGTCTGAGTCATCATTTGGGCCTCGTGATGTAGAAGCCTCAAGGTTAGGAAGGGTTTTCCGCTCTCTAGTGCTAGCATTGGTACTATTCGTCACAGCTAGGATAGCAACACTTTCCATTATCGATCTAGCAGTCATATCGTCACTATTCGTCATAGCTGGGATAGTAGGACTATCAAGTATCAAATCTATGGAATCTCCCCAAAGGAGATTTGTTGAGGGCACCCAATCATTAGACACATCTTGTTGATTAGAAAGATCAGGCGTATAGTCTGAGTCACTGTCACTGTTCGTCACAGCTAGGACAGGGACACCTTTCTTCTTCTTATTTTCAAAACCTAAGCCAACTGTGGACTTATTCTTTCATCCAAAAAGGGCATGGTTAAGAGGCTCAGCTTTAGCATCCAGCCTATGGCTAAGGGGACCATATCTAGGATAACCCATATTCTTAACCATTTTATACCCTCTCCCATAAGCTTCAGGTGAAGGAGCAAAATTCTCGTTGTGTTTGTATTTTTCCTCGTGATAGATCCAGTCCCTTACGGCAACTTCCTCTTTCTCTTCCTGAATGGGGACTGAAGACTCAACAAATTTTCCAAATAATGTCATTGCGGATGATGAAGGTTTCATATTTGGTGATGGTCTCCCATAAGACCTAGGAGAGATTGGCATGTTTGTAAAAGAATCAATTTTATAATCTCCCATCCCAAGATCCATGGTCTTAAACTTCTGCTTGCATTGTTCAAGTGAACTACTAGGACTATTAGCTTCCCTATTCAAAGGTACATGTGATCCAGTAGAAATGTTATTAACTGACAAAGCACTATCTCTAGGTATGCAAATTTCTACACCATTATGGGGAAACTTAACACACTGATGATACGTTGATGGGACTGCTTACATTTCGTGAATCCATGGCCTACCTAGCGAAATGTTGTAGGCTAAAGGTCCAACATCAACAATTTGAAATAAGATATCTTTTCTACTAGACCAATGCGAATAGGCAAAATGGCCAATCCCTTAGAACTTCTTTCTGCTTCATCATATGCCTTGATTGTGATCTTTTTCCTTGTGTCAATGACATTCTCGGAATATCCTAGAGCCAGCAACAAACTCATGGTACAAATATTGAGCCCCGCAACCCCATCTATCAGTACACACCTGACACAGGTTTTATGAATCATGACTTCGATGTGTAAGGCCAAGTTATGTGGGTGACTGATGCATTTGTCATCTTCTTCTGAGAAGGTGAGGTAATGAGGGCTAGCCAAATGGTTGACCATATTCTGGAATTGATCAATATCTAAGTTGTTAGGGACACTGTCTGCTCGCAAAGCATCCTCAAGGACACGCTTGTGCTTAGGGGACAATTCTAAAAGCTCAAAAATGGATATCTGCATGGGTGTACGTTGTAATTGGTCAATAAGATTATAATTGGAATTAGGACCAATGACAGATTTAGGAGGAACACCCTTGGACAAGGGCTACTTAAACTTGCTAGTGCTAGGACCTCTGATAATAATGGGAGCTTGGGCCTGACCCCTAGTGATAGCATTGACGGACTGGGGCATTCTTTGTGAGTGAGGACCTCTTATCACCACAATGGGTCTTTCATCAGTCATAGGAGTTGAGTCCACATCATATCTAGAAGGATTTTTCCCTCTCACCATGTAGATGTTATCGTCAGCCACTTCAAGCATATTAATCACATTTTCAGCATTTGTGTATGTATAGTTGATAGCAGCCTTACCATGCTTGTTGTTAGAATTTTCCCCCTTTTCATATTTGGGCAAGGGTTCCTTAAAAGCCTTATGATCCACATTAGTGGTTAACCCATCAACTTGTAATCACCCACTTTCAATGAGGTCTTGGACAAGATGTTTAAGCCTAAAACAATTTTTGATATCATGTCCAATTCCATTGTGGAAGACACAACAAGCTTTCTCATCCCACCAATGAGGTTTAGGATCGGGTATGCGGTGCTTGGCAGGATCCTGAGGTTGCGCCAAATTGTGAGCAATTAGTGTTTTGAAAATGTCGGTATAGGAGTCCCCAAGTTTGGTGAATTGCCTCTTTTCCTTCTTGGGTTTCCCTTGATACTTGGATTTATTCTCTTGTTGTCCTGAGGACGCTTGCAGCTTCATGGCTTGTACCGCATTGGAGAGATTAAGAACTCCTTCATTCTTAGGTTGTGGTGAGTCAACAACTCCATCATTGACCACCTATTTATTCTTATTCCAATAGGAGTTCTTTTTGTCCTTATAACCATGATTGTTGTTGTTTTGGCCATTGTTGTTATTAGTTGATTTAGCCAAAATTCCTTATTCTTTTAGGACATCCTCTATGCGACATGCCACTTCTACCATGGTATCGAAAGAATTGAATGGTATCTTTCTTACCTCATATCTTAATTCTGGCACCAAGTTACTCACAATGATGTCTATTCTTTCCTCCTCAGGAATTGTCCTGGATATTTTGAGCACAAACGTCTCCATCTTTGTAGGAAAGTGACAAAAGATTCTCCTTGATTTTGTTTAAGCTTGCACAAATCAAGCATTGTGACCGACCTTGATAGATTATAAGCAAAATGCTGAACAAATCTTTGGATGAGTTCTTTAAATAAATTTACTGGAGGAGTAAGGTTGGTGAACCACTCCATGGCTTGGCCTTTGAGACTCCTCAGAAATAATCTCATCAAGTAGGAGTCTTCATGATGAAAAGAAAAGCTCATTATGTAGAACTGTCGGACATGGTCATGAGGGTCACCAACGCCATCATATTTGTCATAGGTTGGAAACTCAACTTTCTTAGGGAACTCAACCAACACCACACTCTTGTCAATCAGGTTGGGACATATGGAGTCCAAATTAAATGTGCTCTTAGGAGCCCTCATCCTTTCTATGTCCTTCTACATTTGCATGATCACCTCATTGGTTGAAGGATTATGTTTCTTAATCTTTTGGTGGACATCAAAATCATATGAAACTTTAGCACCTTTGTTGATAAGGCTTTCTAGGAACTAATCCTTGTTTTGTTCCACATATCGTTCCACATATGCTTGAAAGGATGGTTCTTGTTGCATAGTCATAAAATCCATATGATCAAATTTGGCATAACTTCCTCCATGTTGTGAGCCATGATGTGCTCGTTGGGAGGGTTGCTTTGAATGTCTATGAGGTGATCGTCTCCTATGATGATCATATCTTGAAACCCTTCTTCCTCTAGAACTTGGGGATCGTGAGGGTGTCCTTGATCTTCTTCTAGGACTTGGCGAAGGGGTAGATGGAGGTGAGTTGGTCCCACTATTGGTTCCCCTCCCATTAAATCAGCTTTGGAGTTGTTGTGCGTAGAGTCTATCTTCTTCTTCTTGGGTGACTCTTTTCTGTATATCCAACAACGCACGTTCCTCTTCTTCTAGTTGTCTGAATTTTTTCTTTTTAGCAGCCTGTTCATCTAAATAGGCTTGCTTCTCCCTCTCAATGCTTCTCAATCTTGTATTTGCATATCGAGAGGTGTCTTTAAGTGGGGAGGATGGTCTCGAATGCCTTATTGCATTGGTTGCATTTATGTGGTGATGACTAGATTCATTGTTCTGGTCTTTCTGTTGTGACCCTGAATCTGAGTGAGTTTGCTTATGATGTTTCTCGGCTCGTTGGTGAGCATCAAAATACCTCGCGTTGTTGGGAGGTGACCCAGGTGGACTAGCATGAGAAGAACCACCATACTCTCTTCTATGTCGTTGGAAGATATCCTCAAGAGTTTGATTCGTGGCTTCTCTTTGTTGTCGGGTGAAAGTGTAACTCATGTCCATACTTGATGAAAGTGGTACAAAAGAGGTGCTCACTTCACTAGGATTAGCTCCTGGATTAAAACAAACCTCAAATTCACTCTTAGGTGATTGATCAAAAAGGGGTCATTTTCCCTTATGATGTCGACGAGTCTTAACGGGTGGTAACTAGCTAAAGGCAACAGGGGGTCGCTTCCCTTGATTGACTTGGTACCTTGTCGTAACTGACATGAAAGAAAGATACTCTCAATAATAAGGTGACCTCTCAAAGTGTCAGCGGCAAACTAGGATAATCAAAGTCCTCTATTGTCCAAAGAGAAATAAGAAAATAGAAAAGGGGTTTTACCAACATTGTCAAAGAGGTGCTTCAAATCAAAGGGTGACTACCTTTGCACATTTGAACCAGGAGGTTGGACTAGGCCAAAATATGATTGAAATTGAGATTTAAATGAAAGCGATTTGGACAATAAGAGCACTAAAATTTTCCAAGAATGTAGCTAACAATCTTAGAGATGAACCTTGGCACCAAGAATGACCTTCTAATTTGACAATTATTCCAAAGTGATTTCGTAAATCAAATGATGCTATCCCAGAGGACTAAAACCAAAAATTTAGAATCAAGACAGGTCGCAAACGTCAGAACAAGAAGCCTACTCTAAGACCTAGCCTGATTAACAGCAATTGAAACTGACCAAATTGCAAGCACAACAGAAATTACCCAGGCGATATACTCTAGGTTACTAGGGTGATATACCTATAACTGCACGATACTTCACCTTATGCCAGGCGATATACCTTATAACAGTCGGGCGATATACTCCAGGTAGGTTGGGTGATAGTCCGTCAAGGGCAAACTATCATGCGATATTTCTCTTCAAAGCAGGCGATATTTTTAGCAAGCACGAAGTATCGCATGATATTTCACTTTACAAAGTACGATACTGTTGCAGAATTGTTCAACTCTTGACCAAAATTGTGTAAAATTTGTGTTTTTTGGGTTTGCTTGGTCAAAAATTTTAGTTTGAGGATTGATGTTTTTGATTTCAATCACAATATCAGTAGAATTTTGGCAGGTTTGCAAATAGTGAGGGATCAAACATGTCTCAAAAACTTGAAACAAGGGCAAAAGCAACCTTGCCAAGACAAACACTTGTGATATCAGAATTAAAAAAGCACCCTATGAATGCTACCGATTGTTTGTATGTAAGAACTTTTGCACTGGCATCACACAACCGAAGACAATTCAAGAAAATCTATCCTAAAAAGTCAAGGCTCAATGCTTACCAACTTAGCCCACAACTTGATGCCCCCTCGCCTCACACCAAGTGGTTACCCACAAGAGATGTTGGCTTTGTCGTGGAAGTGTCAAATGACACAACCAAAGGGACACATATGGTGAGTATCTTAAGGTGATCTGGGTAAACCACTTGGATCAATCCTTGCACTAAGAAGATAAGCAGCTAAACAAGGTGGCTTCTATCTAATGGTTCTTAATAAGGATTTCCGTTCACAACACCCCTCTTGCTCCTCATAAAGGACTAGGACCTTGCGGCCTCAAGAGTACCTTAAGCATTCTTGTTCAATGTTTTCCCCATGGTCGCAATCCCATGAGCTACTCACATCAAATGAAGATAAGTGTTATGTCTACCAAGGTTTTTGGTGTCCTTGATAGCCTTGAGATTATAGTGAGTTGGAATCACTTGCCACCAAAGAAAATGACGACAAGGTTGTCCCCACTTGAGTCGTTCCTCTTGATTGCTCAAGAGCAGGCCCGCTAAAGGATTCCTAAACTAAATAAAAATAGATAATTTATGAAGTTCAAAGTTTTTGGTTCACCTCAAGGGTGAAGAGCATACTCCCCTATCTCAAAAACTTCTCCCAAACACACCAAGCAAAGAGATTCAATTATTCCCTTGCTTCCAAAACCTTAAGATGGGTCAAGATTTTCTGATTCACCTAAAGGTGAAGAGCATACTTCTCCTACCACCTCAAAATCTCTTTCACAAGGTTTTAAAGATTCCTAATACAATTAGTGAGTGCCACACTTGAAAAGAAAGCAAATAAACAAGCAAGATTTTTTGTTTTGTTTTTATGCTTGGGCAGCCCTGCAAAAACTGTTAGTAGCCCTCTTTGACATGAATTTTTAGCAAATTTCAAGCAATGAGAGCACCTACAAACACAACTTGTTAGACCAACAAGGTTAGTAAAATCAAAATCCAAATGTAAATATGCAATAAACTGATAGATTCAAGCTAAAAGATGCAGGTTAGACCTATCTAAATACAGTAAAATAAACCAGCAAACTAAAATGATCAAATTCGGATGATAAAACTGGAAATGCGGGTCTCTGTCAGATCAGGCGATATACTTTAGACTTCACCAGTATCGCGCGACACAGTTTCCTATATTCAGGTGATATACCTCGGTCTAGGCGATACTCTGCACTATGGGCGGGTGATACTTCGCACGACGCCAGGTGATATACCTCAATACTGGAGGGCGATTCTTCTCTCACGTGAAGTGTCACACCGCTATATAAAGGTATATCCCGTGATATTCCTGAGAAGTATCGCACGATACTCTGAGATAGAAAACCAGAACTGCAAAATTTCTAAAAAATAATCCAAAAAATGATGAAAATGCAAATGAAACAAAGGACAAAGCCTATCTACTCTGCCCCACAGTGGGTGCCAAAAATGTACACACTAAAATGGTGCACTTCTATGAACCATTACATGCAAGTTTTCTCAAGAATGAAGCCTCACAAAGCAGCTCATAGCTCTCTATGCATGGATTTGCAAGGGACTATGATGTATTTGCTTTCAGCTAGAGCTACAAACTTGTGACCTTGCTAGTCAACCATACAATGAGAGATTCAAGTGAAGACAAGGGCAACAATGCTAATATCTCCAAGAATCAAATATGCAATGCAATGCAAATCTAAATGAGAATGCAATCTAAGCTATGAAAAGAAAGTACAATGCAACTAATCTATGAAAGGAAATAACAAGTGTTACAATGCCTCCTATTTAGACTATGTGAGTTAAATCTATTGCATAAAAGGAAACTAAGCTAATATGCCATGATCATGCAAACTAAGAAAAGGAAATATGCAACTAAATGATGTAATGAAATGAAGCAAGTCTTCAATATCTTCAAAAGCTCCAAATGCACCTAAAACCTGCAGCATAACATTAGCATAAAAAAATGGTATGCAAATGGAGGAGAGAGCTTTCCTTTTATAAGAAATGCAAAGAAATGGACCATTGAGATTAAGAGGCAAAAAGTCTTAATCAGCGGTGGAGGTTGAAAGAGGAGCAATCCATGTGCACAAGTATCCTCCAATAGGAAAATAGGAGTTGACTTTATGTCCATATGAGACAAAAAGTGCTTTTCTCCTTTTTATAAAATAAGAATAATGCTTTATTTGTGCAACTTAGGACAAGAGTAAAGGTGAGGCTTTTTATTTAATTAAAAGGAGAGGAAATATTCCTTTTGAATAAATAAAGACTTTAGGATAAATGGTTAGCCCATAGGATAAAATCCAATATATGATCGAAATTAAGATTTGATCAAGAAATTGATAATGTTGAAAATATTGATTATTGATAAAAAATGATTCAGGATTGATAAATCAAATAAATGGGGCCCAAAGTCTAGCCGACCATTTTAGGGTGCATACACAGAGGACTAAGCTTCATTATGGAGATAGTCCTGAAAATCTACATCAGTTATCATTTAATCAATGGGTATTGGGGCAATCTAACCCTGACTCCTAAAGATTGAGCCTCGTTTTGGGGACAGTCTTATCTAAAAGTGGTAATCTGACCGATGTCTTCACAATCTAACTTAGGCTTCGAAGAATCAGGCTTCGTTCTGGAGATGGTTCTGCAACTCGATCTGATCAGTGTCTTGGTGATCTAACCTCAACTTTCGAGGGTTAAGATTCATTCTAGAGATAATCCTGAAAACCTCATTAATTGTATCATCAGACTATTCTTTGAATCAACGCACTGCTTGCACATCAATTCAAAGAGGGGCAAAATATAATACCCAAAATTGGCATCTTGGGATCATAACCAATTTTGGTGCATTTAGTCTTATTTCTTCAAATTTCAACATCATCAAAGTCCTATTGTACTAGGAAATTATGTCTCCTAATTGACTTTACTCGACCTAGTGTCAAATGCAGAAAACCTCAAATTTGCATTAATCACATGTTATATTTAATTCCTAATTATCAACATTTATTATCTAAATAAACCCTATGATCAATTAATTTAATTATAAAGTGCTAGTGCTTTAATTAAATTAATTCCCCCCCTTTTAGCTAATACACATCAAAAGGAATTAATTAATATTTAGTTTTTTAAATGAAATATCCTCATTTGAATTTAATTATTCAAGTAATTGGAAAAGACACCCATGTGGCCATATTTCATTTATTTAATTAAATAATCTCTCCAAATTGTTTCACCTCCCACCAAGGAGACAAAAGTCAACCGTTTCTTTGCAAGAAACTCTTCAATCTCCACTCGGACTCTTCTCTATATTAGAACCCTCTCATTCCTCATTTGAGGAGGCAATTTTTGAGCATCGAAATTCTATCAAATTATTGTCTCACTCTTACATTTTAAGCTATTTCTATATTGCATATTAGAATAATTTCTTTTCTTTATATAATGATGCATTCTTATGTTTAATTTAGTTTTCTTACCATGTTTTTAGACTAATGCTCATCTTATTACAAGTTTCTTAGATTAATATTGCATTATCATTCTAGTTTTCTTTTAATTACAATCATTTTCTAGCATTAAAATCCTCTGTTTTAGAGCTTGGTCTATGGTTGTTGCACTCTCAATTCTGAGAGTTACTCAAAACTCCACCTAAATAGGAGGCAATGGGTCGATTCATAAGGGCGTGCGAAATGATTAATTCATATTCATTTTCGGATGTGGCTAATGAGTAAAGACTATGTTGAAGTCTATGGCTGAATAAGAGGTCTACATTCAGTTATAAACACTATGTACCAAATATTTTGATATATATGTGATGCAGCTTATGTTTTTCATATTTATGTCTACTTGTGATGTATCTATGATTTATTTTACATAAATATTAAAGTGGTAAACATGTGAGAATAAATGAACATCAATATATTCTAACATAATATTGATGAAAATAAAATGTGCAAGTATCTTCTAGGTAATGTCTAAATGATTAACATATTACACATAATATTCAATACCAAAATGTATAAATTATTGTCTAGACTGAAGCAAGAATACATAATGCTCTAAAATATAAAGAAAATACAAGCACACACAAGGATGAATAGCATAGAGAAAGAGATAAGGAAATAAAAATAAACTCAAGCATAGTAACAATGAAAATGCATCATTTATAGGATCCTTGAGGAGTATACCATCCATATTAGTTAATTTATATGTGCCCAAACCAAAAACATTTTTGACGATATAGGGAGAAAGTCAATTAGGACTAAACTTTCCTTTTTCACTAGGTAGAGCATTAATGTCATGCTGATTCTCATAAGGAACTATGTCTCCAACAAAAAAGGAATGTTCAATCACTTTATTGTTGTATTGTTTCTGAATAGATTTATGATAAGCTTTGATATGTTCAAGGGAATTAATGTGTTTTTCATCTAAGATTTCAAGTTGTTGTAAATGTTGTTCTCTAAAAGTTTCATTGTTAATTATATCTTAAATGAAATTCTTACTGAAGTAATCTCTAACTCTAAAAGCATAACAGTGTCAACACCATAAACCAAATTATAGGGAGATGTTTTGGTTGTGGTGCAAACACTTGTTCGATAAGCCCATAACACATAGGTTAACTATGCATGCCAATCCTTGGCATATTTATTAAAAATATTCCTAAGGATTTATTCAATAACCTTGTTAGATTCTTCAAGTTGACCATTAGATTGAGGATAATAAGGAGTAGAAAAATACTGCTTAATATGGTATTTTTCCAAAAACTTAGTTACTTCCTTATTTTTAAAAGGATTACCATTGTCAAAAACTATCATGGAAGGAATGCCAAATGATAAATTATGTTTTCAAGAATAAATTTACAAATGACTTATGTCCTTGAGAAGGAGGTGATATTTTTCCAATAAGATCCAAACCCCACATGCTAAATGGACATGAAGCTACCTAAGAGAGGAGTTCATGTGTAGGAGCATGGATAAGCCTATTATGATGTTGGCATTGAGGACATTTCTTGAAAAAGGAAAAGGAATCTTGTTCCATAGTTTTCCAATAATATCTCATATGAAGAAGCTTGTTGACTAAAGACTTTCCACTAAAATTCCCACCATAAGCTCCAAAATGAGTTTCTAGTAAAGCAATAGGGATCTCAATTTCATTTAGGCATCTAAGTAAAAGACCATCATAGGAGTTCCTATAGAGGATGTCAGCAAGAATGATGTGTCTTGTAGATAGCTTCTAAATATGAGCTCTAGTATTCCTTGTTGTAGATTTAGGAAAATTATCATCTCTTAAGTAATGAAAGATATGTGAGTACCACTCATCTGAATTTAGAATAAAATAACAACAGTCAAGAATATTATTTTCAGAAATTACAGGAGTGACCATAATATGTATGGTGAATAGATAACTTTCCTCATTGTCCTCTAAAGAAATAAGAGATATTGCACTAGCCATAACATCTACATGTTGATTATATTTTCAAGGTAACAATGAAATAGAATGAGAAGTAAACTTATCAAGCAAATTTAAGGTCAAATCACTATATTGAGCCAACTTATCATTCTTAGTTTGATAGGTTCCATTCATCTATTGCACAATTAATTGTGAATCACCAAAGATGTTGATGTTTTTAATCTTAAAGGATAAATTCACTTTTAATCCAACAATAAGGGTTTCATATTTTGTATTTTTATCAGTACAAGAGAAGTTAAGATGATAAGATAAAGGAATAAGTTTCTTAGAGGGAGAGACAAGAATAACACCAACACCAAAGCCAATTTTATATCAAGACCTATCAAACTAAAATTCCCAAGTGTCATCGGTGTCAACTGGTAACAAAAATTCATCAAGAAAAGATATAGGATTAGAGATTGAAGTAGAGGAAGGAGCTTCAGTGAGGTGATCTGTCAAAGATTTCCCATTAATTTATTTTTGAGAGACAAACTTTAAATTAAAATCACTTAAAAGAAGAACCCATTTAGCTAAATATCCTAACAAATCAGTTTAGAGAAGAGATGCTTGAAATGATCAAATATAACAATAACATTGATTTCAGCATTGAGGAGATAATGTCAGAGCTTTTGACAAGAAAAAACTAAAGAAAGACAATAATTTTTTATCCTAGTCTACATCATCTCATAGTCCACCAATGTTCTACTAGTGTACTAATACATTGGTTTCTCTTTTCCATGCTTATCATGTTGAGCTAAAAGATCAATTGAGGCATTTGAAGAGGCTGAAGTATACAACAAGAATGGTTTATCAAGTTGAGAAGGTTGTAAGATAAGAGGATTAGAAATATATTGTTTGAATTTTTCAAATGATTATTTACAATCTCTATTCCAAGAGAAAGTAGTATCTTTCTTTAGAAATGAAGTAAAATTAATTGTACGATCCTCTTGGTTAGAAACAAACCTACGAATAGCTTATATTTTTCCTTGTAAACTATCAAGTTGAGAAATATTTCCTATAGATGTCTCTAATAGGGCTTTCAATGGTTGTTGTTATGTTCTTGTTTAGAGCATTATTGGTGCAGTCCTGAGGGCTATTAATGGCCCTATCTCTTAGAATATTGTTGGCCCTATCTCTGGTTCCTCTATAGATGATGTGGGTTCCTCCCTTGGCTACTATGAACCCTTCTCTTGATGGGGTCACTAGGATGGTTAGTGATTCTAGTTCTGCACCTGTTGTGTCTCAAATTTGGTTGCCTCTGATAGGGCTCTAGTTGTCTATCATTTTTTACCCACTGAGGGCATTGTTGGTGTTTTCATCTCTCAAGTTTTTGTTGGCCATATTGTTGGCACTTGTACAGTTGTTGTTGGTTGAGTTCTAGCACTAGATTCTTTGGATTGGTAGGATGTTGTTGCTAAGGTGGAAGAGGGTTGGGTTACAGTAAAAGGTAATAAATCCAAGACTTCTTTGTCCTCTTTTGAGATGACCCTTTTCTCCAAAAAGAAGAGGTTGAAAGGAAACACTTAATTGTCTTTTGGTTGTTGGTGTTTGGGTTTGAGTTCTCTCTGGTTCTTTCTTTTCTTTTTGGTTGCATGTTGGTTTTTGTGTGTTGTTGTGTTCTCAAGTTGAGGGAGCTTATCATGTTGAGCTAAAAGATCAATTGAGGCATTTGAAGAGGCTGAAGTATACAACAAGAATGGTTTATCAAGTTGAGAAGGTTGTAAGATAAGAGGATTAGAAAGATATTGTTTGAATTTTTCAAATGATTATTTACAATCTCTATTCCAAGAGAAAGTAGTATCTTTCTTTAGAAATGAAGTAAAATTAATTGTACGATCCTCTTGGTTAGAAACAAACCTACGAATAGCTTATATTTTTCCTTGTAAACTATCAAGTTGAGAAATATTTCCTATAGATGTCTCTAATAGGGCTTTCAATGGTTGTTGTTATGTTCTTGTTTAGAGCATTATTGGTGCAGTCCTGAGGGTTGTTAATGGCCCTATCTCTTAGAATATTGTTGGCCCTATCTCTGGTTCCTCTATAGATGATGTGGGTTCCTCCCTTGGCTACTATGAACCCTTCTCTTGATGGGGTCACTAGGATGGTTAGTGATTCTAGTTCTGCACCTGTTGTGTCTCAAATTTGGTTGCCTCTGATAGGGCTCTAGTTGTCTATCATTTTTTACTTGCTGAGGGCATTGTTGGTGTTTTCGTCTCTCAATTTGTTGTTGGCCATATTGTTGGCACTTGTACGGTTGTTGTTGGTTGGGTTCTAGCACTAGATTCTTTGGATTGGTAGGATGTTGTTGCTAAGGTGGAAGAGGGTTGGGTTACAGTAAAAGGAAATAAATCCAAGACTTCTTTGTCCTCTTTTGAGATGACCCTTTTCTCCAAAAAGAGGAGGTTAAAAGGAAACACTTAATTGTCTTTTGGTTGTTGGTGTTTGGGTTGGAGTTCTCTCTGGTTCTTTCTTTTCTTTTTGGTTGCATGTTGGTTTTTGTGTGCAGTTGTGTTCTCAAGTTGAGGGAGTCTATTGGTAAAACCCTCATTTTGGTCTTGATCCATTTCTTTTCATGGGCTTTATTAGAATAACTTTTGTGATCTTTTTGTAAAGGGTTTCAAGTCCCTTCAAAACTGGTTTTTTTGTGAAATCAAAAACATTGTATCACGTGTCATTAATTTGTAATATAAATTTATTTTTAATACATTGAAAGCATATTGCTCATGAATAGAAATATATTATATTATATAAAAGTTTATTGGTATTTCTTGCAATGGTTTATAATTAGCATATTTTTATCATAAAATGATTTATGATATTTAAGTTGGCATTGTTTAATTTCCTTAATAAATGAAGGAAGTAATTTATTCAATCCCACCTGTTGAGGCTTTGTGTGAAGATTAGCAATTAGATAACCATTATGAATGGCATTATCTTATATTTCATACAAGTTCTTCTAAACATGTCCCTAAGGGAATCTCCAACAACACATACTTCCCTTTTGATGGTCTAGAGTTCCCTAAAGTGTATTATAGACTCTTTCCTCTTAAAGTTCATATAAAAAGTGAGAATAACTAGTTATTTTACGGGATTTAAAAATTAAAGAATAAACATTATCTAATCTAGATTTAGCATCTCAAATAAAGATCTTGATTTTATGATTACACATAATTAAATCTAAAAAAATAAGGCAATCGGGAAAGAGACTACATTGTTAAGTTAATTTACATATAAACCAAGTCATATTATCTTATAGAAGTCCATACCAAAGCACCTAGGTGTTATATATCCAATGAAAGAATAAAAAGTTAAATTGGTTTTTGAAAAAATAGAGTTTTTTAAGAGGGTAAAAATATATATAGCACTCCAAAATGTGAAATTTAACTATTACATAGGTTACATTTTGGTATTTTTCATGTACCGTCTAGTGCCACATGGTCTATTCTATAAATTCCATCTTCTTCAAAATATGAAGCAATATCAACTTGGAAATATGAGCTTTCTAAGAGTGTTAAGGTTACTAGAATCACCAAATTTGAAAAGAGCTCACACCATGAAGTGGAAAACTTGGATAATTGGAATTTATCTTAGATTTTGTAGTATGCAAGAGCTTGAAAAAACTGCCAAAGGAAATAGGAAAACTCAAGAGATTTAGAAAGTTTGATATGACATATTTTATTTTTGTTTGATCAAGTTACCAATAATTGTTTGTGAGCTAAGTTCCCAATCTTCTTATTATGATGAAATAATTGGGAGGTAGTAGTTGTAGGTCAAGAACAATTCTATTTCAAAGCTCAAAGTTAAAATACATGTAAGTATACTTCAATTTGGATTGGCTTAGAGGGGGTAGCTATAAATTTTGGCAACACTTTATAGGGTTCAAGGGAAACACTTCCAACAGGTTTTTAAAAAAATTGTCATGTAAAATAAAATATTATTATCTAAAATTGATTAAGAGAGGGAGATATATAGGGAGAGGTGGAGAGAAATAGATACAAAGATCTAGAAAAAATGGGAGAGCATGAGATAGAGGTTGTGTTATAATAATAGTTAAGTATTATTTTTTTATGATAAGCATGATAACAACATTTGTAATGCGCTTACATTATTGTTTGGTAGTGACTAAACCGAAGCTCGGTCACAACCAAGACATAACATGAACATATTATAACATTATTTTCTTATTCCATATTTTTGTACATGCACCAATGTCTCCAGCCAAATTGTTATTGCTATTTCTATTGCTATTGTAAGCCTATACAATTTACTAAATTACCTATCTACATGAAGGCAACTGAATCAATGATTTGTTGATAATAAAATAAAGAAATATGCAAAAGCTGCAAATTGCCTTAAGAAAAGAGAGGAAAGGAATTCATTATATAGAAAAGAAAAAGGGAGGTGACATTATGGGATTCAATCATATCCACCAGCAATACAACTATAATCATAAAGAGCTTCAACTATCAACTATAAACATAAATACATACAACCATATATTGAATATGGGATTGCAAAGTCAAGAAAAACTACAAGTAGTCTAGAAAGGAGGTTTCCCCAAAGTCAAACAAGGTTACCAATGGAAATTAGTGTTTTCATTCTCCCCCATAATGACCATTGGAAAGAACATGAAGTAAATATATGAGCTTATGGAACCTTTCACGATAAAGAGCCTTTGTGAAGATATCTACAATCTGATCTTTTGTACTCTAGTACACAATTTCAATCAATCCTTGTTGAACCAATTCCCTAATATAGTGATGGTGTATCTCGATGTGTTTGGTTCTACTATGAAACACTAGATTATTTTTCATTTTTATAGCACTCTTGTTGTCACAAAATAACAAGGTAGGTTCTTTCTGAATTTGGTGTAAGTCTTCTAGTAGTCTTCTCAACCATACAGTTTGACAAGTTGTTGATGCTGCAACTTTGTATTCTGCCTCTATTGTAGAAAGTGATATTGTATGTTGTTTCTTAGACTTCCAAGAGAATATTGCATGGAACCAAGGCTAAAAGTGTAACCAAAAGTAAAATTCCTATCATCTACAGAACCTACCCAATCTGAATCTATATAGCCAACTAATCTACTATCCTCTGAATGTTGAAATTTGAGACCATAGCTCAATGGTCCTTTAACATATCTGAGAATCCTTTTAGTTGCATTCCAATGTGTTTCCTAAGGCTCTGACATGAACCTAGAGACCAAACTCACTACAAATGTGATATCTAGACAAGTAGAAGTTAAGTAGATCAAGCTTCCAATCAACTATCTACATAGAGTGGAATTCAATGGATTTGACACATCTAAAGTAGACTATTTAAGTTCAACTTCAATGGGTGTTACAACTAGTTTGCAAATCTGCATCTAAGATTTTTGTAGGATATCTTAAGCATATTTTTTTTGAGACATAAATATTTCATGTTTATTTTTCCATACTTCTATACCAAGAAATTAGTGCATTTATCCCAAATTTGTCATCTGAAACTCAATAATTGTGGTTGCTCTAAACTCTACAAATAAAGATGGATTATTCTATGTGTAGATAAGATCATCAACATAGAGAACTAAGATAAAGATATCCTTAGTTGAGCTTCTAATATAGAGATTTGGATCTGATTGATTTCATGAAAAACCTTTCTTCTATAGGTATGAGTTTATTCTAGAATACCATGCTCTTGGTGCTTGTTTGAGACCATACAAGGCCTTCTTTAATTTGCAAACATAATGTTCTTTAGAATGCATTTCAAAACATTTAGGTTATGAAACATACACGTCCTCATCAATATATCCAGTCAAAAAAGCACTCTTCACATCCATTTGATAAACTATCCAACTTTGTTGAGCTGCCACTATCAAAACCAATTTGATAGTATCCATTTGTGCTACATGTGCAAATGTCTTTGTATAATCAATACCTTCATGTTGAGTGTACCCTTTGGCTACCAATCTAGCCTTATTCTTATCAATGCTTTGATCAAATTTATACTTTGTTTTGTACACCTATCTTGTACCAATAACTTCCTTACTAGGAGGTAATTGAACCAAGTCCCATACATTATTCCTTTCAATTGTGTCTATTTCATTGTGCATTGCTTCAATCCACTCTTCTTTTTCTTGAGCTTGTTCAAATGTTTGTGGCTCATTATTTTCCATGATTTGAGTCATCAATGCAAAATTCACTTTTGCTTGTGACCTTGTTATCATTTTTTCAAAATTTTAATCCAACATAAGACTTGATGGATGATTCTTTTCTATCCTTCTTTGATATTTTTGATATTTTCTTTCTCATGTGCTAGATGATTCAGGTACATCTTCTTCCGCTTCTTCAATCTCATTCATTACTATCTCTTTTCCTTTTGTTTCATTTTCTTTGATATATTATGCCAATTCATTGAATACCACATCTCTTCTTATCAAAAAGAAAATTCCTATTGGATCATACAACTTGTATGCTTTATTTTTGTTTCCATAACCAATAAAAATTCATTTAAGGTCTTTATCATCTAACTTAGACCTTTTTTATTTTGACATGTGTTCATAAGTAACACACCCAAATACTCTGAAGTGATCAACACTCAGCTTTACCCTATACCATGCTTGTTAAGGAGTCATTCGTTTCACTTCTTTTGTAAGACTTCTATTTAGAAGATACACTATTGTGTATACTACTTCTGCCCAGAAAGTTTTATCCAAATTTTTCTCTTTCAACATACTTCTTTCCATTTTAACAATTGTCCTATTCTTCCTTTCAGGAACTCTATTTTTCTATGGAGTGTAGGAAGTAGTGAACTCTCTCTTGATTCCATGATTTTTACAAAAATCAATAAATTGATTTGACTTGCACTCACCTCCATTGTTTGACCTTATCACTTTGATATACTTACCACTTTATTTTTCAACCAACCTCTTGAACTTTACAAATTTTTCAAATACTTTTGATTTTGTAACTAAACAATACACCCAAGTTTTTCTTGAGTAATCATCAATGAAAGTTATAAAATACTTGAATTTGTAACTTAGAGATGATGTTTCCATGGGACCACACAAAATAGTATGAATTATCTTAAGATGTTATTTAGCTCTACTAGATTTTTCAATAGGAAATTGTATCCTAAGTTGCTTTCCAACAATATTTTTTTCACAAATCTCTTTAGTATCTTCAATAAAGGGTAGACCTTCAACCATTTTTAATCTTTTGAGTAAAATCACCTCATTAAAACTAGGGTGATGATATCTTTTATGCCAAATTTTAATTTCACTCATTTCACTAGACCTTAGTGTGTGGTTCCCATGAGTAAAATGAAGAGGAAACATCTTGTCCCCTGTCATTTGTGCTCTTGCAACAATTGCATTCCTTTTTAATTTATCTCTTATTATGAACTCATTCTTATCAAAAGTCACTTGATAATCTTTCTCTAACATTTTTCCAACAGACAATAAATTATTTTTGAGTGGTGGAACTAATAAGGTTTCATTAATATGTTTCACTTCACCATATTTTGTTGTAACTACAATGGCACCCTTACATTTGCTTCCATGAGAATTATTATCTCCTAGTACTACATTAATTTGATGCTTTTGATCCAAGTTGACAAATAGATGCTCATTAGGTTTCAAATGTAAAGAACATTCAGAGTCTATATACCACACGTTATTTTCACTTAAACTTGTATTGAGGCAAGAAATAAACAAATTTTGTTTATCTTCAACAATGATATGAGCACTTCTCTTTTCTATTTCACATTGTTTACTCCAACATTTGCAATGAAAGCATTGGACATTCTTTTTACTATTATCTCCCCCATTATTTCTACCTCTTCCTCTTCCAACTCCTCTAAAGTTGCTACTTCTTCCTCTGGAATAATTTCCTCTTCCTCTAGAATTGCTAGATTCACCTTTGTATTTATTATTATTGTTACCATCACTTTTATTATGACTCTTGAAGAATGTGTTTCTTTTTTCTCTTATATTTTCTTTAGAGGAAAATGCTTTCTCTAATCTTTATTCATTACTTTTCATTTTTTCTTTAGCTGTTAACAAAATTCCACTTAATTCATCAATTTTAATGCTTAAGAGATCCTTAGATATCTCAATTGTAGAGACCACACCTTCAAATGTTAGAATCAAGCTTCTCAAAATCTTTTCAATGACATGTTTTTCATCTACATCTTCCCCTAATACTTTCATCTGACTCACTAGACCTACCTTTGTCAAAAATTTATTGACAAATTCACTAGTTGTCATTTTTACATTTTCAAAGTTTTTCTTCTCATTGTTTGCAATTTAGTAGTTTGTGCACCTTGATATGCATTACTTAATATTTTCCATGCTTTCTTAGAATCAAGAGCACCACTTATCCTGGGGAAAATAGCTTGAGTAATTACACCCTAAATCAAGAATAAAGCTTTGTTATCTTTCTGTATATTTTCTTTGTATTCCCATTTTTGTTGGACAGTTAATGCATTCACATCTGCTATCTCAATATAGTCATTTTGAACAATTTCCCACAAATCCTTAGATTTAAGTAGAGCTTGCATTCTAGTACACCAATATGTAAAATTATCTCCTTCAAAGACGAGAATCAACACATTAGACATTATATTGCCTGTCATATTTTTCATTAAAATATGTACAATGACTCAAATGCTCAACATAGAATTCAAGAGAGATCTTTGCAAATGAATACTCTCCTTGTCCCTTCAATTGGGACCCACACACAAAAAAACCTTTTTTTATTATTTTTCTTTGAAAAAAAGTGGTGGTTACAACCCATAATGCACTTAATTACAAAATATTGATTTGTCACTTTACAACAAATTCACTTTCAAAATAATTATCACTTACAAAATTAGTTATCACTTTTTTAGTTTTTGAAAGCTTTATTCTTTAAAAAAATAAGACTTTCCCTTTCAAAAGTAATAATTGATTTTTGTTTCTTCTCTATTGAGATAAAAAATTTCACTCATGCACTATCAGATAAAAACTTTCACTCACACCCTCTTTCGTAGAAAATAAAAGATTTTTTAATAAAATAAAAAATTGATTTCACATTTCCTTCTGCACCCGGCTGATTGCTTCCTTTGACCAAAAATTAACACCAAAATTCTGCACACTACTGGCTTTTTCTTTTCAACTATAAATATAAAAAATTACATATAGCAATAACCATACAGTAGCAACAAAAAAACAACATACAACAACAATAGGAATGGCTAGCTAGGATCTCTTCTGGATCTCACAACTTTCACTTTAGGATCTCTTTTGAAATCTTTAGCTTGCTCTTTGATCTCTTACAAATCACCTGCAATGAAACACATATTTCTCAAACTGGCTCTAATACCAAAAGAAGGCAACTGAGTCAATGATCAACTGATCATAAAATAAAGAAATGTGCACAAGCCCCAAATTGCCTTAAGAAAAGAGAGGCAAGGCATCCATTGTATATAGAAAACCCAAAAGGAGGTGACATTATGGGATTCAACCATATTCACCAACAATACAACTACAATCATAAAAAGCTTCTTCTATCAACTATAAACATAAATACATACAACCATATATTGAATATGGGATTGCAAAGTCAAGAAAGACTGCAAGTAGTCTAGAAAGGAGGCTGCCCCAAAGTCAAACAAGGTTGCCAATGGGAATAAGTGTTGTCAATCTAGTATTGGATAGATGTTTAGTTTGAAACTACTATAATTTACAAATCATCCCATATGGAAAAGTGAGATTAATGGATAGAAGATCCTAGATTTACTATTTATTCATTTTACTTGTATTATATACATGATGGCTTGAGTTGGATGTTATTAATTCCTAAGTATTTAGTCAAGAATATACAAAATTAAATGAAGTATAAAAAAATTTCATTATTGTGTATAAGTATTAAGAAATTTATTAATTTTATGTTTGTCTCATTTAGATAGATTCCTATTCTATAAAGGCAAAAAGGTAGATTTGATTTAAGAGGAAAAGAAGAAAGGAAAGCTTTTGAAATTTTGTGTACAACTTTCAAAGTTGTTAGATTACTCAACGAACTTAATCTTTAGTTCTTAATTAGAGTAAGGTATTGTAAGAGGTGTATAGTGACAAACAGTTGGGATTGTGTTAAACAATGGCTACCACTAATCTATGTGACATAATCTATTATTTTATCTGTGTAATTATCTCATTAAGATATATAGGAATATCCTCCTTTGTCCTATATAGCCAAAACTGTAGATGAGTGGCCCACTCATGTTATTCTATTCATAATTTCTTCCAACTACATCATTAATCAAGCCTTGTTATTATTAAATAACATCAATTGTTGGATTTAGGTCTAAAGATTGACTTTTAGGGTTGAATGTTAAATTCGGATCACCAACATCACCATTATGAGTCAAGTGGGGTTTTCTACTTAAGAGAGGAATTCATTTGACCCATCTTTATGGGATAGCCTTACCAATTAGATGTCCAAAGCAATTAGTATCCACCATATAAGGTGATGTTGAAATATAGGTCATCCTTTACAAATAAAGTTGACAAAACTAAATTGTTGATATAAGATGCTATTGAAAATGAGGCGACTAAAGGTTATAGTAACTAATGCCTTAATTTATTGGATGAATTTGGGTCCAATGTAGACCTTACTAAGAATGATGAAAACCAAGGGTCATCTAGTTTTATCATAATCTTTCTCAAAGTCTATTTTGGCAAAGACTACTTGTTAATTGAATTTCCTAACCCTTCCATAATTTCCAATACAATAATATTTTCTCACTTGCAAATTTTATTTTTCTGAACCATGTTTCCTCCATATGAATAACCAATAGAAGAATATGTCTATCACCAAGCACAGAGACCACATAGAAAAATTTCAAGAGTGATTATTCTTTGTTTGAAAATTAAAGCTTAAACCTATCAACTTTGGTATTTAATTCAATATTATACTATTCATAATAAACCCTAGATATTCTAAATCAGAAGCTTCACTATAGACCTTTTGTGATTCATGGACAAAATCATTTATTATAATTTTGTTGAACTCATTGGAAAAGCTATTGAAACCATGTGCCTTTTATTTTACTATGTTAACTATCATAATAATGGAGATCCTCTTCTTGGTAAGGAGTTTGTCATAAGGTACTAACTAAATGGAAGACAAATAGTAAGGGATTTTGCATCTGATCATTGTCTAAAATCTACTTAAGGTTTCTATTAATCATGTTCTCAACAGTAAGCTGACATGCTTGCACTTAACAGGGGAAGTACAGAAATTCCATTTGGAAATGGAAATGCTGCAGAGCTTTACTTTTCCCAGCGTGATGGAATGCGAGATTTAGCTTTGTATTTGGGAGTTGCTCAGAAATAGAGCGTTTCATACTCAATTTCTCTCCATTCTCACCGGTAAGTTATTCAAAAACTCTTCCACATCCGTTTTGGTCCAGAAAAACATTACTTTGTTTTCATGTTCATTGTTGATCTCCAATTATAGGGAAAAAAACAATTGAATTTCAAAAATGATTTTCAGAATTACATCACTTTTCTAGGTCACTTGGCTGCATGTGCGTGTATTTCACATACATAACTAGTAGTCATTATTAGTGCACAAATTTCTAATTAGATTTGCTTTGTATATAATACATGCAGGCCCTATGGAGGAAAATGACTGGTATGATATGAACTTCCCTGAAACAGAGACTCTGTTGTTGCTCTTTGATTCGACAGAATACTTTCTCCCCCCATTTCTGAAATCCATGAAGAATTTGAAGTTTCTGATGATATCCAATCGCGGTACGGACAAGGCAACAGTGAAAGGTCTAGATGTGTTATCTTCACTCACTCAACTCAAGAGTGTCCGCTTGGTGGAAAACAGAGCATTCAAGCACTGCAGAATATAGAGAAGCTATCTTTGAGCTTATGTGAAGGATTTGAAAATATACCCACATTCACCAAGCTGCTAGATTTTAACCTCGATCACACCAATGATTTGGAGGAATTACTTCCTGGTATCTGCAATATACCCTCCACTCTGTCATGCTCTAAGAATGTTAAGGTTGGAGGAATTACTTCCTGGTATCTGCAATATACAACTCCAGAAATTGAAGGAGCTTGATATGAGAGAGTGTTCCCGCCTGACAACGTTACCTTCAACTGTTTGTGAACTGAGTTCTCTGAAGATCGTTACCTGTGATGAGACGATTGGGAAGCAGTGGTTGCAGGTTAAGAACACTTCTATTCCTGAGCTTAGAATTCAAATTGTGGAAGAACAGTTTAGCCTGGATTGGCTTGACGATTGACTTTTATCTTTCATCTTGAAGAATAAGATCTAAGGATCTTGACATCCTTTATAAATGTTTTTCATTAGTTTCATGTTCATTGGCACAAATCAATATAATGCCCTCTAGATTTTCAGCCTAAGATTATGATCAATTTTAATGGCAGATTAGTGCAGTAAAACAGTTTTTTACAAGATTGTAAATACATAACAAACGGACTGTTGTAAATACATAATAAATTAATCAAACCTCTCATAAGTTTACAATTTTCAGAAGTGTGTTCTATGTACAAATTACACAAAATATATAATAAGAAAATACTTTCTTAAATGTGTCATACTGAAATATTTGTTAAGAGTAATAAATAATTGAATCATGTGCTCTGAGGAGTTATGTTAGCTGGCTGTCAAATAGTTCAAATTAAGTGTTAAATTATATTAAAGTTTGTAGGAAGTCTTTTAGGTTGAGATTATCACCAGGTCCCTACTAAGCAAGAGTGTTGTAGCACAAACAAATATGTTACAAACACCTAGGTGTTACTCAGTCAATTTAAGAGTAAAAATTTAAATAGGTATTAGAAAAGATAAAATTTATTAAAAAGGTAAAGACTCTAAAATTGATAGAGAATTAAAATATTGAATTTCATTTTTCTAAATTCTTTATATTTCCTTGTCTTATGGATAGATATTCATTAAGAAGTATAAAATCAATTAGATAAGATTCAATATCTATAAGAGAAGGTAATCAAAGGAATCAATTAATTGAGTTTTCAATTAATAAATATTTAATATAAAAAAATAAAAGATAAAAATTGAGAGTTTTAAGTTAGAAAATGTTCAACATTATGGTCTAAAAATTCAAATAAGTCTTTGCAAATAAGATAGAAGCCCTAAGTAAACATGGAAAAATTGTGATTGAGTTCCTCATCAAGACAAGAATTAGAATGAAAAAAAAATGTATAACATAATGTTAGGATTAGGTAATACTGAGAGGGGGGTGAATCACTATTACAAAACTTTGATCTTTTCAACTTTAAACAATTATAAACAATCCAAAGTAATGGAGAAATGAAAATAACATATAAGCATAACACATTACTAATTACACCATGATTTTTTCTCGAGGAAACCCTAGCCAAAGGGAAAACCCCAATGGGGATGGTACCCACAAATATGCACTAAAATATAATATCCCTATTAGGAGATCTAGCTCTGTGAGGAGTTGATTGTTACATAGTACATTTCCATGCTAGAGGAATACAAAACCCTGTTAGGGGTATACAAAACACCTAGTTGAAGGTGGTGAGCACACTGCTCTTACAATCAATATTTGTCTCAAAAGAGTTCTCAAAAGGGAACAATACAAGCACTTATTTTGCTTAGATAGTTCCAGTTATAGCTCGGGCTCTTACTAATCTCACATCTGATCTCTTCTCTTATATTTGCAAACTTACTCCATCATCATAATCATGACCATACCTCGCTTTCACAAAAGCAATATGTACTTATACAAAATCAGTCTTCCAATCGGCTTCACAATTACCATACAAAACATAATAATAACTCATGCAAATGATATTTATAGAGTTGGCGCTCTTACATTACCAAAGAGTTGGCAATATAATTTATTCACTTGTCTTAGCACATTATCATATCCACTATGCTTTCCTTAATCTTCGCAAGTGTTCATATACCCTGTTACATTGTTTTACTATCTTTGCATACCTTCCAAACACTATATCTCACAAATCTGATAACCAAAACTCGTGCGCTTTTAACTAAAGCATGTATACATCCCAAAATACCTCCAGTTAACTTGGCAAGCCATAATACCTCATATATCTTCATCGTTGACCAAAACTGTGGCAGTGTACCCTGTTATCCTGATTCTGGATTTAGTCATTTTCATGATTGCGACTCCAGTGGCAATCTTCTTATCATGCGATCACTCCAAATATAAGTGTTGCCATAAATGAAAACCCTCAAGTGATTTCAAGTGCTCCAAAATATCACGTGCCAAAAATCTCTCCCTTTGGCATTGATGGCAACACTTAGAAAAATGACTAAGTGTCACAATGCAACTCCCTTATTTTCTTTTTCTCTTTTCTCTTTTTTCTTTTATTTTCTTCTCTACATATAACTCTACATATTTCTTTCTCTTCCTCATTTTTCCTTTTTCTTCCTCTCCCTTTGACATCAATGACAAAGATATATACAAAATTGTAAAACTTAAGCACAAATGATTCAGTGCTTACTCAGCACATTTAAGACATCTTGGAAAGAGTTTTCCAAGGTCTTAACTTCTTCAATCCATGAACAACAGTTCACTAACATGGATTAATCCATTAAGTGCATATGACATTGTCTATGCTTCTTTAAGCTCAAAAAGAGTAGGTACATATATTGAGCCTTCAACTTTTATCTTCTCTGAGAGATGAGTCTCCAATATTGTGAGCTTAGGAGTCAATGGGCTTCTCAATAAGCTAAATCTATCTGCAACTCTCTCTTTCTCTATTTCTAGTACTCCTATCTTGTCCAATCGTCTGGATGATTCCTTATCTATTTCTCCAACAATTTGTGAAGATGATTCACAACTGTCCATTAGACTATCAAGGTTATCCCTGTCTTTGGCTATGATCTCCTCAATGTTCCTTAAATGTCTACAGTGGTTTATAGAATAGCTATAAATTTTCTTGCCTTGTGCTACACAACTCTTGGCCTTAAGAGTGGTAGCCTTAAGAATGTTTAAGTCCCATGGGATGGACTTAAAAACTTCGCTCAGCTTCTTCTCCAAGAAGTTTTTTTCAGCCTTTTCTTATGCTAGTTTTAGCAATGAGTCAAAATGATTGCTGAAGCTATCCAGTACCATACCAAGATTCTCAGCTTCATCTTTGTCTTTGAAGATAATCGGTAAGGGGAGTAGCTTGTTCACTATTTCTATAGCCCTGACCATTACCTTTTCTCTTTGGTCTCCTTTCTGAACTGATCTCTCCTTAGCTTTGGTGAAGGTCAAAAATGATAGTCTCATCAGCTCATCTTCATCCATGTTATCCACATTAGAGCTAACTGGCTTGGCCATACTTTCCAACAATAAAGATGTGTCCATACTAACTTCAGCAACTTTTTCTAATGTTAATTGTTCATCTTCCTTTTCCTCCTACCTTATTTCCTCCCCTTGTTCTTTTTCTTCTTGTTTCTCTTTTGATTTTCCTTCTTCTGTCTACTCTTGATCTTCAACCTCCATCGCACTATCCACATTGTCCAAAAATGGATCATTTACATCCTGTGAAGTGTCAAGGCTAACAAGCGCACCAGTGACAAAGAAATCTAGTTGCATGCTAACTTGAGCACTTTCATTTACTACCTTGGAACTCTCTCCTAAACCCAAAACTATAGGCTTAGAAACCTTGGGAGGTGAAACCTTCTTAGGCATGTCATGCATTAGGACTTGGTCTAATGCCTTTTGGGTGTCCTCAATCACCTCATCATACTTCCTAGCCATAACCTTGACTAATCTAGCCTTTGTCTACAGTAGGGGTTTTCATGCATTTATGATTCTTTCTCTTTCCTGAATTAACACAACCGACAACATATCATCAATTGTTTTATTTCTTATGTTCTCATCCTCTGAATGTGCTAATTGTTTTCTGATTTCTAATTTACTGTATAGGTCTTTGGGAATGTTTCCTTCAACCTCCAAGAAGTTCTTCTTAAAAACTAGCAGATGCTCAATGATAGTGTCCTCAATGACTTCTTGGTCCTTAGTGTTCTATCTTTCATAGTATTTTTTCACTGATAATAGATTTCCATCTTTGATAACTCTTTTCTGCAGTGATTTAAGATCAGGTTTCCACAAGGTTTGTGGATTCTTTTGGACTATTTTCTCTTCATGTTTCTCAGCTTCCTTTTCTTCCTTCTTCTTCCTCTTCACCCTTGTCTCTTTTTCTTTGGGACTGTCTTGCTTGCTTGTTCTTGTGGATCTTCTGGGAATGAATGTAGGAACCACATCTTGTGTTTCTTCCTCTTGAGAGGTTGAAAAATCAACAATATCAATAGTAGGAGCTACTATCTTTTCTATCTCTAAAGGAATATATGCATCGATGGCAATGCTAGAAGATTCCTCCATCTTATTTTTGATATCTATTAACTGGGATTTTGTGATACCCACCATCGCAGTGATGTCTTCAACAATCTTGCTGACTTTCCTTTTTCTTGTTACCTTGTTTTTCTCTTCTCTAACTTTCCCCTACTTTTCCCTATATGTTCCCCTTCTTTCTTGGGTACAGTCATTTTTTGTTGCTAGTACATGCTCCACTTGCATAGTTAGCACTTCAACACTTACCTCATATCTCATAGGATAGTAACACTTAGTTTTGGGTTCAACTGTCTCAAAGCAGAAACAATAAGTTTCAACCATGAAACAGATAGTGTCCTCATACTTTTCTACTAAATTCTCAAGGATTCTGTACCTTTCTTTCATCTTCCTCTGCAGTATCTTTATCATGCCAAACAACTCTCCATCTACCCAATCTTTCTTCCTTCTTCTATAATATTTTGATATTTGAAGTCTAGTGGGTTCATTGACTTTTCATGCTCTAGGATGCATGTCAGGAAAGTTGTGAATAATATGAATGTAGATGTGAATCAGCAATGAACCAAACCTAAATGCCTTGGATTTATCCTTCTTTATGGCTTTCACATTCTCAATAAACTATTGAGCTAGAATTTCACAAAGATTATACTTCTTGTTATCTTTTACCATTATATATGCCATCATGATGACTCCAGCAGATACAGAATTAGGTCTGCTACTGTAAAAAAACTTGTAGCCTACCAACTTTTCTACCAATCTAACATCTTGCAAATAAATAGCATTTACTGTCATTTCCCTCTTGTCCCACTTTGAATTAGGGTTTCAGATAGATTTCTTAGGTTCTTTTCTTGTACAGGTAGGGTTTCTTCATTATCAACGCATGTGATCTCATGTATCAATTGTGCACATATCTTACCAGGTTGTTCACCTATTCACAAAAATTGGTCATGAACTTTGCTAAGAATGATCTTAAACCATTCAACTTTTGTGAATTCTATGAGCTGGGTTAACTTAAGGATTGACCGATCCTTTAGGTGCTTAAATTCTTCTACCGTAGATCCATCAGCTTCAATCATACTATTCAATTCATTGAAGATGTTAACCTCACGAATGATTTCATATTTGTAGTGTATGTAAGCCCTAATGTCTTCTATGTGCAACATGCCTATGGGGGTTTGTGAAAATGATCCCTCCGGATCATCCTCATAGGATTCGTATCGATGCCTCTTGAACTTATACCTAGGCTTGTCTACAACATCATAAACTACTAGTGCATCCATGACTTCTCAAAGAGATTAAAGGTCTAAATACCTTAACACACCTAAATTCAATGCTTTGCTTCACATGATCACGTAACCACTCTGCCAGATGACTAATAACCTTCTCTATTCTATTCTCCTTAAGTGCTGATCAACAAATGGTGTAGATTTGAGATCCTTTAAGTCATTTTATCCATCACAAGCTGAGTGTGTGTAATAAATATAGGTAGCTCAACTTTGCATGTCATCCAGTCGATACAAAACTCGCCAACATAGAAGATGAATCTCCAAGCACTGCACTCTCATCCATAGACTCCACAACGTCTATACACATCATTCATAGGATTGCATGAGCTTACTCCACATATACAAGGGTTGGATAATTTCTTTTTACTGCATCCAATGCACCCCATAAGGCCATAAGGCCATTTAGGTTGATGCCTCAAAAAACTAATCATGCAAAGATACAGTATCATCTATTGTCTCTCCCTGAACCACTACTTTGTTTAAAATTTTCACCTTCCATATCTGGTCATCCTCCTTGCTCTCTGATTTCTTGAAATGACTCCCAAAATCATCTATGTACTCATCAAAACTCTTACCACTATCACCAACATTTTTCTTTATAACCATAGGAGGTGGTCCTCTTGGCTCACTAGGTTTTCTTGGTCCTCTTTTGTTGTCTTCTCCATTATATCTGCAAAACTTCACAATGTGATCTAGATTGTTACATTTGTAACAAGTAGGTGGTCTCCTTCTATCTTGATTAGTCTATAATTTACAATACCTTGCTATATGCCCAAAGTTATTATATTTTTGACATGTGATCTTAGCTGTTGTTTCTTCTCTGATATAGTCTTGCTTGTACCTAGAATGATTGAGTTTTTTGCAATCTACCTTCCCGTGTCCATATTCATAGCAATTAAAATGGTAGCTGGAAAAGGGCTTTGAGTTACCTTTTATTCTATAATCTCTTTTCATGCGACCAACTATGTTGCATCTGAAACATCTACCTCTGAAGGGTCCGAACTGTTCTCTAGGTTCTTCATGAGTAGGTCTCTCCTAAGGAGTAGACCTTTCTTCAGTCTTTGCCTCATTTGATTCTTCTTGGGTTTTTGAACTTTCTGCTTCATTGAATCCAACTCCAGACATATCTCCTTTTGGATTTTGTGTTTCCCTTTGTTCATCAATCTTTTCACTACTCATGTGTAGATTCTCAATATGTAATTTGGCTTGAGTGAGTTCACCTTTAATGATCTGATTATATTTTTCCAATTCCTAATATTTATCTTTGTAGTGGTCAAGTTCAGTCTTCATTTCACTTATCTTCTTGTTAGACTCTTTTAGTGATTCTTCAACTATGTTTCTTTCATTCTTTTCATGCTAAATTTCTTTAATCATCAAAAGATTGATTTGTTCTTTCTCTTGCTCCAGCTTCTTTATTTTGTCTGATGTGTCATTATCTGAACCTTCTTTGATCTTCTCCATAAGGTCTTGCCTTTGACTCTTTGCAATCTCAAGTTGTTCTTTTACTTTCCTCATGAAAGCTTCTACTCTTCTTAATTTAAATTTTAGTTCACCTTTCTCAGCTTTCATCTTATCCAGATCTTCAAGTGTAGCCTCAAAGTTCTCTTGCATGTCTCCTCAATCCATTCCGATCTCCCTTAAGCTATTAGGCTTTCTTTCCAAGGGCCAATAGCTTTGATACCAATTGTTAGGATTAGGTAATACTAAGAGGGGGGGTGAATCATTATTACAGAACTTTGATCTTTTCAACTTTAAACAATTATAAACAATCCAAAGTAATGCAGAAATGAAAATAACATATAAGAATAACACATTACTCATTACACCATGATTTGTTCTCGAGGAAACCCTGGCCAAAGGGAAAACCCTGGTGGGGATGATACCCACAAATATGTGCTAAAATATAATATCCCTGTTAGGAGATCTATCCCTATTTGGAGCTGATTGTTACATAGTACATTTCCTTGTTAAAGGAATACAAAACCCTGTTAGGGGTATACAAAACACCTGGTTAAAGGTGGTGAGCACACTGCTCTTACAATCAATATTTGTCTCAAAAGAGTTGTCAAAAAGGAACAATACAAGAACTTATCTTGCTTAGATAGTTCCAGTTATAGCTTGGCCTCTTACTGATCTTGCATCTAATCTCTACTCTTATATTCACAAACTTACACCATCATCATAATCATAACCATACCTCACTTTCACAAAAGCAATTTGTACTTATACAAAATCAACATTCCAGTCAGCTTCACAATTACCACACAAAACATAACAATAACTCATGCAAATGATATTTATGGAGTCGGCACTCTTACATTACCAACGAGTTGGAAATATACTTTATTCACTTGTCTTAGCACATTATCATATCCACTATGCTTTCATTAATCTTTGCAACTGTTCATGTACCCTATTACACTGTTTTACTATCTTCGCATACCTTCTGAACACTTTATCTCACAAATCAAGTAACCAAAACTCATGCGCTTTTAACTGAAGAATGTATACATCCCAAAATACCTCTAGTTAACTTTGCAAGCCATAATAACTCATATATCTTCATCGCTGACCAAAACTGTGGCACTGTACCCTGTTATCCTAATTCTAGACTTAGTCATTTTCATGACTATGACTCCAATGGCAATCTTCTTATCATGCGATCACTCCAAACATAAGTGTTGCCATAAATGGAAACCCTCAAGTGATTCCAAGTGCTCCAAAACATCACATGCCAACACATTATTGGTGTGGAATGCTTATAGAGCATATTATTGGTGTGGACATTTTGGTCAAGATAAAATCATTTCTCTAATTAGTGAGCATTATTATCAGTTGCAATTGCAACAAGATGTTAAGAAGCTTCTAAAAAATTTTAGAATATGTCATATGGAAAAAGGAACCAAGAAGAATATCAAGCTATATTAGTCATTACTTATACCAAAGAAGCCACATGAGGATATTAGTATGGGCTTTGTTCTTGGTTTACCAAGGACTCGAAGAGGACATGATTCCATTTATGTGGTGGTGGATAGATTCTCAAAGATTGCACATCTAATTCCTTGTAGAAAGACCAATGATGTTGTTCATGTGGAAAAATTCTTTTTCAAAGAAGTGGTGAGACTACATGGTCTACCAAAGAGGATAGTTTTAAATTGAGACGCTAAATTTGTTGGGTACTTTTGGAGGACATTATGGAAAAAGCTAAAGACATATTTGATGTTCATTGCTACACACCATCTAGAGACTGATGAAAAAAATTGTATATGGAAGTAGTCCTAGAAATTATTATGAGTTGAGGAAGTTGGATAATGGAGAAAAGAGTAGTGCTAAAGTTGAAGACTTTGCAAAACACTTGAAGGATTTGCATAAAGAAGTGAGAAAGCTTATTAATAAAATTAATATTCAATACAAGGATAAGGTAGGTCAGAAGAGGATATTTAAGGAATTTCATATTGGTGACAAAGTCATGGTTCATCTACAAAAGAGAGGTTTCCAATAGGAACATATAATAATTTGAAGATGAAGAAATTTGGACGATGCAAAATCCTAAAGAAGCATGATTTAGGGAATGTTTATGAAGTACAATTGTCTAGTGAACTCAATAGTTCACCTATGCTTAATAATTCAGATTTGATAGAGTATCATGAAGGAAGTATTGAGGATGAGATAGATGAAGCACAGTGGAATATTCCACACCCAATTTAGCTAAAGAGGAGATATAAGAAATCTTGGATAGTTGTGTTGATTCTAAGCACAAGAAATAGGAAATATGAAGAGTACTTAGCCAAATCGAAAGGAAGAGTTATTGAAGATTCATTGTGGCTATCAAAGGAAGAGTTTGACCGCCTTGGTTTTCCTTTGAACACTTGAGATGTGACAAGGTCATGCTTCTTAAATTATTTTGAGTGTCTAATGCAAGAGCATCCAGGGTGTAAGATCAATCTTGCATTACCCAAAAATATTGTCTAGTTTCAATGAGGGTCATTTTGGGTAGGGTTACTATTTTTGGCAAGTTACTATTTTTAACAAGTTTTTATTTGAACACAAATTTTACCAATTACTTTCGTGGAGGATCATTTTGGATATATAAGCATGCTGGTAAAGTTTCACGGCAAGATCAAGTATGGTTTTGAAGATATTGAATTTTCTATTTTGGTAGGGTGGTACAAAAATTTTGAACTCAATTTTGAAGGCTTTAGAGGTTCAAATGGGATCAAACTTTTTTAAGATTATTTCACCATCTTAGGCTATAGAGTGCTTTGAGAGGTTTCCAAAAAGTGGCTAAAATAGCCAATTTGGTACATAGTTCACAAGATATGGCATCCAAGAGTTTTCCTACTTTAGGGGAAAAATTAAAATCCCCTCAAATACTTGAATGAGTTCTAAAACCACTTGGGTCATAATCTCAACATATTCCAATGTATGGAAAAATGATATAAAGGTGGTCGGCCTCCAAAACCTTCTAGGGTGGTTAAACTTCCCAGTATAAAGAAGATAAATAGGGTTATCTAGACCAGTTCTGATGGTGCATGTGGTTGCTCTAGCTTGAAGATTATTGTAATGAAAATGCCTATGTGGCCGTAACATGTTATTTTCTAAATATTTTAATGTCATTTTTAATTGAAGATAATAGAAAGAAAGTATTTTTTTTCTTGCAATTGTTCAGTTCTTGCAACTTTCTATTTATTTATATGTTGTGTGTTTGGATTAGTATGGGGAGTACCCTTCATCATAACTTTTCCTGCATCTTTTTCATAATCATGCAAGAACAAACAAATATGAACCACTGAGCTTAATGGAGTTGATCGGCCTCTAACCCTGTCAAGCAATGACCATGTCATCTATGTAGTTAGCATTTTGCACATGTTCCTTTTAATCACATAAGTGTGAAGCATTTTCAACCATAGATCAAGATAAACATGCTCGATATTTAATGTCCTTTTCCAATAAGAGGTCTTTGAGCTTTCATGTCTGAAATGTCAACACCTAGCATGATGCAATTAATTGATTAATACACACCAAAAGAAGATGGACCCTGTTAGGAATAATAATCCACCAATACAACTAAGAGAGGGGGGTGAATCAGTTGTATGAGAGATTATTAAACTTTAAACTTTGAATAGAAACAATACTAAATCAAATGAACACAATGAATGCCAACATAATAACACAATATTTGTTGTCGAGGAAACCCTGTTAAAGGTAAAACCCCAGTGGGAGTTAACACCCACTAATGATGTACTGAGAGTATAGTATCCATGTTAAAAGATTACCCCTACTAGGAGCTTATTGAAACATTAGAGTACACAGTCCTTGTTAGAGGACAGACCCTATTAGGAGTCAAAGAAAAAGGAGTAGGCTCACTGTCCAGGATCACTGCCCAAAGAACGTTATGTCCACCTCCAGAACTCATTGTTTGCAGCACAAGTGTATATAAGGAAAATACACAATCCTTGTGAACTGTCTGATAGAAACTTTATTTTCTTGATTAGTTCCAATGAAGTACATACAATACCATTTTCTCTACATATAGCAGACACAAGCTCGTAGCTTCCACATTCCTTCCTTATTCCCACAACATGTCTTTTCAAAAGAAAAGATCTTACATATATACCCTATTACAAATAAATGATTAGGTCGGCCAATTAGGCTTTCCTATATACAAATAATTATATAACTCCTTACTAAGATACAGATGGTATTTAAAATAAATATATATCATTTATAATTTAATAATTAAGATCCAACATCCGTAATCCATGCTCGCAATCCATGATACACGCTACAATTCTGAAGTCGGCCCCAAGAAGGTCTCCTCTAGAACACACATCATAGATGATGTCATCATGCATCTCATGACTTGCTAAGATCAATGAACATTCCTCAAAGCGTTATTAGACATCCCTTAAGCTCGCATAAACTGGATCTACATTGCTTGTGAGATATACTCATAACTTAGAGACTTACTCTTTCAATTTCCACTGTCACAGTCCAGTAACCAATCTTCACCAAATCTTATGTAACTCAACCAATATGGGTATATGCACAGAGATGGGGGACCAAAAATGTGCCACTTTCATTTTTGGTCCCCCATCAGCCATAGTGTGTATGCACTAAAGTGTGTGCGCACTATAGGGCATACACGCTATGGCTTGGGTTGCCCAAGCCTTTCACTTGGGAAATTCAAACCATAGTGTGTGTGGCCTATAGGGCACATGAGCTTTGTAAAACACTATAAAGTGTTTTCTACATTTGGAAAAGCCCATTTTCTTTCCACAAACCCGTGTTTGCAGCGAAAGAGGGCTTCCCAAGCGCATACGCAAAATCTCTTTGCTTGTTCAATCCATCAATTTTGATAATGAATGGCTCCACGATGTTGTGAGGTTTGAGCCGGAAGAAGAGGTAAGTGTTTTAACAGTGCATGCCTCATATTTCTATTGAAATTTCAATTTTGAAGCAATTTACTTTGTTAAAATTTCTTTTCTTAGATTTTATGTGTAATTAAGATTTTAAAATCTATTTTTTTAAATTGCCAGGAAGAAATGATCTCCCTAAACAAAACCCTGAACTAAACCCTCCATCTCCTCATGAAAAAATGAATGAAGAAAATAACCAAGAAAATGAACCTTAACCACCTCCACCAATCGAGAAACATCTTCTTGGAACATAGGAAAATTTGATCAACCAAATTGAAAGAGGGAAAAAAGAATTAGAATCTTTAATTAGGAGGTTAAAAGATTCTATTGCTACAAATCCTTGAAGGGAAAGACTTGCAAAATTATTGGAATCAATCTTGACCCACGTAGGCTCAGTTAGTGGGTAACTTAATTTATGGCATGATAAAGGAGAAGAAAAAAAATAATATTATGCAAATAAATTATGCAGAGAAAAGGGAAGATAACTAGACATAGGGGAAGGGAGATGCGAGTATATGCATGGTTAGTGGTAGGTGATTTTTTCCAAAAGCTCAAAAATTGGAAAATTATGGACAAACAAATTAAAGAGATGAAGAGCCAGATCTTGATGGAGGAGGAGAATAATGAAATGCTTAGTCCCCTATCCAATGTTTAGGCCAACCAAGTCTTAGCTTAATAGGAAACTGCAGGACCTGGTTTCCTATAGTAAATATATGATTGAAAAGATGACCCTCTCTCTTAATACCTTATAAACAGAGCTAGGAAAAAAGAAGGTCAAATGCAACAAGAGAGAGGAAATCATGAAGGTTACTCTCAAAGGTGATGGGGCTTCCATTGATGTTGCTATGGTTTGTCCCCTGAAAAGGGCTTTCTTTTTGGACAAGTTGAAAATGGAGAATAGAAAGGGGTTCTTATGCCCTCTCTATAATGTCTGGTTAGTTTCTCTAGTGTACTAGTTTTTTCTTTTCTAGTTTTGTTTCTAGTATCTTTTCTTCTTAGTTAGTTAATAGTTTCAATTGACTTCTTGTGAAACCATATTGTGTTGTCTTTTTAGAGTTGATGAACTACTTTAAATGATGAGTTCAGGCACTATTCCCCTTGAGTTAATTACAACACTTTTAAAGCTTATGTACATTTTTGTTTTCCATTTTATTTCTATTATGCTACAATATTTGTAACTACACTACAAGAAACTGAAAAAACTAATAAGTGAACATTATTAAGATTCTTTCAAATTATGAAAGGTAAAATTATAGGGAAATATTTTGGAACAACAAACAATATGGTTAAATCATGTATTAATTAATTTTTCTTTTTAGTATTTCACCTTATTTTTAATGTTGTTTCTGTTTTTATAACATTTACGAATGCATCTTGTATTAATCCCTAACTAATTCTCTTTTCTCCTCAAGAAGTTTCCATGAGGATAGATATGAGTAAAATATTTCAATCCTTATGGAACTTCCTCAAGCAGTTCTAATGAGGATTGATCACACTAAAATATCTCATCCCCCAAGGAATTTCCTCAAGGAAATCTTGAATGAGGATAGATTTCTAAAAAAAATGACCCCCATAGAACATCCTCAATAGATTCTCAAGAGGATGAATTTGACAACAATCTTTCATCCCTCTTGGAACTTAGTGTTGGGTTAATATTAGACAATGTTGCAAAGCTTTAATAATTACAAAGAATCATGATTTTTTTAATTAAATAAACAACAAATAAAGGTGTTGATCTTATACAGCAAAGGATCTAAGGGATGACAAACAAGGCAATAAGAAAAAACATACAGATAGGCCATGACAGGCTACTTACAATACACTAGTCAAACATGCCACTCACATCACATAGTTAGAACTACTAACCACAAACAACCCAATTAGGATTTTGTACAATAAAAGCATCCACAAAAGGACCAACACCAAATTGTTGAAAGTTTGTTTTGTTAGAATGCCCTCTATATTTCTAGAAATTAATGTAATGAACTAATCAATGTTGATTGGAAGTTAATTAGCATATGCAAGTTTGGTGTAAAAAAAAACTTCATATAGACTTAGCTCAATCCTCTCAAATCACATCAAAGGTGGGTGTTTCATTAATTGTTATTTTTTATCTAAATGGAGTTGTTGATTTGGAATAATATTTTTTTTCAACTATAGAACTACATTTTTTTCAAATAAAAGTGAATGGAAAAAATATAGATGATAGAAAATGTAAATATGATAGATTTTACTTTAAAAATAACACTTATGTAGAATATACAGATTATAAAAAAAAAATATTTCAATGCCATAGTCATCAAGAACAAGTTCCATGTAGTGGCCAGTACTTTTTTGTATTAAATATAAGGAGTTCAAGATACAAAAAGAGACCGGAGAGTATCAAAAAAGATTTACAAGAGGCTAAGCCTTAGCACTAGAGCATCCATGAGAAGTAATAAACCGACAACATAACCACCAAAAAGAGCCATAGGAACCACAGGCTAATGAAGAAGGTCTTCATGAGTGTCCACCCATGCAGTCCACCCCATAGTGCCTTCCATCCACACAATGTTCTTCTGATTCTAAATTTGATTGAGCATGAGGATCATATTTCCAGTAGTATCTTTGTTGTTCCTCCTGACTTCCTTGTTAAGCTGCTCGACAGTTTGATCAAAGAGTTTGAGATTGTCCATATGACGACTCCAAAAGTGCCCATCCTTCAGCTCAATGGTGAAGAACATAGCGTATCCAGTTCTGAGAAGCCTTTTGAATTTATCTTTATCAACTTTCATGGTAATGTGAACCTACGAGAAAATTTTAAAATATGTGAGACTTTGAAAAGACTCATTAAGAACCCTAGGAATATTTTGAAACCTTTCCTCATTCCTGTATTTCCAAATTTTCCATAAAATGTTAGAAGAGAGAATATTCCAAAATAGATTAATGTCCTTTTTAGTACCATCAATATAACCAATAATAATTTCAAAAATGTTAAAATTGGTAGGGATAGAGATACCAAACATGTGCCAAACCTTTTTAGCAAAGCTACAATCAAAGAAAATATGCCTCCCCATTTCTGGGGTCCTACAAATGTTGCAATAAGTAATATCAGAAAAATCCTTCCTAATAGGAAGTTTATCCAAAATTAAGAGCCATTTAAAACACATAATTTTAGGATCAATAGAGCTTTTCCAATGTTTATCAAAGAACTTCTTCCAAGAGGAGACATCCAAATTAGTATACAAAATCTTGTTAATGGAGTCATTATAGTCAATAAAAACATAAATATTTTTGGCTTTAAGTTTGGTAATAATGGTACCATCCAGCCACTTAATTTTCATGTATCTGCTGGAATCAATGTGGCAGAGGGAGGGAATGTCCTTGTTGGCTCTAAAAATCATGTTATACGTCTTTTTATGAGAAGCAAGAATGTTATACTTATTCTTCAGCTCATCCCACAATATGAGTATGTCATTTTCAAAGATATCCACAAATTGATTGATCCCCAAGGTGGCCCATTGCTTGGTAGAGCATCCTTGGGAGAGGGCTAAAGGTTTACCACCTAGCTATAGGTTCCACCAAATGGATCTTTCACCATGGAGATGCTTGTCATCATAGAAGTTCTTATTCTTAATGTAAGGCCTAACATGGTTCCAAGCCTTCCAAATGGATCTAAAAACAACAGAACCTTGGACCACAATAGGAAAGTTGCCACAAATGTGATCACACAAGGGAAGATGTTTCCAAAAATTTTCTAGTTTTAGTGGCTAGTACTTGCCTTGTAATCCTGTAATTATAATGTGACATATATAATTAGAATTTTAAAAAATTAATTACAATTTATAAAGTATAATTCTATTTAATAATCATAACAATAAAAAAATTCATTTGGAAATTGAGCTACTAAAAATAATATCAAGAAATTATAATAAATTATTCTGATAATTCTACTTGTCATTTTAGTTTACCTCAAATGAAGTGAAATACTAGGAAAAATATGTGGAACTATTAAATTAATATATATTATGATCATTATTTTTAATCAAAAAATGATACTTAACATATATTCATAATATTTTAATATAAATATTATATTTCACATAGTTAAAATATTTAATATTTTAATTTGTATTATTAATTTTATAATAAATATTTAAATTAATTTTTTGAAATAAAAATATAATAATAAAATTAAATATTAATTTAATATATTTTAACTTAAATAAAAATCAATATATATTATAAGTTTTATGTTAATTGCAATATTTGGTAAAATTAAATAGTATAAACTATAAATAAATTTATAAAATATAATTTTTAATTTCAATTGATTGATATATAATAAATATGAAATAAAAAAATTCAATATTAGGGGAGGCAATTTATTTTCTCCGTGCAATAAGACCAATCATATGTTCAAGAAATAATTTTCAAAATTTATAAAGTTAAAAATATTGTATTTGTACTATGAAAAATATAACATTTATAATAGAATATAAAATATGGTAAATTGTTTTGTTTTTTGTTTTTTTAGGCAAAAGTGGTGTAACCACCATATTTTATTAATCTGGTTCAATAACTCCCCCGTGGAAGAACCAGTAAGAAACCCCGGGATCATAGTTATATACATGCATATATCCAAGGATATATAAATACATAAATATTACATATTTCGAGCAATATGTCAATATTTCTTATCTAGTTTTAGATCATACTCCAAAAAGCCTTCAAAAGTGCCCTAATGACGGCGACATGTACAATACGCCGATTGTGTGAATTTTTCCTATGACAACAACATTTTATACATCTAACCACCACCAAACTCCAAGCCAGTCGGATGTGTATTAAGGTCAAGGACCCTCAAAAGGGCTCGCGGGCTACAAGAGAAGACACAGGGAAGATGTGGATTTGGCAGCTCCATGATGTCTAACACAGCATTAACCTGAATTCTGACTTTGTTTGCCAAGTGAAACCCCAAATGCCTCTTCAAGAATCGAAGTGCATTTTCTGCAAATTGAGCATCTTGCGAACAGAGGGATCGTTTAATACTTTCATAGATTAGAATGCAATCGTGATTTGAGAGCAGCTCATGATGCAAAAATAGTCCACCAACTAGCACCAAACCATCCCATAGTTCATACTGCTGAACAGCCCTCAAGAGCGCATTGTGAGCCAACAAAGACACCAAAGACATTGACTGGGATAAGTCCATCATGTTGCAAATGCTCCACGAATGAGAGTCCAGTATTTCTTCCCCAACAACCAGTTGAATAGCATCCCTTATTGCTTGCGACTGGAATATAAACATTAATGAAAATGAGCCCTCATCGATGTGAGATGGCAGAGCCTCTTCCAAAAGTTCCAATCACATCCTAACTCTGTAATTTCTGGGCATGACTTCATGGTGATAGCAGGCACACTGTCTGCATTACATCACCTAACTAACCCACAAATCCATTGGCTCCCAGCTTGTAACTTGACAATGAGTGATGGATATGATCAAAAGCCCACATATTTGTAGCTATAATAAATTGCCAAGTACAGCCAAAATAAAATCAGGATATCCCAAGTGTGAGCAAGATTATGCATAAGTTTCGATGTCATTTTTGGAACTTGGGATTCTACCAATAGTACACTGATTAAACTTTCTCAACCACAAACACATGTGTGCCGATGAACTTGCAGATGGGGAAATAGATATGCCTACACAAATGATACACAAGCAAGTTGTGTTTTTATTAAAAGTTATTAAAATTTATATCTACTATGTACTTCTCACATGCCAAATACTATGGCATATGAAAACTATCTGCGCCTCCCATTAAACACACAAATGGAATTGTACTTGGGGAAAATACATAAACCGTTTATGCATACATCTGTTAAAGAACAAACTTCACATCTGGACATTTGAGGCATCAACTGCACATGACACTATTTCTTGACTATAGATTTCCTTCAAGTTGGCATCATGATTAATAATTGAATCATCATTAATAGCCACCAGTTCATACCCATCACAACCTTTGTTTGCCAGATGGTCTGCTAGTCTATTACCCTCTCTAAGCGTGTGAGAGATCTGAACTTCTTGAAATGAATCCAGTAACAGCCAAATCTGCTGAAGGATGTATGATAGTTTCCAGTTATGGGATATTCTTCTTATACATGCTGATATAATCACTATTGAATCTCCCTCTATTTGAATCTATCGGAAGCCTCCATTTTTTGCTAATATTAGACCTTCTAATCATGCCTTGGCCTCAGCCATATTGTTTGTGCCATCAGGAAGCGTGCAGCATTTTACTGCTAGTAATATTCCTTGAAAATTTTGGATACAAATTCCCACCCCTGATTTACCTGGATTCCCTCTTGAGGAGCCATCGAAGTTCATCTTGCTAAACCCTTTGGATGGCGGCATCCACTTAATCCCTTCTCTGTCCAGCATTTTATTTGGTTTTGGTTGATAACACCAACCAAAAGGAGCATGTATTTGTTTCCACTCTCACAATATAAACGAGTCCCATGATGTCATAATTAGATTATGTTTAAGCTTATTATGACTAGCATTAACTAGTTCTGATATCGATCTTTATATTTGAGCTGTGACCACTTGGATTGTCAAAAATTGTCTGCGAAAGATTCTTTTATTTCTCTCCCACCAAATTGCCCAGACCACTATTGCTGGAGTGCACTTCCAAATTGCTGAAAAAAGGGAGGATGAATATAGTTGTGGCCATGAGTCAAACAGGTCCCTTAGCTTGCATGGAAGAGGAGTTGGATATTGTAACTTTCTAAGGACAAAATGCCAGCATTCTTGAGCAAATTCACAATTTAAGAATAGGTGGTCTGTGTCTTCTTGACGATTATCACAATGCAGACAATTAAAAGGATGAGCTATATTAAGTCTTTGAAGCCACTCGCTGGTTAATGCCCTATTATTCAAAGCTAGCCAAGAAAAGCATCCTGCTTTTGGTAATGTTAGATTATTCCAGCAGAAGGAATAAGCTCGGGATGGTTGCTTGGTTGCGTCTCTCTGCTGAATAAGTTTATATCCATCCTTAATATTAAAATTCCCATCTACCCCCAGTGCCCAAATCAAATTATCCTCCAAGTTTGATAAGTAGATTAGTCTTTGAGACAAGATTTTCTAAAATAATTGAATCTGTTGTGGTGAGAGAGGTAGCTCTTGGGGGTCTTTCCAAATTACTTTCCTTGAGTGCAGGCATATAGCAGATACATATCCAATTAAGTGACTACCCCAAACATTTTCTGCTATAGAGATAATATCCTCCATTCCAATGTCATTTTTACTAATCAAAGGTGGTGCCCCACTCCATGAGTCACGCCAAAACTTGACTGATTGACCATTATTGACTTCCCATGTAATATACTTGCATATTAAATCTCTAGAAGAGATCATGAAGTCCCAAATGGCTGACCCTTTAGGGGGGTTAGATACCGATATAATTCTAGCCAAGTTAGAATCATCTAAGTACTTGGCTTGCATAATTTGGCACCAAAAATTATGTGGCTTAGAATACATTTGCCATACTAATTTGCCCCCAAATGCTATGTTATGCTTTTGTAGATCATGAATCCTTGCCCCACCCAGCTGCTTAACTTGTGCCAATTTCTCTATAGAGACTAAAGGGATTTTCTTTACCCCGTTCATGTTCCCAGTCCATAGAAAATCTCTAATCAGTTTCTAAATTTTTTGAATGACCGACATAGGAGCCTTGAGGACTGATAAGTAATAATTGGGGATTGCTGAGAGAACTATTTTGATTAAAAGTATTCTACTTGAGAGAGACAGCCATCTTGCTTTCCATGCAACCACCCTGGCTTTAATCCTTTCGATGATTGGTGTCCAATAACTGATTTTATTTGCCCCCATGAAAAATGGGATACCAAGGTAGACTGATGGAAGAAAATCCATTAAAAATCCAAGAAGGTTAACAATTTTATTAGATACAATTTGATTTTTATTAAACAGATATATCTTGGATTTGAGAGGATTAACTCTCTGATTTGATGCTATAGTATACAGGTCCAAGGTTTCTTTGATTTGCCTGGCCTCCCTGATGTTTGATGTACCAAATAAGAAATGTATCATTAGTGAAAAGTGAGTGAGTCACTGAAATATTTGTTTGACCAATTTGCACACCCAGCCACTTGCCCGACGCTTTCTTCCGAAGTATGAACCTACTAAATGTCTCTTCCATTAAAATGAATACGACTGGTGATAAAGGATCCCCCTGCCTAACTCCTTGTGTAGATGAAAAATAACCCGCCGGAACACCATTTATCAAAACTGAAAAAGATGCACCCGAAACACAAGCTTTTACCCATTTACACCAACTTCTTGAAAATCCAAATTTTTGTAGGACATTAATGAGGAAATCCCAGCTAACTCTGTCATATGCTTTCATCATGTCCAGTTTAATAATGAAATGTGTTGATTTACTATTGTGGATAGAATGAAGAACTTCATGAGCCACTAGAGCTCCTTCCATTCTCTCTCTACCTAGAACGAAGCCCCCTTGGGATGCGAGACAATCTTAGGGATAATGTACTACATCCTTAAATAAATAGCCTTTGTGATGATTTTATAGATAGTATTGCATAAGGATATCAGTCGGAAGTCTACAAATGTCTTTGGATTTTGCACTTTTGGAATAATGGCTATATTAGTGGTGTTGAAGTTTTTCAACATGGTCTTGCTGGTCCTTGATTCTTCTATAACATCCAATAATTCCCATCCAATCTAGTCCCAGCATAGTTGAAAGAATAGAGCAGTAAAGCCATATGGGCCTGGGGCTTTGTCCGGAGGCAAGGAAAAGACCACTTTTTTTAATTCTTGAATGGTAAATGGAGCCATGAGTTTTAAATTTTCCACTGCTAAAATCATGTTGGGGATTGCCTCTAGCAATTCCTCCATTGGAGGTGGCAGTGGACAAGCAATGGCAGGATGGGCTAACAAATTTTGAAAAAATCTAACCCCTTCATCTTGTATGCTTTGAGGTTCTGACAATAAGATGCCATTGTCAGCTTTGGTTATAGAGAGAATACGATTGCTCATTGTTTTTAATTTAGTTGACGCATGAAAGTATTTTGTATTTCTATCCCCCTCTTTTAGCCAAAGTTCTCTTGACTTCTGCCTCCAGTATTCCTCTTCTCTGCTGCATATTTCCTCCCACTCTTGTACTAGACTTTTCTGAGTAGCGAAGGAGTCATTATTCATCCCTTTTTTTATAATAGTGTTATATATGTCCTCTAATTTGGCCTTGACTATTTCTTTCTCTTTAAAAATATTCTTAAATATCATCTCATTCCATTTCTTGATCCACTATTTGGTGAGCTTCATCTTGTGTGCAAACTGGTACATTTTAGTTCCATCTATCGCGGGCACTGAATTCCAACAATGCTTAAGTGAATTCAAAAAACTTGGGTGGCGTAACCACATTCTTTCAAACTTGAATGATGGTCTATGTTGGAAATCTTGTTTTGTTACTGTCGTGTACAAATGCAGACAAATTGGGAAATGATCTAAACCTGGTTGTGGTAGAATTTTTGAGTGAAATGTAACATTGACTAATTTCCAGCATTGGGAGAGGAGAAATTTGTCTAATTTGATCTCTATTTGAGAGAAGTCTGCCCTTTTGTTGGTCCATGTAAATGACCCATTTGATGGCACAACATCCATTAGGCCATTATCTTCAACAAAATTTGCAAAGTCCTGAATTGTCCTCATTGGTGGACAAATTCCACCCATTTTTTCTGATAGTTTTAAAATGGCATTAAAATCCCCCCCCATTATGATATGCGTGTCTGATTGAAGTTGTAAAAACTAAGTAATCTCTGACCACAATCTCAATTTGTCTTGGGTTGCTGTGGGCTCGTAAACATTAAACAATAATATTTTAGTATCAAAACATTCCAATCTGATGGCTTGCCAATTATCTTTCTTCTCAATAATTTGGACTTGAAAAAGATTAGTATCCCAGAGGATAGCCAGCCCACCTGATGCACCTATTGCTGGACTATGAACAACATTCCATTTTATCCATTTCCCAATAGTTTTG